>JAWNPO010000420.1:0-10043 GCA_035047525.1 Drosophila quinaria
AGCTCAATCGGTGTTTCGAGTCCCTTATCGTTCGTAATATATATAAAAATACTATTGAAAATAAAAGGCAATTGTGATTTTAAAAATAAAAACAATAAACTTCACATTTTAATCCAATTAGTTGGAGATTTAGTCTTCTCAGAAGATAAAAATAAAAAACAAAAAAAATTGGCTTCAAGCAAAATAGGAACATTTGTGTTTTGATTTATACATCAGTCAAAGACTGCCTGCCAACGAGAAAAAGTAATGGTAAAAGTCAACTGTTGAACGAGAATGGGACTTGAACGAACTATTGAACGAGAATGGGACTTGAACGAACTATTGAACGAGAATGGGACTCGAACGAACTATTGAACGAGAATGGGACTCGAACGAACTATTGAACGAACGAACTAAACAACTGAACTACTGAACTATACGACCTATAATCAAAGATTTAGTTCGTTCGTTCACTTTAATGAATAGTTCAATCGAACTTAGTCCGAACGGAACGATACAACTCTAGCCTCCAATACTCGAATGCGGCATTTTCGAAGTGACTTGTCAGGAAGGGGGACAAGAAGAGGGTTTTTGCCAAATGTTCCCCGAGACGTCAATACAGAGTTCAACTTAAGCAGACGGGGAGTTTGCACAATCATGTCAATGTAAGAAAGAGGGGGGGGGGGGGGGGGGAGACTTGCAGGCCGCATCCATAATAAGTTTAAATTTCTTTCCAGAATCATCATCCTGAACTGAAATACAAAATCGAGCAAAGAAAAAAGAGCAACAACAAATTCGAAAAGAAAAGCGAATGGAAATGAACAGATTAAACGGAAAAATAAAAAGAAAAGAGGATCGGGAAAAGAAGAAAACGGATGAGGAGGAGGAATAGGCATATCTGAATTTACATGCCCCGGCAATGAAGCCGCCCACATTAATGAAGTGAGTGTGAAACGCCGTCTCGACTTGCAAGCCAAAAACGCGTCATTTTGTTTCTTGCAGGTAACTTTTTCAGTTCATGCATCTCTGAGGATGCAGGATCCAAAATATGTGTCACAATGTCGCTTCTTCGACAGTAGTAGTAGTAGTAGTAAGTAGTGCAAATAATATAATTTACTAAATTTTCTAATTTGCATTTTTTGCAGCATTGAAATTTGGAGAAAGCGCAATCCGATCAGAGGAGTGCCGTTTCACGGCATATATTTACTTCTTTTACTTTATTTCGTTTTGTACTTTTTCATTTTGAATTTCGAAATTATAAAAATTATTATAACAGAAAAGTTTTGCCCGTTTTTTCTGCTTTTCAACCAGGCTAGCAGGCGATACGTTTAGCGCTTGATTTGAAAATGCGTATACTAATTTTGTTGAGCGTCTTTTTTGCGACTCTGCCACGCCAGCTACGATTTTTATCGCTTGCCACGATCCGTAAAGCCGCAGCACTACAACCTGCGCGTCCTCACACATCTGGAGGACGCATCACGCTTATTCTTCACTGGCGATGTCGAAATACAGATTCACGTGCTGCAGTCCACCAGCAACATAACCCTGCATGTCGGCTCCCGTCTGAATATTGCTGAAAATGGCACGTGGTTGAAGTACAAATTTATTTTTATTTACATTAAGATGAAAATGTGAAATACTTTGGAAATATGTTTTATTGCTTTAAGAGTTTTTGGAACGAAATATTTTTATTTAATTAAATGCAAAAATAGCATGAACTGCAAAACAAAATTTTTGGCTCTTTTTTCGTCAATTTGGCTAATTTTTTATTTGATTTTGGCTCAATCAGATATTTTTAAGTGGAGAACTATCGAAGGCACTCTCGTCAGCGTCGACCAAAATATAAATACGGATGATAAGAATTAGGAGAGAGTTTGACAGGAGATAAGGAGATGACAGGAGTTTATGAGGTTAAGGATTAGTCTGGTTTGGCTCGTCGTTGCGAAGGGAGGAAGAAGATTGGCGTCGAGCAGAAGTCGTGTGACCAATTGACTGGAATAAGACCTGAAGAAAATAGAGGATTTAAATACAATCAGGTGCACTTCGTGACAACACACATACCAGCGTGAACAGCACTGCAGTAACAACATCACGGCAGTAACAACATCACGGCAGCAACAACATCACGGCAGCAACAACAACACAGCAACATCAGAACAGCGAGGGCCCTGGCAGCACAAGCCGAGGAGCAGCGATTGGGTATAGTACACACCAAGCAGCATTACGCGCTCACTAGACACGGCTACAAGGCTTGCGCGTGAGTCCGTCCCAGTAGACACCTTGGCGCAGATCCTAGCCATAGGAACGTCGTGTGGCACGACAATTCCATCAGCCGTTGTCTCGAGCTCAGAGCCATTAGATTTTGTCCATAAGTTTATGTTGTCCACCTACAAACTCATTTGACCTGTAAAGCAAAACATTATTAATCATCTATTGTTATGAACTGCTTGTTTCTCTTTGGGCCGCGCCGGCTGGCTCATCGGTTACTCAGGTAGAGTCCCATCCCTGGCCCGCAGTTCGCACAATCGATAACTTTCTCGATACACACATAACAGCTGCTGACAAACGGACTTTACAACACTATCGCAAAAAGACAACAAACCAACAGCATTAACAACAAAAGGTAAGTAAATCTGACAAAAATAATAACAAAACAAACACTGATCCACCTTTTCTCCAAACAGGATCCCGGTTCCGGACCCAGGCGTACCCGCCCTGCCTGAGACGGACACCTTTCCTCCGTCTCCCTTTGTTGGTCCATCGATGGACCGACTCTTCAAGTGCTGGCCATGCTTCTCCCTCCCCGCTGCATCAATAACTTAGCCGGACATTTCAATTCAGATAAGTATAATTTTCATTTTCCTTATATTCTAATATTTACAAACATTCTTATTTCTTTTGCAGGTATGTATTTACATTGTTTATTCAGACAGACAGACAGACGAGGAACAAAAGTGCAAAAAAAAAGCCCACACAAAGTTGCTTTTAATCCGCAGTGAGAATTTTGTTAACCCAATATGTATGTATATATGTATGTGTTGTAATTGTGCAACCAGTATCTTGTCGCGTAAATGTCAGTGTAATTAGTGAATCGCTTAAATCTACCTTAACCTGCCTAAAGAGCTCTTGAGGGTGGTTAAAGGGGCGATATATGTTTGTTTAAAGAATGTATGTTGGAGATATATGTATATATATATATGGGTTCATTGGTGAATTTAAGTTTCTGCGTGTGATCAATGTGAAAATTAATTGTACTTAAATTGTTCCTATTCTGTTTGCCTTTTTTTTATATTTTACGATGTCTAAATTTTAATTAAAGAATTTGTATTTTCTTCTCGTTTCAGATTGCTTGTCTTCGATTTTTGTCTAGTTTTAATATAAATTTAAGTTTTGGCGTAAGCCTTTTAATTATAATTTAAATTTTATCTTTGTCTTGTAAGCCAATTAATTTTTATATTTAGTCATTTAAGTTGACTATTTTGTAACACTCCACATAAGTAATAATCGACAATAATAATATCTTTATGGAGGCCAAAGGAACGACATCTATTTATTGCTGGGTCGGATAGTACCACAGAGGGGTTTCTGCGGCTCAAGGGTCGTCATTTGGCGTGGTCTATAAGAACGGACTCACATTGCATCCGTCCAGGCATCGCCTCCTGGTTCACACGAAACTGCGACTGTAGCTGCTGGTCTCCTGCTAGTCGTACGGACGGCTCTAGGTGTCCCGTATGTCGTGGCGCTAATGAGGCTTCTGCGTCACGGCAGCCACAAATGGCATTCACACTTCTAGTGCGGCAGGGGATTTTGGTGACGACCCAGCGCACGACAAATCAAACGATACGACACAGCTTAGGCGGCACTATGGACGATTACTGGTGTTGTCTGTGATCACCCGGGGTTTATCTTTGCCACAAATGAAGGCACGAACAAAGTTTCTTGCGCGGCACAGGGTTTTCTTTTGGCCAAAGCGCGAAAACTGACAAGAAAAAATATTATTTGCCTGCAAAGGGCAGCCGTCGCTGACCGCTGTCAATGTCGAACTCCCTCAATTTTCGGCAGCAACGTGGTTCAAGAAAAAATCTTCTATTCCTCCAATTTCCAAATTTCAAACCACCGTTGCTGCCAGTGTACTCTTCTGCAGGGTCAGGGGCATGAGGGGCTGCAGCTTATATTCGCCATCTCGCTCTACTATTTTTCTCTCTCAGAGCGAAACGGGCGATCTTGCCTGGAGCTGGATAAAAATTTCAGGGTCGCCACCTCCTCCTAATCTTTCCCGCCAATATCTATCGATATTACCTTATTTTGAACAAATCACAAATATATCGGCCATGCCGATATTTAAATAAATACAAAAAAAAATTGGGCTGGCACAAACGATAAAAAGCTGTACATAACAATACCCCCCCCCCAAGATCGTTTGTGACCAGCCGGCACCTATCGCAGCGCCCAACGTAGGCCACACCCACAATGAGACCCTGCTCTACCAACTGAGCTAGCCAGGATCCCAACAAAAACTCCTGTAGCACAATTCAGCGAATGCCTCATCTCGCCGCTTTTCCCACAGCTCAATTTCCCTGCGATTATCCACTAGGAGATTATGTCGTCCACGACCGTGCTCTTCCAACGCTGGTGGATCAGTGACCAGCCTTCGCTCATGGAAGCAATAATCGGCATCAGGCTGATCCCGTCCCTCGTTCTCCAAGTATGACTCTACCAATTCTGGCTCCGGCAGCTTGACCACTTCGTTCACGAGCTTCATTAGCTCCAAAAATCCTGCCCTGATCTCATCCTGGAGTGCCTGACTAATGCCCGATCTTAAGGAATGCCTATACGTCTCATTGGCCTGAGCAATTGCAGCATTTATTGTCGAAGTGACCACACTATCCATAATTCCTTATCCTTATCCTATTCTACCAAAAATAATAATAAATAACATTCATAATCCTAACAAATCCTGACACTAACCAAATTTAACTACTACAAAATGTAAACAATACCCAGTAGAACCTAACAAAAGAAAATACCCAATAGAACTTACAATAAAAAAAACGCTTATGACGAACACTTACGATACTTAACAAAATACCAAATACTACAAAAATAATTACATATGAATACTACAAAAAGAAATAAATATAAATAATTAATCTTCCTATCTATCTTTTTACAGAACAAAAGCAGCAACTAACATCGGGGAGAGAAAAACATACACAGGCGGACCAACACTTTTCTACGCACAATTTGGTCAGTGGACAAACATTAAAGCATTTGTCAAATGCTCAGTCCGTCACTTGCGTGACGAACGGCATTTGAGGAACGCTATTTGGAGTTTTAGCTATTTGGCTTCCGTCGCGCCTCTTGTGACCATTGGTGCATGCTGAATGACAGGTGCGGCGCAGGATCGGTTCCGCACCGTCCTGGGTCACCTGCCTCCGAGGCTCTACATTAACCACGGCCAACACACATCCAACGCGAACACAGAACGAGACAAAACAAATAGTACAAAAAAAAATAAATAACATTAAACAAACTACCCTAATATCACAATTGGTATCACAGAATTAAACTATCATCACGGCTACTACCAAGCTATGGTGCAGACGCTACATTCTCGTGCTGCTACCAACCGCGACAAGAGAATCCTCCGATGCCAAAAGGAATATCGAGGCTTCTGAACAACATCGTCGTGCTTCCAGGACTCCTCTACACTCTCTGCGCGATTATGGGCCTGTGCCAGCATAACGTTCACCGCCGACGCCTCTACTGATGGCAGTGTCGATTTCGGGAGCTCTAACGGAGCCTTCTCTGCGTCTTTTCTCGGCGGAGTCCTGCTTAACGGCCCGAACCCTGCTGCACCCTGTTCGCTCTCCCAAGACGTTTCCTGTTCTTGTTTATTTTTCCGGGTATTATACCCGTGGCCCCCTTGTCCGCCTTCAGCCATTATTTATAACCAAGGGAAAGCAAAAAAAAAAGAAACTATCGACGCAGCTATCGCAACAACAACAATATAATCAACGTGCAGCAATAATAAATAAATATATTGGTTCATAAATAAATAATATAATATAATAAATAATGATACGAATAAATAATAATATAAATAACAAAAAATATGAATAAATACGTAAACTTAATATATAAATAATGAACGATAAATAAATACTTAAATACCTAATAATAAATAAATAAATAAATATCGAGCACGAGTAAATATCACAGTATATAAATAATTAAATATTGATTAATAAATAAATATCAAACAATAAATAAATAAATAAACACTGAATAATAAATAATCACTACACAATAAATAAATAAATAAATATTAAAAGGTAAATAAATAAATAAATATTGAACAATAAACAAAAAAAAGATAATAAATACCAAAAAAAAATCAAAAACCAAGTTTTCCGAACAAAAACAAAAATTCACGAAATATGAGGAGGGGATCGCCATTCGTCGGAGATAGCCGCCTAAACACTACGCTAACATAAAGTTCGATAGGTGTCCGATACAACAAAAAAAAAAGAACAAGAGAAAAACAATCACTTGAGTATTGTCGGCTGCACAGACCATCAGCTGAACTGATGATCGGCAGCCAAGAATACTCCGTTTTATTCGCATTACTTTAATTTAAAAATACTTTCTTTTAGTTCCACCTGTCCGCGATGGGATAGAAGTCCATGGTGCAGCGCGTGTGAGAATCTTACTCTTCACGGGTCACCATGGCCAACTATACACCACCTGGCTGACTACCAATGTCCACGATGCAGCGCGTGCGAGGCATTTCCTCGTCACGGGTCACCGTGGCCATCGGCACATATCAGCTGGACAGGCGGAACCAGAAAATACAAAAAACAAGGTAAGTTAATTTACGACAATTACGAGAACATTGAACTATTACAATCATGATTGCTCCACAGGTCGACTCTTTCACGTGCAATTGTAGGTGAGCTTTGATGCCCCCTACAAGTCACCGCTTGGAATCGGCCTGTGAAGCAAAACATGCCTTCGAGAGTGCTCGTCTTATGCTTTATTTTTTTTTTTTTTTCTGGGCCGTATGCTACGTCGTCGATCCGACGACGAGCTCCATTTCCAGTTTGGGCGCCATATTGTTATGAACTGCTTGTTTCTCTTTGGGCCGCGCCGGCTGGCTCATCGGTTACTCAGGTAGAGTCCCATCCCTGGCCCGCAGTTCGCACAATCGATAACTTTCTCGATACACACATAACAGCTGCTGACAAACGGACTTTACAACACTATCGCAAAAAGACAACAAACCAACAGCATTAACAACAAAAGGTAAGTAAATCTGACAAAAATAATAACAAAACAAACACTGATCCACCTTTTCTCCAAACAGGATCCCGGTTCCGGACCCAGGCGTACCCGCCCTGCCTGAGACGGACACCTTTCCTCCGTCTCCCTTTGTTGGTCCATCGATGGACCGACTCTTCAAGTGCTGGCCATGCTTCTCCCTCCCCGCTGCATCAATAACTTAGCCGGACATTTCAATTCAGATAAGTATAATTTTCATTTTCCTTATATTCTAATATTTACAAACATTCTTATTTCTTTTGCAGGTATGTATTTACATTGTTTATTCAGACAGACAGACAGACGAGGAACAAAAGTGCAAAAAAAAAGCCCACACAAAGTTGCTTTTAATCCGCAGTGAGAATTTTGTTAACCCAATATGTATGTATATATGTATGTGTTGTAATTGTGCAACCAGTATCTTGTCGCGTAAATGTCAGTGTAATTAGTGAATCGCTTAAATCTACCTTAACCTGCCTAAAGAGCTCTTGAGGGTGGTTAAAGGGGCGATATATGTTTGTTTAAAGAATGTATGTTGGAGATATATGTATATATATATATGGGTTCATTGGTGAATTTAAGTTTCTGCGTGTGATCAATGTGAAAATTAATTGTACTTAAATTGTTCCTATTCTGTTTGCCTTTTTTTTTATATTTTACGATGTCTAAATTTTAATTAAAGAATTTGTATTTTCTTCTCGTTTCAGATTGCTTGTCTTCGATTTTTGTCTAGTTTTAATATAAATTTAAGTTTTGGCGTAAGCCTTTTAATTATAATTTAAATTTTATCTTTGTCTTGTAAGCCAATTAATTTTTATATTTAGTCATTTAAGTTGACTATTTTGTAACACTCCACATAAGTAATAATCGACAATAATAATATCTTTATGGAGGCCAAAGGAACGACATCTATTTATTGCTGGGTCGGATAGTACCACAGAGGGGTTTCTGCGGCTCAAGGGTCGTCATTTGGCGTGGTCTATAAGAACGGACTCACATTGCATCCGTCCAGGCATCGCCTCCTGGTTCACACGAAACTGCGACTGTAGCTGCTGGTCTCCTGCTAGTCGTACGGACGGCTCTAGGTGTCCCGTATGTCGTGGCGCTAATGAGGCTTCTGCGTCACGGCAGCCACAAATGGCATTCACACTTCTAGTGCGGCAGGGGATTTTGGTGACGACCCAGCGCACGACAAATCAAACGATACGACACAGCTTAGGCGCACTATGGACGATTACTGGTGTTGTCTGTGATCACCCGGGGTTTATCTTTGCCACAAATGAAGGCACGAACAAAGTTTCTTGCGCGGCACAGGGTTTTCTTTTGGCCAAAGCGCGAAAACTGACAAGAAAAAATATTATTTGCCCGCAAAGGGCAGCCGTCGCTGACCGCTGTCAATGTCGAACTCCCTCAATTTTCGGCAGCAACGTGGTTCAAGAAAAAATCTTCTATTCCTCCAATTTCCAAATTTCAAACCACCGTTGCTGCCAGTGTACTCTTCTGCAGGGTCAGGGGCATGAGGGGCTGCAGCTTATATTCGCCATCTCGCTCTACTATTTTTCTCTCTCAGAGCGAAACGGGCGATCTTGCCTGGAGCTGGATAAAAATTTCAGGGTCGCCACCTCCTCCTAATCTTTCCCGCCAATATCTATCGATATTACCTTATTTTGAACAAATCACAAATATATCGGCCATGCCGATATTTAAATAAATACAAAAAAAAATTGGGCTGGCACAAACGATAAAAAGCTGTACATAACACATCTCAATTGTAAACACATCCGTGTATACCGGCATACTTACCTGCATATCGGTTTTGCCAGTCTGATCCACAAGTGTTCTTTTGGGGAAGCTAGGCCCATAAATACTTATCAAACATAGTTAAAACGCACGCACGCTCAGTCTCATATTGTTGAGACTAAATAATTGTTATTTATATCACATATACACATTATATATTATTGTTGTAATTGGAAATTCACTTTATTTACATTTTCTCGCGCTCACAGAAAACAGGGCTGCCAGAAAGTTAATTTTGTTAGTGATCGTGAGAAACTATCGGATAATAACAATAAGATACTAGAGGTGGAGAATAGAGGTGGAGAACTATCGATGGCACTATCGGCACTATCGATGGTCAAGCACTATCGAGGCGCCATCGATAGCAGACGTGCACTATCGATGGTGGTCGATAGTTTTTTATAACGCTCAACTCGTCACAGAAAGGCTCTCCTTTGGCATCTGCATTTAAGTTTTGTGTTTAATAAATATATATTTTCATGAAATGGAAAAAAAGAACGAAACGGAACTAAAATTAATAAAAATTTTGTTGCATCTGGGTCTGGCGGCCGATAAATTTTGCTTAGAAAAGCCAGTGTGACCGTGGTCGGCGAAGCACAAAACGCAAAACTTATACGATTGGCCACTAGTTCGGCCATATTACTTGGAAGAGAGAGTATAAGAGTGCACGAGAGAGAGAGAGTAGGGCTTTTGAAGTATGCGTGAGCGGCTTGCTCGCGAAATGCACCAAGTAATTCGGTCAAGGCCAAGGTCGATCGGCCGTTGACTTTCGGGACCGTTGCGTGGGCAGAGAGAGAGAGAGAGAGTTAGAAAATTTCGGCATAGCAACAGGCTGACTTAATTGCAAACGGGAGTGTGGTTTGGAACTCGAACGCAGACGGAAGCGTTGGGAGTTCGGCCGGCTGACTTATTTTTTTGTTCGAGTGCGGAATTTACCAATATAT
>JAWNPO010000421.1:600000-901762 GCA_035047525.1 Drosophila quinaria
CCCATGGATAAGCCAGTGAAATTGTTCACATTCTCGGGCATCACAATCAAAAGACTTGGGCGACAAACTTGTTTTTGAAACTCATTACGATATCACGATCAAAAGACTTAGGCGACAAACTAGCTATGCGCATAAACTTTTTTTCGATTTCGATTTGACAAGCAGTGCCACACCGAAAACCTAACGGCAATTTAACCGCATCATTTGAAACCCCATTCGAATAAATTGTAATCTATTGGGTCAATATATAAAACATGATCTTTTCGGTTCACGCTTCGCTTTAATGCTACCGTGGACAGTAGAGATCTAACTGTGAATGAATTTTGTATAATAAAGCAGACACACTGCACAAAGCGACTCCGCATTTAGCATAATAATGAACTTTCGGTTTGGTAGGAATTTTCGAAATCTTATCTCAGTTGATGTGGTAACAGTCGTAATATGGAACTAAACGAAACGCTTAATGTCGAATTATATATCACTTCTATTACAGCTTTGACTTTTGTTGTCGTGAGCACGTAGCAAACAAATTTGTCAGTCAGTCAACAGAACAGTGAAGATAGAAAGAGAGCTGGAGAGCGAGGTGAGTATTTCTTAGGATATGCAAATATATTTCTTCTATTGACTTACGACATCTTTCGCTTTGTTTATGGTGTTTGGATCATGAAAACAAATCGCCTTTGTCTGTGATCCTAATGCCAAAGTGCAGCGAAAGTTGAACAGCCACGGAAAAAACAATTATTCTAGGAATGCCGGATTATTATTTTCTGTGTAGTTGAAGCTCTCTGACATTTAAGAATGTAACAGAGCCAACGTTAGTTGTTGATTGTCTGCACACAGCTCGGAGATCTTGGCTCACAGCTCGCGGCTAATTGTCTTCAATTGTATCATAACCGTTGCATGACCCAACCCAAGTGACCCAAATCGTCTGGTCAACTCAGCTCAGCTCAGCTCACTTATCCCAAGCGAGTTGGCGATTCAAGAATGAGCAATGAAAATTTTCGCAGTTGAATTATTTTCTTTTTTCCTTTTGTTTTTCTGCGTGTGCGGCAACCGGCAAAAGTTAATTGCCTTCTGAATTCTGCGCATTTGGGAAATGTTTTGTCAGTGTCGTCAGTTGCTAGATGACAAAAGTTTTTCCGGCAGCAAAAGACGTTGTTTGTAGTTGAAGCTGAAGCTGATCGCTTAGTCCGGTCACACGAATTACTAACGGTTCGTTTCGGTTCATCTCCAGTCTTCCAACTGGAGGATGACGTTTGATTTTCTTAACATGGCGCTACATTTTTGCACAGATCATTTAAAGATTCGCCTTGGCATTCACCCAAGGCTTTCTCTAATGGTCCACTGACCATTTTCGTTTAATTGATGGACATGTGCTGCCCGATCCTGTTCAGTCAACTTCAGTCTAGAATTGACACCTTGTCACCCATTGATACGATTTTCTGAGCACGACATTTACGACGGGATATTTCTTTTTCAAACCAATTTAAAAGCAATGCAAAAGATACCACTTCCTTTATGCCTTTTAATTGTCTTTGTTGTTAAACATTTAATATTACCTTTGATTGATGGTTTATATTTTTTTAATCCTTTTATTGCTTTATTTGCATGTAAGCAAATAAATTATTTGTTATTTTTTTAAGTTTATTGTTTACTTTTCGTTTATGTAATTGAATTCGACGACACAACGCACGCAGGACACACACAAAATTGTTTGTATTAAAAAATAAGTTAATTTTTTTTTTTTGTTAAATATTTGTAGTGAATAGATTTTAAAGTTTGTGGACCGATGAACCGACTCTATGCTCGCCGTCTGCACTCTAGAAAGTGGAGCGCCTAACTGCCGCACATACACCTCAGCAATAGGTTCTTATGTGAGCGAGTCTGCGAGTCTCCAGAATTATAGATGCTGTGCAGCGCAGCGGGAAAATTGAAATTTGCTCTCGGAGTTCGTTAGCTTCTATGGAATCGACGACCGTGCGACGCTGCGACTGCCAGTTCGAGCACCTTGACACTGAATGTTCGCTGCGAAGGCCGCGGAAAACTTTACAAGTAACAAGTTGGTAGCCAACTCGTTCAAACTAACTAATGCTCTGTCTTCTCTGCCTCTTTCGCACTGTCTCTCTCTCTTCGGTCACGCAAACCGGTAAAAGCAGCAGGCAGAAAGCTAATGGTACGCGCTCTTTGTTAACTCTCTTCTGCCACATACTCTTTGCTGGCACTTTCTTCTGGCCTCTGTAGCTTTTCTCTGCCAACGTTGTAACGGCCAACTTGGCGGAAACAATAAAATGCAATTATTGCCGTCAAGATAAATGATTTTCTAATGCAGCCTCTGCACGCAGTTTCTCAATCTCGGGCTGAGAATTGCACTGCATAATCGCTAATTGAAGTCATCTTCAGGCAGAGACAAGTGCATTCATCACCAAAGAGAGTCTTAGCTCATCTCTTCTCTTCTCTCACTTTCCAGCCAGCTTAAAAAGAACATTGCAGCTTTCTAATGGCCAAAGTTGTAACCACAAGAATCACAACAACAACAACAACAACAACAGCAGCAGCAGCAACAACTGTAATGATCATTAACCCAACGCACGCCTAATTAAATGCGAGATAACAAATCTGAGCTACGAATGAGGCCACCGATTGTGGCATGGAATTAAGGAGTCATCTTTATGCAACTTACGCAACTCTCAGACCAAGCTTACGCCATAAAGAAAGCCCAAGTCTCGCACATGTGTCAAATATGATTGAATCCGTTTGCCAGACTGAGATGCAGATACAAGTGCAGAGCGAGATGAAGATAGACGGATGCAGGGGCTGCTGATGATGCAATTAAATATTATCGAAGACTCACCGAAAGCACAGCGAACTGCACTCGTCGCACTTTTCCCCCATTTTCATGCACTTTAGTTACACTTGCAGCTATTTTCACTCCCATTTGACGGATCGATTCTCTGGCGATAAATTGACGATGACGTTGTCAGCTTTTGTCGCTTTGTGCTCATAATTGACGCCTCTGCTGCTCTGTTCATCTGTTCAGCTGTTCAACTGTTCAATCAGCGCAGTCAAGTGAATTACACAATTTTGTTCCAACAATACGCGATGAATCTGATAAAGAAATTATATAAATTTTGACTTCGGAAAAGCTTTTGGAGCAGGAAGTCTGCAATCGCCATCCGTTTGCCGTTTGCCGTTCCCCGTGTGAATGAAAATTCTTCTCCTCACTAAACTCTGTTACGCTTCTGATTTCGGATTCCGCAGTTCTCAATGCTGAATTCTGATGACTGCCCACAGATTGATTAGGCAACAGAAGACTAGACAAGAAGCAACTTCCCTATCTGAGTTCGCTTCTTATTCTTCGTAATTGAGTAATTGTTGTTCGCAAAAGTTGTGCTCTAATTGTAATCTGCTACTCCGATCACTGCCAAAATTATGTTGTATGTGTTCCCAAGAACTAATTTGGTCTCTGTTCAAATATTTGCTGAATTATGTTGGTTAACAGTTTATAAATAGTTGCCTGTTCTCAGATCAGTTGGGTCAAGTGAGGAGTTTGTTGCTCTTGCTTATCTTATCGTAAAGTTCATCCGTTATGAGGAAGTCAATAAATGATTTTAAGAGGCCATATTTGCTTTTTGGTGTCACTTCGATATTCAAATATTTGCTGCCATTCTAAAACTGTGCCAAACTCCGAGTTGAAAGTGATGACAACAACAAAGACAACGACAACGACAACAACTAAAACGACATCATCAGCTCGTTTGTAGAGCAAACAGATCCCAAAACTCTCCACATTTGTGTCGGCGCTCTGTTCTCGGTGATTTGGTCAATTGAGTGACATGCAAATTTCCTTTCGATTTTCGCACATTCTCCGTTGCTTTCTCGCTTCTTACTGATTGTCGCCCCTGAGAAGGTCGAGCAGAGGAAGGGGAAGGGGAAGGAAGGCAGAGGAGTTATAGGCAGGTTGTTGACTGTTTATATTTCCGGCAATCAATCGTCCCGTCTCAAACTCTCGTCCATTGCTGCAATTGTTTGCAAATTGATCGACAATGTCTGGATTGCGAATGTTTGTTTGCCTCGCTTCAGGCTCGTTCTCCACATTGTTGTTATTGTTGTTCATTAGAAGTAGATCGATACTCGACACTCGAGTCCAAAGTACTTTCGCTTGGAATGCGCCGAGAGAGTTTTCGGAGAAAGGAACCGCGAACTCGAATAAGTCACTGTCAGGGAGAAGTCTCGAGTCGTCAGATTTCTCCTTAATGGGAGGAGTATCCAAAGGGAATCTCGACGCCTAATTGCTGATAAGAATCGCAGCCACTCGTATGATGAAAGTTGCCATCAAAGGCGCCAACAGAGTTGAAAGTGCACCGCTGACTCGACCCACATCCGACATCGACTTCCACATCGACATCGACATCGAGGGGGCAACAAAAGACTTAGGCGACGAACTTTACGACTGTGTCTAGAACTGTAACAACCTTTCGCTTGATTGCACCGCTTCTGATTTGTTTTAACCATTTCACTTGTTGGTCCCCGCTCCCCTCTCATTCACCTGTTGCCCTGGGCCATCATTAATTGCAGCAATGGCATTTCTTTGATTCAGCTTTCCATGCAAAAACTAAAACTCATTCTGGCCCCAACAGCAATAAGAATTTTCACTCTTAATAAGTTTCTCGTTTGGTTTGTGCCACTGACTGACTGACTGTCGTCAACGCCTTGTGGTCTTGACGTCTCTTGTCTCTTGTCTCAGCATAAAACTGTCAACGAGCATTTAACCCAGTTAACGCCCTTAACCAAAGACACTCAGTTCAGGTCAGTTCAGTTCTCGATCTGTTCGACATGAGCAAAGTTAAGCCTAACAAAAAACCTAAGGCATGCAAGGTGTAAAAACCACAACCAAGTCGAGTTCGAGAGTCGAACGAGCTGCACATGAGCAATGAGTGGATAAGAAAGGCCACAAACCGAAAAGACGGTAAGGTGCAGGCTAAAACCGAAGCTGAAGCTGGAGTTGAAGTTGAAGCCAAAGCTGAAACTGAGTGATGGCCCCACCTCAGTTGGATGTGCGGTGGGCGGGCGGAGGTGTTGACTGTGGCCAGCGGATATTGAAGCTGTTTAAGGGGAAGCCGAAGCAGAAGCAGGGGGAGAAAGAGAACAAGAACGAGAGAGAGAAGGAGAAGGAGAGAATATGGCAGATTGACCGATGTGTGCTTCTCCTCAGTGCAGAAAGGAATTCTGAGCGAGGTGAAAGTAGTCATCTTCATTTCCATCTCCAACTGCAGCTCCATCTTCATCCGAAGACACGACAACGGCAGCGACTTGTTGAGATTCTGGTCCCAATAATGACACTTAAACGATGCACTTTTTTCGTAATATGAATTTTCCTGTTTGCTGCCTGCCCGTTGTCCGTCGCTCGCGTCCGAGGAGCGTCTCGCCATCAATTATAACCAAGACCGCGGAGTGGAGCCACCTGAGCTGCAACTCAATCACCAGCCAACTTGCAACTTGTGACTTCAAACTTGCAACTCCATTGGCCATCGGCAGCTTCTTCTAATTGCCGTTGTTTTTGTTCTTCTGGAATTGGAACCTTATGAGTTATGGCTACACAGAGGTGTCATATGGGATCTCGGATCGACTGTGATTACTCCAAAAGAAGACAGAGTAGAAAGCCAAGCTCCTTTAAAGGCAGACTCGACAGTTTATTCCCATTCATAAGTTGCAGATTGCAGGCAAATTGGCATTCATCTTGGCCAATTCCTGGTCAGTTCAATGGCGGACACATTCGCAAATTGATGCCGTCGAATTGTCAGCCTCGATGATGCAATCTCCACTTGGTGCACTCTCCCATATCTTCTGCTTCTTCCCTCTTCAATTTGCAAGCCAATACCCTGCTATTAGATCAGAGTCGCCTCAATTTATGGCCCAACTGGGGACTCGGAAGGAGGGACAGGGATAAATCAGACAGTATTTCAGTGTTTGCTTTGGGCGTTGTCAGACAGACTCGACAACGCGACGATTCCTTTGCCAAAGACAAGGAAGAAGAGAAGGAAGCAAAGAACCCAAAATGCAGTTGTCTTCCCCAGTTTGTGGCCCCTGCGAGAGAAGGGGGCGTGTCCACGATATTTGTGGCCCCCAGGCGAAGAGCTGGCCACTTGCCACATGCCACATGCAACACAAACCAATCAAGGCAACTGTCAATGGCGGCTACACTTGTTTCTAGTCACATCTTGCTCCATTTCACAGTTGCCTTTCCTCGGATTCTCAGCCAGGTGCGACCTTGAGTCCGATTAGATCGATCTGCCATCGATCTAATAGAGATCATCCTGATAATGTAAAGAAAAAGCGATGATTTTTATTCCTTAAGCTGCCATTTGTTCTATTTAAATAACAGTTCGTTAGGTGTTAACAGGAAGATTTAAAGATCCCTTCAGCTTGCACCACTTTTGAGATCATGAGGAATCTGTTCCAATTTGCTGCAACACAAAAGGGGCATCATCTTTGTAATTTATGCTCTCCTCGTGCTCGGCATGCACAAGTGGCAAGAAGAAGAAGAAGAGCAAGCCAGTTGAATTTAACCAGGTGAATCAGTGGAAACTGTTACACTTTACTAATTGATTTATGGTCAAATTGTAGATGAGATATTTACAAAGCAATTCGAAATGCAATTTTCATTTATTGTAGGATAGGATAAAAGAGAAAAGGTGGGCAGGGGAGGGGAGGTGAGGGGAACTTGGAGTTCTTGTGGGTGCAGCCTTCTTGGAGAGCAGCCATAAAATGGCCAGGCAACATGACGTGGAACATGCACAGAGCAGAGAGCAACTCTGGAATGGAACGAGTTCTCGAGTGGTTCCCACAGGAAGTGTTCGCTGCCGAACGCATGCCAAAAATGGTTCCCCGAGGACGGGACCACCTCGGACAGGCGACGGACGACGGGGAGTGGGAGAGGGAGGAGGGACAAGTGACCAAAGCCAAAGCCCGAAAACGATCACGATTATGATGATCATTGTGGCGATTATGGCTGCGACAGTTGCCAGCTCTTCTGGACGGTGGCAATGTCCCCCCTCTCATGCTCCTCCCCTCTTCCCACTTCCCCCTACCCACGATCAAGTCAGTGTTCATGCTTCAAGAACATTTCCCGACTCTGAATGCGACTCTGTCTCCATCTCTGACTCCCACTTTGAGTCTGACTCCGACTCCGACTCTTGGTGGCGATCAGTGGGATCGTAGTTGGATCCGAGTTGGCATTAGCAGTTGTTGTATATTGTTTCTGCATTGTAACTGTCACCTGGTGGCAGTTGGCAAAGCTGCCAGAAATAATAGAAATTATATGAAATGGGCATTCGGGGAGTGTGCTTCGACTTCCGTGTTTGGACCTGGCCTCAACAATGGGCCATTTAAAGTCCAGACAAAAGAGAGAGAGAGTAAGACGGAAGGAGAGGGAGGGAGAGAGGAGAGGTTGAGAAAGAGCAGGAATGCATTACGTAATCTCCCGCACCTTTGTTGTCCTAATTTGGCCAGTTATTACAACATTTCGCTGGATTCCGTTGGCATTAACACCTCCCCTCCCTTCTCCCCTCCCCTCCCACGCGTTCCATCAACTCCCCCTCAGGTGCTTCGTCAACTCCCACTTGAAATGATAGACACGTGCCAAGTTCATTTTTCCATTCCTACTTGAATTCTGAGGAGAGAATGGGGAGTGAGGAGTGAAGATACCTCGTATGCTATGATGGATCATTGAGGATGACACGACACTTAATAGTCTCCTTGTTGTTGTTGTTGTTGTTGATGCTATTGCTCTTGTAGCCTTGCCAGCTGTTCGTGCCCTGCAATTTAAGAGGAGAGTACGACTATTTAATGCCTCTACCCCTATCCCTCTCCCCCTATCCCTCTCACTCTCTCTCAGTGTCTCTTGCGGCAAGTTGAGGCTGGCGACTGATTTATGACAGCGCGAAAGATCGGACTGAGGATCGCACAACGCTGCATGCATCCGAGGGCAATTTGGCCAACATCCAACTGGCAACTGCCAACTGCCAACTAGCAACTGGCCCATGACGGGCGTGGCGCCGAGGATGAGGTTGAGGTTGAGGCTGTAGCTGTAGCTGTAGCTGAAGACGAGGCCTATTACGTGATGATGTAATAATTCTTCAAGACGATGGCATTTTTATTGCGGAAAATGTTGCATAAATCAAGGCAGCAATAAAACGAAGCCCCGTCGATCGCCCCGATCCCGATCGAAACAGGATGCCTCGAATATCTCATTCCCATTCAGCGCCAATAATTTGCACCAGCTAAATCCACTTTGATTCTGACTTTAACTCGCCTCCCTACAACAGCTTCATTCAATGCTGGCGAATTCGACGCCGTCATGCGGGACAATGGGAATAGCGGCATAATTTGAGTAGTTCTGGGCAAAGATCACTTCCGAGGTTGCCCAGCTCTAATCAAGCACTCTGGATGGATAATCAGCGAGTTGTTCCTCCTGTTGCATGGCCATGTTGCAACTTTGTTGCCACTCGACAGCCCACGCGATCCCAGAGCTTGCTTCACACATTAGCAAGCAAAGCTCTCAACAGATCTAGAGATCCAGAGATCCACACAACTCAGCGGCAGATGCACCACAGGTGTGAGACATGAGTTGAGATCAGATGAGGTGAGATCAGATCACGATGAGACGAGATGAGAGATGTGAGCTTCTGCTGGGAGAACGTGTTTGTCATTGCAATTGTAATTGGAAGAGGAGCCTACGCAGATGCGGATCACATGAAAGGAGCACGATCATTAAGGACTTTCATCGTATCTCCGCTAAAACTGGGAAATCCAAAGTGTATCATATCTTATAAAAAAAACTAGAGAAAGACAAATTCCCATGCAGGATAATATTGTGACATAAAATATTAAAATAGCGGATCCAACAAAAAACTGGGGCGGGAGAAAATTTTAAATTTTAATATAAGGATGGCAAGGGGTTTATTGTTATATATAATTATTATTGAAACCCCCCACAAGAAAGCCGGCGGGGGGGGGGTGGAGGGAAGGGAAGGGGGGTGAGGGGGGAGAAGACAAAACCACACCAAACAAGAGAGGGGAGGGGGATGGAATTTGAAGAGGGGGGGGGAGAGGAGGAGTATAAAATGAGAAGGGGAACGGCGTGAAAAACACAAGAGGCGGGTGGGGGGGGGGGGGGGTAAGAGTAAGAGGGGAAAGAATAATAAATATGAATTAACCTAAAAGGGAATTTCAAAAAGAAAAATACATAAATAAAAGGAGCACACAATTGAATAGGTGAGAGGGCCACCCAGAGAGGGGGGGTCGGGGACGGGGTAGTGAAAGACATAAAAAAAAAATATAAATAAAAAAACAAGAGGGGGGGGGAGAAGGAGACAGCGGGGATGGTAGTGTGTAGGGGAAGCCGAAATAATAACATAAAATATATAAAAATAAATAAACACAAAATATATAAAATATAAATATACAAAAAGAATAAAAATAAATAAAAAACGGCAAAAGCAAAAGAATATTTTACGGCAAAAAAAGAGGGGCCACACTAGAAGGGTGGGGGGGGAAGGGGGTGGGACTGGAACGAAGAAAGAGGTCAACAACAAATACAAAACAAAGAAAAAAAAAAAAAGACAACAAACAAAACACAAACAGATTGGAATAAAAAAATATCGTATATATCCTCTTGATTGAGTCTTAAAAACTAACGAGAGAAGGGCACTAAATTTCAATATTGATTTATATGAGACACGATTTTATGGATCAGTGGGTTATCGACGATCAATCCAGCAGCTGAATTGATTGCCCGAAGATCATTAACCGATCATTATCAGCACAAATGTGTCATAATAATAATAGTTGCTATTATTGATCTCAGATTAATGCACCTGTCTTCATATTATTCTTAAGAGTGTGCTTGGAATCATAATACATAACATTAGCATTAGAATGTTACATTTACAATTGGAAGACTTTGTTGTCACGCTCTGTTCTTCTGTCGATTCGGAAAGAAGAGGAAGAAGAAGAATACCCGAGGGCAACTCGAACTCAGACACCTCGTAAATAGGCCACTGACTGACGTGATTACAATGTCAAAAAGTGGACCGAAAGGGGAGCGTGTTGAATAACTCTTTATTTATTATACCTAATATAATTAAATTAATTTTCGGCTAAGAACGTTACCAGTGCTCGTACCATACTCGTACCTTTGGGGGCGTGGCACTTGCCCGAAAACTGTATCAAAGCGTGAGCAACGAAAGATCTTCGAGAGCATTTGCATTTGCTTTAGTTGGACCTTAGACCTCAGACCTCAGACATTGCGTGATTCAACAAAAGATTCTTAACATTTCGAACACCTTTTTGGGTGTCCAGTGAGTTTCCTACTTAACGAAAGAGAGGGGGAATGCGAGGGAGGGAGAGAGTGAGAGAGAAGGGCTGGCGATCTGCAAAAGTACAAACAAAGCCACACAAAGGCAGAAAGCAAATTATTAGGCAGGCAGAGCAAGCTGAGACCAGCTGAGGGAAACTGCTTTTTGATGTTCGGTAATTGGCGGTTTGGCAGCACGCGAGGCGGCCAAAAAAGCACTGGACTGGCGACTAGGAACTGGCGACTGGGAAAATGGGAAACTGGGAAACTGGGCGACTAACAGAGCATCGCCCAGAAGACAGAGACTATTCTTCCGATTGGCGGCGCTCAAATCTCCAAATGGTAACGAGCCAACGGATTTCGGCGTGACGCGCTTTTCGATTTCCGAGCTCGAGACTCGAGAACTCAGAACTAAGAGTCTACAACTGAGAAATGTGAACTGAGAACTCTGGGCCAAGACTTTTTCTGGTTTGAGTTCGAATGTCGCTAATGTTGTTGTAGTTGCTCTTGTCGCAGTTGTTGGTGTTGCTGTTGCTGTTGCTGTCTGCTCATTTCATAATAATTGGCAGCTTACAAATGTTCTTTCGGATTTGATTTTGCTTCCATTTCAATTCTGGGCTGCATCTGAACTGTCGCGGTTTTCCCCTCGACAGTAGAGGGACTTGAGGGGGAAAGGGGGCATAGCGGTACTTTGTTCCGTTGAACTTATGAGACCCGTCGCCAGACGACAACAACAGCAGCTCGCAACATTTTTGCGGCGAATCTTGTCAGCCAGGCGAAGAATTCAGAACTCAGAACTCAGAACTGAGCATTGGGAATTCAGAGCAAGCATCCGCCGCAAATAAAGTCGGCACTTTATAGGCGTGAACATTAATTAGACAGCCAAGTACCAAAGTCAGACAGAAGTCGGACAGGAGTCGGATTACACCATAAATAAAAGACCACGAAGGGCAGGAGACAGAAGACAGAGAGGAGGAGGAAGAGATGCATATTTTGGCGAATATCCGTAGTCAACTAATGAGCAAATGGGCCAACCGCCAAGTGCTCCCCTTTCCCCTGCTCTCCATCCCCGTCTCCTCCCCCAGTCGGAGCTGCTCCGAAGCGTTGTCAGGGCGGAGTTGTTTGCGCATGCGCCGCGGCTTTGTCCGAGTGGAGAGAGGACCGCCAGCAGATGCCAGATTAGCATTTAAATTGTAGTTACATTTGGCCAAACTCAAACTCAAAGCAATCCAAACACTAGCAGAGAACTAACGCAAACTTTAGATTATTTTTCATTCCATTTATTTTCCTTCGCAGAAAACTTCTTGGCGTTGCATTTTCCCGCCCTCTACGCTTGGCAAACGTTTACCAAATGCAATTGTTGTCTTTGTTCTCTTCTCCTCTGTTCTATTCTGTTCAGTTCAGTTGTTGTGGGAGCAGGAATTCCCCTCCCTCTCCACCTCCCAGTCAAGCACTTCAGCTGATGTTATCAAGGCCTCGCCTCCGGCAGAAGCTTTCCTCAGTGTTTGCCGTGCTCTCTGCCAAGGTAGCAATTTCAATATCAAAACTCGCCTGGCCTTTGGTCCGCTGCGGAAGCAGAGAACCACAGCACCACAGCACCACTGAACCACAGCACCACAGAGCCGCCTTGGAACCGCTCAGGTGAGTGCAGAGAACGGTAAACCGCCAACGCCTTCTTCGGCATATCGGACAGCTTCCCAGTCCAGCTCTCAGCATTTCCAACATTTTAATCCAAATTAATTAAAACTCAGCTCAGAGTGACCCACATGCAGGACTCTCCATTGACATCTTTATCTGCCGCTCTCTCTCTCCTCCCTGTAATTCTCCTATTCCCCGATTTGACGAACACGATGATAAATTGTATAACATTTCAAAAGAGACTTCAGAAGTGTGGCCAGCTCGAGGGCCGTTGCCAGTCCGATTCGGAGTCGGAGTCGAAGTCGAAGTCGAAGTCTCTGCCTCGGGTCTGTTATTATTCCGAGACACTGCACAGCCGATTAATTTGCAGCCGTCGTCTTGGACTTGGACGTGGACGTGGAAGTACCGTAAGCGTAGGTGGCTTGATGAGCTCTGCTTTTGTTTTTGTCGTTGTGTCGCTTTGTGGATCGGTCGCTGGGTCAGTCAAGTTGGAGTTGGGTTGAGTTGAGTTGGACTTGGAGTTGGAGTTCTCCTCGCTTCAGCAGCCCGGAGACTGCCCCTTGGCCAGAGCCACTAATTAATTGCGAGCTTTGACTCGGTCGCACTTCAAGGGCCCCGAATTCCGCTAATTCAGAGATAGAGAAAGAGGGGGAAGAGAAGAAGGCTAGAGATGGAGCATAGAAAAGGGGTGTGGCCATCGTCTCAGTCGTTGCTCTGATTGACAGGAAATTGTTATGAAGACGGGGAATTGGCATCTCCAACTGTTGCCAAGATTCGCGCTATTTATAGCCACATTAATTCTCTTGGTCTTGGCTTGTTTTGATTAAGAACTTCCCATTTTGACAACGAGAAGTCTGTTCACTTGGAGACGGGTTCAATGGCATCCTCTGTGTCTGCTTCTGCCTCTGGCTGGGATCAGTTTCCCGTTGTTGACCCGCAACGCAGTTTATACTCATATCTCGAGTACAATCGAAAGTTTCCTTGTCTCTGTCTCTGTCTCTATCTCTGTCTCGTTGGAGACTTTTCCTCAGAGTGTCCACGTGCAAATGTTTTGTGTGCAATCATCAGACACTCGAGACATTCGAGAGTGTGCAGAATGCAGGCAAATCAAATCGAGTCAAACTCTCACTCACTTCTCTGCAAAGGAGGAGAGACAGAGACAAAGGCGTTGGAGTGGGCGGGGGCGGAGAGAGGACTCTGACGAGTGCAGATGCCAGATTGCAGTGATAGCACTCGAGACCATGTCGACTAATTGCAGTTATGATATCAAAGTCGACATAACGCCTAACGCCTAGACTCGCCTTTGTCGTCTCAAGTGGAGGCCAAAGCACGAAATGAGAGTCGAGAAATGAGAAATGAGAAATGTGAGACACACGCAAGTCAACGGATGGTCAAGTGGGAAACGAGTCGCTCAAGTCGGGGGAGAGATCACATCGCACCAGACCGGACCGGACTCTTGGGGCCGAGTGTCAGGATAATTTGAGAATCTGAGAAGCCGACGACGCCACGCAAATGATCCGCATGAAATGATCGCTGGACTTAATGAACTTTCTCGCTTTTGGGGCGAATTGGCAGTGCAGTTAGTGCGATATGTTTGGCCTGGTGGTTCTCTTGGATCTGGTGGGAAACAAGGCGAAGTGGACCAAGCTAAGAAAACTGCAGCAGCCATCGGAGAAACAATTATGCAGAATTTGGGTCATCTCTCGATCATCGGCGGGGAATTCATTTGTGTTTCTTCAACTGCAGATGCAGATAGATATAGAGATGGAGATACAGATGTAAATAGAGATAGAGACAGAGATAGAGATGGGGTTCTAGCTGCGGTTGTGGTTGTGAATGCCTCTGATGAGATCTCCATTTCTCAGCAGAGACAAAGCAAACGAATTGCGGAGGGGTCAGAATAATTGCAAATTATATTCTGATTCCATTTATGATTTCAGTTCTCAGTTTTCAGTTTCTCATTTGTTTCGCTGAGTTTCGTGAGACTGAAAATCGTTTCATTTTAACGGCACTTGAGTAAACTTGAGTTCAGGGCAACTGCTGCTCCAGAAGTGGGAATCAAGTGACAAACGGGACATGCGAGATTAGACACTCATCACGATCCAAGGAGTCCAAGGTGACACTGCTAGTGACTCCTTTACCTGCTTTACCAATAAGGCACCGTCGTGCTCATCACCGTCATTCTTCCCGTTACTGTCTCTGTGTCTCTCTCTCTCTCTCTCTCTCTCTCTGTCTCTGTTTCCATCTTCGTCAGGGTGTCACGACAACGCAACTTGCTGCTCTTCCTCTTGTTGGCCAAGTTCACTCATCCTTGTCAATTAATTACTCGTGTTCTTATCGACACTGGCAACCTGCTGATTTTATGCTTGAAAAGCGATTTCTGTTTATGTCCCACTTCTGGACATGTCTCCTCCCATCCCATCCACATCCATCCATCCTGTCTGCCCCATCCCTGGGGACCACGTGTTGATCTATGAACATTGATGGTAGATCGTTCACCGTTGATCGTTGATGTGTCCACGTTTTCACGTTGTCTCCTGCCTTGGTTGTCAAATGCCACGCAAGGTTAAATCGTTCACTTCTCAAACGCGTGACCATTGAGGATCATCTCTCTCCCTCTCTCCCTCCCTCTCCCTCTCTGTTTACTTCTCTAGCTAATGACAATTATTCCCATAGTGCATATTTCTGATGACAAAGTCACCGTTAGACAGGGTATTATAATGATCATACATATGACAAATGGGCAACCAGGGAACAGAGTAAACTATTCTCAAGGAGATTCATTAGCTTCGCTTGGTTTAATAGCTCGTTCATCCGCACTGTCATTAAGCAGGGACGGGGGTAAAAGAGAGCGAAGAGGAGAACGTCGGACCACCTGGCTGGATTATGAGGGAACTGTGTGAATTCCTCACATCGCATTCACTTGCAAAGCTGCCGTAAATTTGCGTTAACCAAATCGCGAACAAATCGAGGCACATTTCCTTTTAAGCCGCAGCTCGTGGGCTGGACTCCAGTCAGTCCAGATCAGCCTCATATCTGCCTCTGCCTCTTCCCGCCCTGCAGTGCGTGACCCTCCTCCCACCTCCTGCCCACCTGGTTGCCTCTCTGCCAATGCGTGGCACATGTCCGATCGGCTTCCATTGATACCGTCCTGTTCACTCGGATAGTCTCCAGTTCGTTAGCGGCAGCCTCACCTACTTTTCGCTGCTGCTGCTGCTGCTGCCATGTCGCAGATCGGCCCCCAAGTTGCCCCTATGCGTTTCTCCCACTGCCCCTCTCCCCCCTCCCTCCTCACACTTCCTCTCTGGTTTCCAATTTCCAATTTTGCGACGCTGTCATCGCCTACATTGTCGTCGTGTTTGTTCAACTGCTCCGATGTTAAGATGTCGAGCTGTTGTCCTACTGCAGATCTCTTGCCAACGCCCATTAGAGCCAAGACAAAGCCCAGTTGTCTTAGCCAGTTCCTTCGCCATTTGGCTGTAATGCGTTTCAATTACAAGACCCAAAATTTCATTGGACTGACTTTGACTCTAACTCTGAGTTTAAGTCCGATCTTTGCCAGATAGGAAAATGAGATCGCATTTCTTCAGTTTTCTTTTGTCTTGGCCAGGGAAAGTGTTGCAAATTGTTGGCCAAAGTAATTGCCAAAGTAATTCCTATTCGGCCAATGCAATCCTTCTAAGTACTTGGCACACATCTGGTTTTCATTCTACATGAGAGAAGCTCAATTAAAAGACAGCAAGCAACAACAGCAACCAGAGACAACAACAACAACAACAATTGCAACTGCAACTGCAACTGTTGCCATGTTCCACTTGACTTTAATTGGATTCTGTTTATTTTTGGGCACATTTCGGGACTCGCAACGCGGAATGCGGCACGACACACGATGACAAATGTTGATATTCAAATGACACTCTTCGGGGCGGAGGATGCGGGCAACTGAGGGGGAGTGCGGGGGGGGCGGGGAGGGGAGGGAAGTGGGCGGCCTACACTTGTTGGACTTTTGTCACAGCTTTGGCCAGATTTAAGCGACGTGGCCCGATGCGAACAACACCCGCAACTAGCATTCCAATCGATTGTTGGCCATGTTAGTGGATGCCTGTGGTCGTCTCTGCTCGTTGTCGTGGTTGGGTGAGAAAAGTAAACCGTTTGAGTTGAGGTTGTTGTTGTTCTTGTTGTTGTTGTTGTTGTTGTTGCCTCAATCCTCTCCTTTCAACGCAGCCTGGCAGCAGATGTTTGAAATGCTTGCGCGACTTTGTCAACGCTGCAACATTTCCTCCCCCTCTCCACCTCCCCCTCGTCTTGATCTCCTCCTGCATTTCTTTCATTTCCAATTGAATGGAGTGAAAAATGTCCATGGCACCTGTCAGCAGATGCGAATGCGTGTTTGTATGTATGTCGAAGGCAAACATCTCCAGTCCCGTTGAGTCGAACTCCAAGGAATCAATGGAGGGGAATACGAAGAAGATTAATCTCCCTCTTCAATTAGATATCGGGGAGTCTGAAAAGAGACTCTTTTTAATACATGCAACTTATGAAATGGAATCCTCTCTATACTCTTTTCGAGAATAGAGAAAAGTTTAATCCACAAATTGGGTTAGAATTTCAATTTCCATGAAATTGGCCAAGTTGTGGGAGCGGTTGTGGCTTCAAAGTCGCCTTAGAAAGTGCATTTCCATATGCATCTCATCAGTGGTTGACCACCAAATTCGCTGTGCTCCAAAGGCTGATCACGTTTTCGTTAATCTGCGAGGAAGGAGTTGAAATTCCTTAGGAGATGTGTCAATAATTAATTGTATTCAATTAAAACACGTTAGAGCTTGTTGGCTTAATTAAGATGCATTCGTGTCGCAACTGAGAGAGACAGAGATGGGGACAGGGAAAGAGAAAGAGGGAACGAGAAGAGGAATCGAATGTAGAGACATGTTATTGTTTCTTTGGGTATCGTTGATATGGATCTTCAGAAGCCCCATCTACCGAAGTTGGCAGTTCTTTAAACGGTTTTAGGTAAAAGTGCAACTAAGCATCAATTAGCCCAATTCCCAGGCCATTGCCACTTTGTCCCCCTCTTTCCCCCTCTATCCCCCTCTCTCTCTTTCGCTTTATTTGTCTCTTGGTCGGTTTCTGTTTCCAACTCGCTTTCATGTTGCATGTGGCTCACGTTGCATTTTGGCAACGTTTGAGTCGCAGTTGCCCGTTGCAAGTTGCAAGTTGCAAGTCCCGAGTTGCCCTTGCCCCATGGCAAACACTCTGATTGGAGCCGCTCGTCTTCACACAAGAGTGAAATTCATTGCAATTTTCATTTTATTTATTTTTGTTTGCGTTGTCTGTTGGCCAAGTGCTCGACTGACTCTCGGCCAACTGTCCCAGGGCCTTTCCCATATTATTTCATTGTTGGGCAATAAAGCGTTCCACATGCTATCATCACCAGAGGTTCTCTCATGTGACTCTGACTCTGACTCTGGTCATTTGATCATCTCTCACTGCCCCCTGATTCTCTCTCCTTCTCTCTCTCCGACTTCTTCTCCGAATCTCCGACTGTGTCTCACGTGCCATCGAGAGTGCGTCGTGCTGCGTTTTCACTTTGCAGCGAACTCGAAAGTGATTCTAATCACATGAATTTAATGAAATAATGCCACTAGCGAAAAGGAGAATGTACGAATAGAATCTCCACTGGCCAATGGCCAGACTTGTTGCCAATTTCAATTCCATGCGCCATTTCACTCATGTCGAGTGTACAACTAACAAGTCTCTTCCGTAAATCAAAACCTCTCATCGACACACATTTATTCAGTCTTCAAGGTCTCTATTCGCAACCAGAGGCTGCATCCTTGCCACTGTGCCACTGATGTTCCACTTTGCACATTCGTGTCACAACTTTGACCACAGAGTCAGCAGATGATGAATGCACCTCGTCAGCACTGACAGTGCATCACTTTGAATCGAACAATATTGTTCAGCATTGGAATTTCTTTAAATTCTCATATTACCATAACTGAAAGTTCAGCAAATCTGCAAGAATTCCACTTTATTAAAAAATAAATGGGATTAATTCGAGTCTTTTGCCTAAAAGTGAAAACACTAATAGCCCATAATCATCGAGTATTTAGAAGAATGTGAGAGAAGCACGAGTCGTAGCTGTGTTTGAGTATCATTAACACTCCACAATGTCATTTGTTTTTCAGCAACTTTCGACCCGGGGCTGTCATCAGGTTGCGATTTCGCAGCTGCTTGAAATTCCAGTTCACGCACAGAGTTGATGCTCTTTAAGGGGACTGCCCGTCAAGATCTATGCAAACAACCATCAAATTTGTGCAGCTCAAATTGCTTTGACCCACAATGACCCACAGTTAGACACTGAATCTGCGACTGAGACAGTGAGAGATTGTGGCCAAGAACTTTTGCTTTTCTTTTCGCATCAATTTCAATTAACTGCCTGATGAATTATGAGAAATGAAGTCAAATCATTTGCAGTGCGCTCTGAAATTGAAACTGTGTCGATGCGAATTTTTTGAATAACAAATGGGGCGTATGCGCAACGCAGCATCGAATTAGTTGTAAGTAAGGGTAACAATTAAATAAACGAAAGGTTTTCTCCAAGATTAATGATGTGTGTTCGGAGAATGCTCACAATCAGCTTACACAAATTTGCTAATCTTGCATCTTGCCCGGGAAGAAGAGAACATCATACAAGCACAATTTACAACAATGTTTTTGCAGACACAGAGACAGACAGACGGACAGGCGGACAGACAGAGTGTCGTGAACTTTGTGCCCCGTTGGGAGCTGGCTGCACAATGTCAATTCCGCCGACGCTGCATGACCCATGACAAGACCACAATCCCGGCAAGCGTCGCCTATCAGCTATCAGCTGACATGGTCTAAACAGCAACAGGCAACAGCCAACAGGCAACAAAGAACATGCAACAAATGATGGAGAGCGGTAACAAGACTTGATCCTGCTGCTCCTGTTGGAAATGCCTCTGTCCCCCCTTTTCAACTTGGCCAACAAATTCGAGATCTCTTACACTACTGGCACAATTCCAGAAGGACGGACGGACGGACAGACAGTGGTCTTCCCGTTGCTTTAGCTGCTTTTTATTGCTGTTGTCTTCATTGTTGAGCATTTTGTCAGCGACATGTAAAGGTTTAAATAGACAGACGAGGAATAAGAAGAAAGCCAAGGGGAGCAGGAGGTGAAGGGGGAAGAGGAAGAGGAGAAGCTGCTGCTGTTGAACCTCAGCTCAGATTAGCCATAGTTCTAACGTGGGTGAACCGTGAGCTCGTAACTTGCATCTGGCAACTGCAACAAACCATTTACAACTGGCTTAAGATGCACACTTTTGATAGCATTTTGGCCAAAAAATGTATGCAAGAAATGCCAAATCTCGAACGCTAGGGCTTTAGCCAGGTTTTTTGTTTTGTTTTGTTTTTTTTTTTCTTTGTCCAAGATGAAAACAACATCATTTAAAGCACGAGCTGCCTGTCGTTTTGTACATTATTTGTGGGTGTCATGCATGCGAACCAAACGAATCGTCATAAATAAATGTTGAGACTATGGAGTCGCATGTATATATATAGGACAGTCATAGGCAGTCCTATATAGGAAAGTGGGTTAAGGGCGCATTCTGGTGAGATTCCGGTCATGTGGTTGGTTGGTTGGTTGGCAACTCAATTGAATTGTACTCCTATGTAAATCGACATAATCAACTTTTCAATTTGGCATGCAATCTGCGGACATTTTCATTTGGACGTGCATAACTCTTCTGCCTCTTCTTCTTCTTCGACTCGTCTTCTTCTTCGTCTTCTCGATGACTGTCTTGACTGGTTTGAGCATGTGATTTGCTGCTTTGGGGCAGTATCTTGGCCATATCATATTACTCGTACTCCTACAAGTCGAGGCAATGTATCTTCGCTTATGACTGACATCCTTTTCGCTTTTTCCTGCATTGTTTTTTTTTTTTTATCTTATACCCTCGTTAAAAGAATTATCAGTTTGTCACTCACTGTGTAACGCAGGCGATAATTTTGACTAGGACCACTATAGGAAGTCGTTATAGCCTGTACCTATTAGTATGAAGAGCTATTTTGTTTTTTGAGAATAAATTAAAAACAACTTTAGTTTTAACTTAAAATTAAGTCTTAAATAAATCAAATTTCAAATTGAAAATACAGGGCTCTGTAAGAGCATTAAGTCTTCGGCTTCCTGAGATAAACTTTCTATCTTGTTTTTCGTTATTTTTATTTTTGGCCACAAATGCGGTCAATTGGCCAAAGCCAACACATGTGCACAATCCATCTGAATCCGCTGTCCAAAAGCCAGCCTAGACCTAGGCCAGGCCAGCTTCTTGGCTTCTTGGTACGAGTATCTTGGCCTCTTCTCTCTTCTGGCTCATTGGCATTTTATGCTTGCATTGTTCGATGCGCCGGCAGAGATCGGCTTTTATTTGTTCATTATTGGCCCAGGTATACGTCGCTTTTAAATGAGTTATTGAGCAAATGGATGTACGCTTGTTTACCTACATACGACTATGAGTATGAGTATGAGTATGAGTTAGCGTATGAGTACTCGATTCGAATGCAACTTATTTGCCTCTTGTTGGTTTGCCTGTCTGCTAATCGCGGCCAAAAACTCTTTGCGGCAGATGCCGTTGTTTTAGCCAATTGTGCCAGTTAAATTTGGCCAATTTAGCAAGCCTAGGCAACTATCGATCTTTAGTCTAAAGATCAAATATACCTTCAGGAATACTTTGAAACTCTTTAATCCTATTGGCTACATTCACATCTTCAGCATTAAAAACCAATTTGACTTTTAAAATGTCATTACTGAAATAGTAATAGAAATTAAAGTGAGTTCAACAAACCAAAAAATAAATAAGCCTGACAGGATTTCAGAATCGTGGCGAAAGTGACAAAAGAGCCAGAAATTCAAAGCTTAAATTTCAATTAAATATGCGTTTGCTGATCAAAGCTAGCTAATTGAACTTTAACTGACCTTAATAAAAGGTCAATGGCTGAGCAATTACCAAAATCACATTATTTGCCAAAATGAATTCATAAATTATGTGCTTCTTAAGAACTTAATGAGTCTTAAGCATTACACATAATTATCATAATTAAAGCCCCCTGGGAGATCTCAAACAAAAAAATAAGAAACAAAACAAATATGATTAGCTAATGTGATAATTTAAGTAGGTAAAAGAAAAATAGTGTTGCTCTCTCGCTGTCCGAATAGAATAAATGAATAAATTTGATACAAGACCCATTCAAGTTAATAAGTTGATAACCGTTAGGTCGAATGGTCAAAACAGATCGTCACACGATATATTCATGCGTATGCTACTGTGTGAGCCAAAGACTAGACCCATTTAATCCACACGCTTTTATAATATGAATGGCCCTCTAAAATGCCCTAACGCACTTGGCACTCAACTTTCTAGCCAACTTTCAATTAAAACTTTCAGTTTTTTTACTGACAAAAAAAAACAATAGACAAGTTCTTAAAGGTGTGACATTTTTTGAGCCATGTCATTAACTTGTTTGCAAATGTCACTTGAGAACGGCCGCTTCAGACTTCTGATAGCCCGCTGTCAATTTAAGCCGCTTTTCAGGGAGCTTGGCTCAAATAAGTATATATTTTTGGGCTTTATTCTTGCCTAGGGCAGCCATAACTTATACTTATCTGTAATAAACGTAAAGCTGAAGACTTAAACCGATGAATACTCAATAGCCGATGAGCAGGGATCGTAATGTGACATTTGCTGTGCTATTAAGCCATTCTTAAATCAAATAATTTGAGAGAATTTTGATTTATGTATTGGGGCAGATTGCAGCCTGCACTTGTGTAACTTCGCCCACATTATTCTGAGCCACCCACTTGTCTAGACTGTTAAGTTTTACATAATTTTTCGCTACCAACAATAACGAGTATCAACTACCAACTACCAGTTCCCAGCCATTTACACCCACTCCCTCTCCTCGTAGTTGTATTCAAGTTTAACACACGACTCTTGTTTCGCAGGGAAAACATCGACATAGACATCGACATCGACTTCCACTTGGCGCAAAATATGCAGCACACAAGTGCCGTTAACCGCCCACGGGCTACGTCAGAGAGAAAGAGAGAGGGAGAGAGGGAGAGAGGGAGAGAGAACCACTGAAACCACTGTAACCACCGCACCGACACAATAAATAATATGTAACAAAATCGATACCACCGTTGTGAGTTATGAAGTCGACTTGGTGGCGCGTGCGCCGCCATCTATTGAGTTGAGTTGAGTTGGTGGTTTTCTGTATTTATTTTTTTTTTTTACCTTCTATCTTGTTGTTCTAGCCATCGTTTGTTTGGCTCAGTTAATTTCCGCTTTGGCCCAGAGCACAGCGATTTGCAGATTAATGTGGGTCAGAATGGGCAATTGGTAATTGCACAGGAGGCATAAATTGATCAACTGCCGGACCCAACTGAACCCAATTCAACCTGCGTCTCCACCAAAAAAAATACTCGCACAAAGAAACGAAAAATACTTTCTCACACACGAACGTTCACAAAGTGGCCAATGAAAGTGAAGATCTCGAGTGCACTTTGTCAGTTTAGCGGGCGACGGTTCACAAATTTTCACATGATTCTTTCAATGCACAATAATATGCACATAAATCATTTGTTTGTTATTTCTGTTGTTATTCGTTGATTCAAATCGATTCATCTGCCACAGCCAGCGGCAACTCTCACTCTCACTGAGAGTGGGGCTGAGCCCAGTTCGACCCGCAGCATTTCAATTCCGAATCCCAGTCCAAATCGAAGACAAGCCAATGCTCAGCTGCCTTTCAGCAGCTTTCAATGCATGGTTATTAATATGCATTCACATGGATATCCAAAGTATTTCTTTACTTATTTTCTTTTTATCATTTTTACATTTTTATAATAAAATACGAATTTGTATTGCAGTGCAAATTGGCACATCAATGGCATCCCCTGCGGGAATGCAAACTAACTTGCAGTGGGTAACTCCAAGCTGATATTGCAGAATTTGTAAATAATTAAGCTTTTTTTAACAATTATCCGAAATCACAAAGAAAATATTTTATTTATTGCAAAATTCTAATATTCTGATTTTATTTAACCAGTTAGTCTGAAAGATTTAATTTACAATAGCGAAAGTATGTCACTCACTTTGGTTAAAATAGTTTAAAATAAAAAAGTATCTTTGCAACTCATCATTTAAACGTAGTTAATAATCTCTATCTATTTATTGAGCACTGCGCTTCATTCAAATCTCTTTTTTATGCTTACAATAATTTGTTCCATCTATAAATTCAAAAGTGTAATGAACTTTGAAACGGGATTGCAATAAATTTATTATGTAACATGGGCAGGGTATTTGTGCATAACTGCCATATGCTAAGCCAGTATTTACTGTGATAGTATATAATATAACTATATTAATACAATATCCTGTTAAATGTGATTACCACTGCATGATTTTAATTATGAATAGCAAAGTCAGGTTTCCAGTTAATACTTCTTTATTGATACTTGGACACATACCGCGTTACATCCGTTCAAGTTCTTGGCATTTGGTTAGTTGTCATAAAACGAAAATGCGCAATTTCAAAATGATGTTCTTGATGGACTGCATAGCAGTTAAAGGCTCTAAAGGAACAGGCACAACCAGTTTTCTGCCCTCGTTGCCTGCATCTTTAATGTTTATTCTGGATATTTTTTGTTTTTAGTATGTAATCTTAATTGAAGTCAGTTAAAGCAAATGCGTTTTGGTGGGAGGATTTTTAAGCCTACTTAGGAAAAGAGAATGTTCAATTCATTAAGCAAGAGAAATGTACGACTTCCAACTTAAAAGTCATAAGAATAAACCCCCACATGATGAGCTAGATAAATCTAGGAACTTCAAAACCGGAGTTTTGCCAATCAATCTGAAGTAGGAGGCGTAGCAAATGAATGTGGACTTCAGTTTATTAAATTTAAAGATGCAACCGCAGATGAAATATTCAAGGTGTTCAAGCTATGACTTAACTTTGACATGTGTTAAGGGGAAGTGGAAGACTCAACTCATATTTCTTTGAATCGATTGAAAATCAGTTGGATTTAGCTCAATTTGGAGCCCTCTCTCCTGCAGTCGCAGTCGCAGTCGCAATCGCAAGAAATCAAACAATTTCGCTTTCATTGTACGCAGCTCAATTTGTTCAATATAATTTACGATATTAAGTTTTCATTAATGCAATTACCGCACGTTAAATAAAAGGCGCTGCGGTTACGTGCAACGTGACCAGATCGAGCAAACATTACATCAGCCTGAGCTTGAGCTTGAGCTTAAGGAGGAGCGTTCGTTGGGCTTTTTGAGCGTGAGCATCAAAGAAAGCGGCCGCCAGGGATTAGACATGGCTCAAGACATGGCAATGTTGCAATGTTGCAATGTTGCAACAACATTCATGCCATGGCACACATTTCGCTTTATTCACTACACTTAAGTGTAATAAAATTTGTAATAGAATAGAAAAGAATAAGAGCCAAACTCTCTTTTCCCGACTCGATTCAACTCAAAGCCTTACATGGAAATCATTTCAGATTTCAAATTTCAGATTTGGCCATTGGGCGAAATCCTCTAATTCGGATACTCGAATTAAAGATCATTAATAAAATATGACTAACCGCTGGCAACTTGTGCGCTTCCGTTAACATTTGCTGATGCACTTTTCGTGTTGTTGTTGTTGTTGTTATCATTGTCTTGATCTGGAAATTGACCTAGTTGCTAAAAATCTGAAAAATCCACAATGAAATCTGTGGGCGGGCTACGCCTCTAAATATGAATAACATCTGTTAATATGGAAGCGATCGAGGGCCTTATAGGATAACAAGGTGACAGAGCTCAGGAAAACTTTTGAAAATTTCCATTTCAATTTTTGGCCACAAGAGCAGATTCGCCTCCAAAAGAGTTTTGGCCAGGTTTGATCAGAATGGCAAAAACAGGCACGAAATTCAAATGAGAAACCCAATGGCAGCTAGTCAAAGACTGAAACTAGGACTGAGACTGCAGATGAGGATGCAGTTCCAGTTGGAGTAGTAGTTGCAGCTGGAAATGGAAATGGAGATGGAGATGGGGACATTTAGACACTGGGCGATCTCACCCAAATACGCGACAGCTCAATCAGTTGGCCATGACTGCGTGCTGGATCTAGGAGCATTTTGGCCAATTTGATTTATGGCCACCGACTTTTCCTCTTCCTTGTTGCATTTTCATGTTGGAATTCATGCATAAACATAAAAGCAGCCGAAATTTCTGCCAGCCATGGTCATTGAACAATAGAACAGAACAGAAGAGATCTCTTGCCTCGGCTCGTAACGCTCCATTGTGTTTTATGGTGCCTAGAACGTGAGGTTCAACCTGAGAAGATCTTCTTCTGGCAAAAAGAAAAAAAGAAATAACTATATGTGTGTACGAGTATCTCCTTCAATCTATTCTTCAAGTTGTCACTCGCCTATATTATAGATTTCATTTGTGAACTCTCTGGCAAACAAATCGAATTCATTTTACGCAGTTTAGGCCATGAAATTCTTTGCGATTCTTCGGCTTTCATTCCGACTGCCAAGAGAAGATTCTTTATCACTTTGCAGCTTCCACAGTGCAAACAACACTTGCAACATATTCGTACTTGCGTTGTGAAAGCGAAAAATTGTATTTATTGACAATGACTGACTCACTGACTGACAGACTGATGGAGTGACGGAGTGATGGAGGGAATGAGGGACTGACTGAAAGGGGAACAGAGCGCGTGCTTCTCTCGCCATGGCTTTGATTAGTTAAGGTGCTCGCATTGACCCAGAGAACTACATTTCCCCAACTATGGGAGGTTGAGACAGAGCCAGACAGAGAGACAGACTTTTAATAGCGCTTTGAGTGTGAGATCAGCTCTCCAGCATTAAATGAGTAATTAAAGTGGAGGAGTTGGGAAGACTTCCACTCCGTTAGTATGTTACCCTGTTTCCCTGTTACCCTGTTTCCCTGTTAGTCAGTCAGTTAGTCAGTCAAGGAACGGTTAACTTGCCCAGAGACGAGACACGAGCAGTTCGCGTTTGTCTACTTGATAAATGGCCCTTTGTCATCGTCCCCTCGTGGCCCCTTCCCCGTCCAGTTTGCTGCAGCTTCAACTACTGCGACTAATCGCCGCTACTTGGCCTCAGATTCAGAGTTGGACTCAGACTCAAACTCAGACTGAGACTGGAGTCTTGGCCAAAGTTGGCTAAATAGTCTCACACCTCGACAAGGCGGCTGCTAATATTTTGGCCTTTTAGCTGCCAGCTGCCAGCTGCCAACAGCGCAGTCAACTCAATTAGGATGCCTGGAAATGATTCATTCTAATCTAAAGTCGAGTATCTGCAGTCATGAGCTCAAGCTCAGCCCGTTCTATTGTCTGGGCCTTGGTCGGATTTACCGTTGCGCCGTGCGGCGGCATTCCCCGGGGCGGCTTTTAACCGTTTGTTGTGTCTACAATTTTGCATGGCCATTTCATTATTGATTCGCATCTGACCGACTCGTAAATGTCTTCATTTAGTTACCACTTCCGACACGTTTACACTCATAATATTCTCCCAGAGAATGGTGAGAAATTTTTATGGCAGCAGTCAACATTTTTAGTCCCAACTGAAACATATAGTTCATGTAAATATTTCCAAAAAAAAAACAATCGTATTTAAAAGTGAGAGTTTGTCCCGTATGCTTAGCGGTCGAATAATTGACTCTAATGAACGAGTTCAATGAGCGACCTGTATGCTCATTTGGATGCCATCATTAGGCTCATCTTTGACTCAGGTCAGTTGCTCAGTTCGTTGCACTGAAAGTGAAATGCTTGAGAGGTAATTAAACATATTGATGATTGAGATTGATAGGGACTAATTTAACTTGCAACTTTAAAAGTGGCTTATGGACCGCTTTTCATCAGGTTGTTATTGTGTTTTTATTGCAGAAATCAGCTTGGTTTGTCCGATTCTCGTTAAGTCAAGTAATTAATCTACTCGAACTATATTTGGATTTTTATTAAACTCAAAATGGCCATCGTTAAGATTGTTTTTCTTTTAATTGTCCAACATACTGTGCTCCAGAAGTCAATAACTGCTCCATTTTGCCATTCATTCCATTTTCATTTCTTTTGCAGTTTGTGTAGTACTCAATCCACTGGATTGAGTGTCAATTGTCTGTTAATAGATGTAGTATTCAGTTACGCTTCCTTATAAAGCTCTTTAAGTAAAGGTTTTCATGAAAATTGGATTTAAGCATTTTAAGAAGTAAATAAAATATATGCGAGTGTTTGTTTTTGTTAAAGCAATTACTTCTACTAATGTGCAAAACTTAAAACATTAAAATAAAATAAGATTTCGTAATTTATAGTAAAACTTAAAACCAAATCTGACTTAGCCTCTTGACTCTGTTGCACTTTCAACTCTGCCCTATAAATTTGTGGCACGTCTCACGATTCGCAACGTTAAAAGGCTATTACTGAAATATGGTTTTGAAGCAGGTGTCTGGTGCCTCTAGTGGGTGTTTAGTGTGAATTGCGTTCCCTGGTGACCCAATAAAAAGCCCATTAGACAACCTCATGTGTGCTCTTCGGCGTGCTCTTTTAACTGGGACAAAGGCCAGCTAGGTGCGATTCGATCTACCTGAGTGGGATCCCAAACTAAGACGTGCCGACAGCGAACGGTCAAATAGCCGACAGCTTCGTTTATGTGTTGATTAATTTGTGAAACGTTGCAAGCCGCATCCAACGCCTACTTCAGACAACACATTAAGCTCCTCAGGTAGCTAAATAGCAGATAAGCTTCATAATTCTCTAGGGGAATTAAAATGATAATGCTATACAAAAAAGTCGATTAACGCCTGCGACATTCTCTATTGTTCCCATAGAGTTTATTGTTTCTTGATTAATTTTTATGTTTAAATAATAGAATAATCAAAAATGCTTATCTCACCATTTTCCGTTAGGTATTGAATTTGAATTTGCGTTCGAAAGTGAAAGGACAGTAATACAGCTACCGAACCTACGCATCAGATCGAAGATAAAATACTGTAAACTGTTAAAAAAAAAAAACAAAACAAAGGCATTTGTGGAAGTCGGCTTTCGAAATGAAAGTGTCACATCATGTCAACAAAAAGTGTGTGTGATGGAGAGAAGACACCCAAAATAACCTTGAAACACCAAAGAATCTACGATAAAACACGCACATTAAATGGACAAAGCGTTGAAAGAATGGACGAGCAGTCGGAGCATTAAGAACATGGTCGTAAAAAGAGAAATTCGTCATCATTTTGATGGTAAGACATGTTAGGGCTTTGTTAAGGTCTTAGTGGCCATAAGTAAACCAGCTGAGTCACCTCAATTTGCATATTCCACAAATGAAAAGTAAAAGGCCTACAACTTGAACTGAGAGTGACAGCCTTCCAGATAATATGTATTATATCTTTAAGTGTGATTGAACCTATGCTAATATGCTGCCATTGAAGTGATTCGCTTTCATTTTTCGCTCACTAGCGAAATTGCTTGAAAGTTCCCCCTATAAGCATTTGTCACATATTCACTGTTCGCATCACATTTCACATGAAGAGAGCTTACGCAAAACTTAGCCACGAACTTGATTGACCCTAATGATTTCGGCTAATGATTTTCGCATGTCCGTGAAATTACAGCAATAAAAGCAATAAAGTTTAAGACTGAAACTGAAGCTCAACTTTAAAGCTAAAGCCAAACAAAGTGACCGTTGCAATGTGTTTTGAAAGTAAAAACAAGCAACAAATTCGTGTAGTTACAGCAAGTCAATGGCAACTGTTGCTACTTTGACTGCTTGACTTGTTGGTAGTTGTTGCAGTTGTTGCAGTTGTTGTGGTTGTTGTGGTTGTTGTGGTTGGCATATCAAGCAACTGGGGCCCGCAGTTGACCGATGACAGGAATCTCTCCTTAAAGTGCATTTATTTTCATTTTCGTTGGCATCGTCTAACCTTGTGCCTTCTGGCAATCGCAGCATGTGTGCGAATTGTAAATTGTTCGCTTGCCACAACAAACAGCGGGAAAATTTATTTCTATTTGCATTGCAACAGGCGGTCCAACTGGAAAATCATAAGCAGTCAGTTCAAGCAGTCCAAAACCAAGTCCAAGTCCACGTCCAGGACTTGGCCATGACCAAATTCAAATTTGTGTATATGATATTTATTTATGCATACACATGTGCATTCGAGTACATGTGGTCCGGCTTTGAGTCCGGCACTAGTTTCCGCAATACAATTTTCCAACTGACCCACTTGGATGTGCAATCAAAATCAAAAGACTTAGGCAACGAACTTGCCTTGCGTTTTGTTTCGTTTCGTTTCATGCCAAAAAGCCTGACATAGGTGCTTAATTAAGAGCTTAAGTATTTAGTTAGCTCCCGTTTTGAGCTGCCTCCCCAAAAATAAGAAGTGAATGTACATCTGGCCCATGTCAACAATCTCACATAATGAACTGTCCGTTTAGATAGGGTACGAAACCTCTCGAGTACGTGTCAAGTGTAAAATATGCATGTAACTGGAAAGCCATGAGCATATTGATAGTCTTGCTGCCTCTTTTGCTGCTGCTTCTATTTGAAATGTAGACTTCTGTGTGCTATTTAAATGATTGAGTACAATCATTCATTCACCTTTGTGGGCTCTGACGTTGAGGTCGAGTAGAAGTTCGGTAAACCTGACAGCTAAAAGTCAACTTGAAATGTTCTTTGCAAAGTTATGCTTTAGTTTAGTTAACGGTTAGCGTTAAAAATATTTAAAAATGTTTTTGCTGACGTTAATAACAATACAAATTTTAGTATTCTGAGTAAAACGTATTGAGTTTAAATAAAACTTCGATACCTAAATCACAACATTAAGTAAATGGTATATCTCACAGGCAAAATTAATCTAAGAGACACTCGAATACAAATATTATCTATATGTTTACCTTGCCAACAACAATATTTAAAAACAAGCACTGAGAACCAAAATTTTTGATAAAATATATACTCGTACACATTTGTATTTACAAATTCTGAATGTGATTGAGTGATTGATTTCAGATCACACAGCTTTTCAATTTTAACCTTTTACTTTTTCATTTTAACGCTACCGTTTTCTCTTCTCCAATCGCATTCGATCATCGTTTCTTTCACTTCTCTACTTGATTTGTGACGCGTTGTTTGACGCTCGTCTGTCTCATCATTCCGACAATTATGCACTTTTACGAGTTGTAAAACGATTCGAATTTTCTTAGAATTCAACGGTGCACGTATAGCCACAATTACTTGGCCCGCCCACAAGCACACGAGCCGGATGCATGCACTTTTGGACAAGTTCCCATTTTAGCCCAAAACTGCCGCCACTTGAGATTGTCTCATGTATCGTCGCTTCGTCATTTCGTCATTTCAGGAACGGCTCATTTTAAGCAATTTTGAAAATCAGATCAACTACTTTACCTGCACTCCCAGCGGGATCTCCAAGCGTTCTGACGATCGCGGTGGCTGTGAGTGCGGTGGTGGTGCGGGAATAGCGGGAATAGCGGGTGGTGCAGCATTGACCCCAAGCCACCCACACGTCTTGCATTATGTTACTTTAATTTGGGTAAATTGGCAATGCAAGCGCATTAGCCACAGCAACCACAGCAACCACGGCAACCACTGTGGCCGCTTTGCTCGACTTAAATAATTTGAAAACAAATTTCAGCCCTGTTATTTAACTGGCCATTACAAAATTGTTTGTGCTGTCCATTTAACCCCGAAAAAAGGTTCTAGGCAATGCTTACATAATGTTACATTTTGATCTTCTGGTTGTTGTGCTTTACTGCTGCTGTGCCTGGTGAAAGGTGACTCTGCCAAAGGTCAGACAAATATGAGAGCTCACGAGCAATGTTATTATTATTTCTGTATTATATTGCAAAATTAGTGCATTTTATATACAATACATTTTGTTGCCATTTATTTATTTTTTTGGGACTACAAGTGGCCTCCCAGCTTGCTCCTCATTCGGATCGTGTTCAGCGCCCAAGTTATGTCACTAATTTGCTGCAGTTGTCGTGCTTCTTCTTCCTCTACTCCTTCTCCTCCTCCTCCTCCTCCCTCCTTCCACTGCTCTTGTTATTGTTGTTGTTGCTGCTGCATTGCGACATATTTGCTCAGTCAGAGAGACAGTCAGAGAGTCCCTGGAGTATGAGATGGCATTGCATATGGGCAAAAATTAATGCCAAATGGCTTGTTATGTGTACAAGATGAAGATGATGACGAAGAAGATGAAGCGGCTGGCTAAGAAACAAGAGCCTGCAAACACTAACTAAATGATGATTACTGCATGTTCTGCGGCAAAGCTATTTAGTTCAGTTGCCGGCTACGTAATAAACTGCAGGTACTTATTGATTTTTACTGTTAGAAAAGCAAGTTGTTAACATGAAAGTCGTGTGAACAACAGCCTAAAGAAAGAAACAGTCCACCAGACTGTCTGAGACACCGAGACACTGGGACAGTAAGACAGTGAGACAATCAGAGTCCGGTAAAAGGCACCAGCTACATACATACACATATAGCAAATATAATAAGGAGCAACAGGTCAAGCGAACTGAACTCTTAAGATACCCTAGTAAGTAATTAAAATTAATACACTTCCAATCAAAAATCTGTTGCAAACATTAGTATAAGGCAGGGATTAAAACAATAACCGAAACTGTAACCTTTAAGGAAAACGATTGAAATAAAACGAATGAAACTACGGAAAAAAAATTTTTTCATTTTAATTTTCTTACGTTTAATTTTGAACTTTTTTTGTGAAATTTTCCGAAATAATGATTTGTATTAATTTAATTAAACTACATCAAACTGAAGAATATGTGAAATAGATGTGTGAATGAAACATTTAGAAAGTAATTCCTTCTCATTTATTATTATTACATTATTAAAAAACTTGTATTTTTGCAAAGAAATTTTTTTTTTTTTTTAATATACACTATTTCGATCATTTGTAATAAACAGGGTATAGCATCTCAATAAGAAAGTATTTGGCAAGGAATGAGATATGAACTACTATTTATAATGTGAAATAACTGAACCAAGAAGAAATTCAGCATTCTACCAATAAGAAATCAGAATTCGATCCAGAAATGTAATGGCAACCAATAAACTTGTTGAAAGTAAATACATAAATAGAAACTGTTCTCGTAGTACTTGTTGCTGTTGCAATTGCAGTTTTCATGTCTGCAGCCTTGAGGTTATATGTATGTTATGTAGAACCCAGCACAGTTGGCAATTTCAATTTGCTGCTAACGATACACAAAGTAAATTTTTAGTCATACTCGTAGCATTAAAATATGCAGAGGGACCCTTGTACTTAGCAAATGGAAATAGCGATGAAGAGCGAGAAAAGTGGATGCTCAGCGGGTGAGGCTGCTCCTGCTGAGTTGCCTCCACCAATTGAGGAGGACTTACGATCGGCCATTTAATTGACGGAAGCTGTCGTCGATACGCTACGATACTTTTATTCGTACTCGTAGGAGCAACATGAACAGCAACAGCAACAGCAGCCAGTGGCAATCGCTGCGGTGGCCCATTTCAATTCACTTTTATATTGTCGTCATAATATTTAACTATGATTGAACCATCAAATGGCAATTACTAAATAGTCTACTGAATGCAAACAAGAAAGGGGGCGGACAGATAACAAGTTGGCACTGATGATGCGAATTAGAAATGCGACTGAAATGAGTGAGTGCAATTGCCATTAACGAATAGGCTAATTGGTTGCAGGCAACTTACTTAGCCGCATTCCGACAACAAGAAGCCACAACAACAACAACAACAAGCGAGCCAATTAATCGCTATCAAAGTCAAGCATTCCACGAACTGCCAATTATTACACAATGCCAGGCGTCAGCAGCACAACACACCACATCAGAAGACTGCACCACCGTACCACCGCACCACAGCACCACCGCACCACCACCAAGGAGCATAGATCTGTGGGAGCAATGCTCTCGTTTTGCATTTGCCATCATTCGGTTGAATCTTTCTCGAGTCTTGGCCATTTTGCCATGCAAATTGGCGCGCTGTCTTGCTGTCAAGTTGATTTGTCATCTTTCAACTTTGACAGCACGTGAGTTGCATGTAATTGCCAACTAGCGATGACACTGCCACTGCTGCCACTGCCACTGCCACTGCCAATTCTAAGGGCCGACAGACAGCAGCCGTTGACAGGCATTGGCAGGCCAAGCAAATTGGCCTTAACATGTTGCTGGCAATATTGCTACCTGTTACCACTATTGACGTGGCCATTTGCGTGGTCCGAACACAGCGCCGTTTGTTTACGGCCGTTCAATTATTTTTTATGGCCAACAGCCACATTTCGATTGTTTTATAATTTTGTTGATTTATAAGACACATCCTCTACTCCACCTCACCCTTCCCCAGTATTTATCCCACTGCCAAACACTCCATCTAATTGCCTAATTAATCGAACAACACAGCTTGTTGAGGCATTGAAAAACAGCAACAACAAAACAAAAAAAAAAAAACAAATAAAGCCAAAATATAAAATCGCATTTGGAAATGTGATTAAGGCCTTGTAGATGTACTGCGGCACTGACTACCAGTTTTGTTTTAGCCAATTTAATTGGTACGAGTACGATATTTGCACTGTCGAGAACTAGAACAACAGAACTAGACACACACAACAAAAACAGAGACAAAACGTGGTGGCATTTAAAACTTTAACGATTTCACACTAATGGCCACACGATAAGTCCCACAAGGCACAAGGCAGCAAAGTATTGGTTAGTGGTTGGTGGTGTGTGGTGTGTTAGTGCTTATTGGCTTAAACAGATCCCGTGGCAAGGGCGTGCCCGCGTCTAAAGCCTACGCAAACGTCTAACGAACGACGACGACGACGACTATCGCAGACAAGAGTCAACAACAAGAGGCAACCGTGATCTTGATAATTGCCAAAAACGTTTGCTCTGTGCGGTCTACAGCCCTGCCCCATGCCACACCCACCAGCAGCAGCAGCACCACCAGCACCAACCGATACAGATACAGATACAGTGGTAGTCCTAGTTTCACTTCCAGCTTCAGTCAGATTTCCAGTCCAAAGGCAAAGGCAACATGACTTTTAAGGGCCTTACATGTCGATTGCACCGATTGCCCCAAGCAGCTGTGTGGCCAAGGCAAACGAGTCTAACAAATCGTGTGACGAAGCTGTAAACGCTTACTTCAACTGTCGACAGAGTCCTCCTCACAACCCACTACTACACAGAAAAAAAAAATGCGGGATATTTAGTCTTAAACCAAGTATGAAATACTTTATTTTTTCAATCGTGAATTCAATTCCGAAATTGTGTAATTCAGGCTAAAAAAATTTTATTAATTAAAATGTTATTTTTTAACATTTTTTTTTAACTTTTTTTTTAAATTTTTTTAAATTTTTTTTTAGTTTATTTTAAATATTTGTTTTAAATTATTATTTTTTTTATAACATTTTTTATTTATTTTTTTTCTTAACATTTTTTTTTTTTGAATGACGGGAATGTTTCACTACAATTGACGGGGGAATCGAACCCAGGCGACTTTAACCACTGAGCCACCGGACCAGTTGAAATGAGAGAGGCCTAGAGAGAATTTTCTTTCGCGCTCAGAAAATGTGGTGATCAACGGGATATTTTAAGAGTTTCTTAGCTTGAACCAAGTAATTTGGGCTTATTTTCCAATTTTAATCCTGAAACAGGCTTAATTATACTGCTTAATCCTGAATACTTACTTGAAAAACCATATAATAATAATAATAATAATAATAGTAAACTTGATTTTAGAATTGCATTTTTTTTTTGTGTACTAACTTTGTGTTGTACATACTAACTTCAGTCTATCCCTATTTCACCCGGCATCATTTTATGTGGTTACTTCATTTATTGATTCCTAAAAGAGCTCTCTAAAATACAGCTATAAATCAAATATAATTAACATTAAAAAAATAATAATTTTAAAATATAAAATTTTGAAGCTTATTAATGGAAATACTATGCTCATTTAAGTATCTATAAAACAAATTATAGTCTTCGTACTAAATCGAAAAGCAGCGAGCGCGCAGCGAGTTTTGTAAAGATCAAAATCAATCTGTTGAGCAGATAAATCCGTTACATAAAGTGTCAAAGGTGACAGCAGCCGTATTAGAAATCAATTTGAGATGAGCTACAGCTGCTAACAGTAAACATTGAAATGCCAAATGGTAAATGATAAATGGTAAATGGTAAATGGTAAATTGCAATTCAGCAGCCTAAGCCTCAGAGTGTGGAACAGAAACCATTCAGAACGGAACTGCAAAACAAATCAATCTGCAATCTGGTGGCAAATAAGAGAAGAGTGAGAGGAAAAGAGAGAGAGAGAGAGAGAGATGGAGAGTCTCTGGGGAGAAGAGTCCAATTGCAATTGTGATTACAGTGATGCTGCTGCCGCTGATGTGGCAGTCAATGCACTTGGAATCGCAATGGCCAACACTGGCCAACAACAACAGTGGCCACCTGCTGGCCCACCAAGCCACCAAGCCACCACCAAGTCATGCCAAGTCAATCTCAAAGAGTTGTCCAGCTATGCAGGCAGATACGAGTACTCGTAGATCGTCGTACGGTTTGCGTAAATTGTTTTCAGTTTTCAGTTTCCACTTGCCACTTGCCACAATCAGCCTTGTGGTCAATGCCGTTGCTGGGTGGTGTTAATTTTTCCACAACTAATTCTTGGCATTATTCGCAAGCTAGTTTGCAGTTAACAGCAGCATCAGCAGCTTTAGCAGCAGCAGTTTGATCACCGGCTGACAGCCGCAAAAGTCATAACCCAGGAAGCAATCGCTGCTGGAAATCAACTCGTATTATCTGGCCATTTTGATGTGTGTTCACACATGCGGAAGAAGTGGTCAGGTGCTCATCAGAAGGGAAACTAACTGTTTGAATGGGAGTCAACCAATCAAACAAACCACAAACTCCACTTGACAAAAGATTGGAATGCCAACAATGATTATCTTGAATAAATTAAAGATACAACCAACAATCATCTTTTTTTTAATAGGATAAACGATATTAAATTTCAAAAAAAGTGAGTGCCAAGTTAATGTAATAGAATTAAATTAATAATAAATTACAGATCATTAATTTTGGGGCAATTCAGAGTTTACTTTTTTCGAGTGTATATTTTGAATTTCTCTATCGATGCAGTAGATTAGCGAAAATCTTCAATATGCAGCTGCATAATTGTTGGGACACACGGATTCTAATAGAGCTGAAATAGAGTAAACAAAAAAACGAAATGTAAAAAGACTGAAGATAAAATCGAGCAATTAACAAAGCCAATTTGCCACACAACCAACAATCGCAATAACAAATGGCAAAGTTGATAAATCTCAGCATGGCTTTAATAAATGTGCACATGCCAAATTGTGGTACGAGAGTTGTTGGGGCATGCCACTGTTGAAACTGTTGCCACTATTTGCTGCCGTTGTTATTGTTATTGTTGAGAGCTATTTTTGTTATTCTGACAGCTGAGCTGCGTCCATAAAAACATTTATAAGCCTCATTATGAAGACCAGAATTTCTTGTCATTGAGCCAACATATCTTTAGACTTTCACAGCGTGCGCACACTCAGAATGCCATCCATGAGTGGGAGAGAGAGAGGTAGAGAGAGAGAGAGAGAGATGTGGGGTAACTAGAAAAAAACTCGGTGACCATTCGATGATGTTCTTGTCTTGCTTTTGCCATTGTTGCCATAATTTAATGTTGATTTTTGGTTGTTAGAAGTGGGCTATGGCGCTCTGCCGGCGGCGACTTTGAAGTTGCCAAATCAACAAAACAACAACTCGCTGTGGCAAGTGCGTTCAGTTCGTGTCTTAAGTCTTTTGTTTTGGTTTTTGCAACAATTGGTATTGGTATTTGTTCAGCTGAAACTGCACCGCCTTGCCACAGTGGCTGCAAACAGCTGACCCACTGAGGCCTGGCAGCCCTAAATGCCAAAGAAGACACACTGACTGACAGCCATCACACTTGAAACGAACCCAAATGCTGCTTCCTCTTACCTCCCCAACCCTCCCACACAAACGAATACGAATTCTGGCAACGTTTTCTCTTTTTCTCGCCAACATTTTCATTTTCACGCTGACGCTGCTTTCATTTTCATTTGGATGTTCGGTTTTGGCTGAAATGGGAAGTCTTTTCAGACTCTGTACTTAAGAGATACAATCGTTTGTCCAAACTGTCAAACAAAATACTAATTTAAAATAGCAATTAATAAATCTTGATACTTAAAATGATATTTTTAAAATATTAATTTAATTTTCTTCATTTTAGAGAGTTAGTACAGGTTCTTTGAGATTTGGGTTTGCTCGACTGCAGTGTTTATCAGTAAGTTTTGGCTGATGGAGACGGCATTTAATGAATTCTCTTGAGAAGCAGACGTGTCAGTTCTCACAGTCTTTAACGTCAGATGCAATGAGACATAATCCCAGTTCAGCAGTCTAAAAAATCCGTATAATTCGGTTCAACGAGTGACAAATTGCAAGCGCCCTTAGGTTCCAAATTTATAGGTGGGATGCAACTGTTGCTGCCTTTTCATAAATTCAACATTCAAGATTGAACATTGCACATTGCACATTGAACATTGAACATTCAACTTGGCAGTCCTTGGCAGTCCAATCTGAGGTGCAATCTAACGCACGCTGCCTGCATTAGGTAATAAATTGCAAATGTTTTCGGTCGACTCGGAGTCGGACTCAAACTCGCCTGGCGGCCATGAAAATTGAATTGTTTGTTGTTGGCTCACGAAGGCAACGCGATATGGCGACACGCCCACCATTGCGTTGGCCAGACTCATTAGCGAATATCGTGGGATTGAACGTAATTTTTATCAGTTGTTTTTGTTGCTGCTTTGTTTGCCCAGCGATGAGCGCGAAGATCGAGCAGCGACTTCTGCTCCAAGTCCATGTCCATGTCCAAGTCCAAGTTGCAGCATCTTACAGCACGCAAAATAAATGAGCTCGCATTAAGTTAAATGATTGCGAATATTAGAAAATATTGGCATGCCAAATGCTGGGCAGACTTAGAGAGCAGCCATAACCCAACCCAACCCAACCAAGTGCAAGTCGAGGCTGCAGCTGTTGCTATTTGCTAAAAATAATAAATGAGCCTTGGCCTTGGCGACGGCTATGTCGTTATGTCTCATTAGCACTTGCCGGACATTTACTTAGGTGCGCAAATTAAAATAAAGAGCAACACCGCGCTTGATGGAAAGCTTTTCGAGTCAAGCCCTGGTCCAGGCAGAGGCAGAGGCACAGGTTCCACCACCAACTCCAGCTCCAAATCCAACTTCAACTCTGACTCAAATCGGCAGCAGCAGCAGCAGTGGGAAACCAGTTTTGAGCTGTCATCGACAAAGTCACGAAAGAAATGAGTCAAAAGAATTGTCTTTGAGTGGTTTGTTTTCTGACTTTGCTTTATCTTTGCATTGCAGCCAGGAAGTTGATGCATGGCCAAAATACTTTGAGCCATTCTTGTCGGAATTTAATGATTTCGAAAAGTTTTAATGAAAGTGCTGCTGCTGCTGTTGTTGTTGTTGTTGTTGTTGATGCCTCGTTTGCCATCGACTCGGGAGATGCTCTTGGAGACGCCTTCACTTTTTGTATACTCTGCCAGAGGGTATTATACTTTTGTCGCGAAATGTGAAATTGTGGACCTAGAAGGATCACAGCACAATATCAAATAGCTTTCAAAGGAAACGTTCGGGCGAAAAAACTGTGTTGTTTCTTGAAAATATCAACTCAAATACTTTAAATATGATATTGTTTAGTTCATCATATGGCTGCCCTAGGAAAGATCAGTCCAAAATGGAAAACTGGGCTCTGCAAGAGTATTGAATCGTCGATTCTGCGAAGTTAAAGCTTTGTTCGTTTTTTGGCACAAATTACCCAGGCAGCTGTTGAGGCTGGCAATCAGCATAAGATTCCAGCATTTCACTGTATATCTTTTTTTTTTGTTTTTGTTTTCGAAGAATTCCCAGTTTGGTTTTCTCGGTGCGCTTTCGTGTCAACAGCTTTAATGTGGCAGCGAAACCGGCCTCAGCAGATAATCAAAAGTCTGCAAGTGGCTCTGGCAGGGTATCATTCATTCATTCATTCAGGTATTCAGTCAGTCAGTCAATCACTTATTCAAACGTTCATACACTCATATGTACACTCATACGTTCATTTGCTGAGCGTGGGCACAGACTCTCAATGAGGTCAGTGTTGCAAACATGTTTAAGCCATTCTCCATGGCCATTGACTGCCATGAATCCAAAATTTCACTTTTCATTTTGCCAAAATAAATGTATATACATTTTGTGTACATTTATGCATCTTATGCCATATGCTAAATTGCCTGCACCACGACCTCTTGAACTTTTCGGCTGTTTCCAAAAACAATGCCTGAACTGGGTCACGTTGCAGGTACAACACTACACAACACTACACTACACAACACAGCATTCCCATATTTGATTGTCGCAAACATAAGCTACCGTTGTCCAACTGACGCTCACGTTGTCCTATGTCCACTGTCCACTGTCCCGTGTCCATTGTCCATTGTCCATGCTCCGCTGTCGCCGTTGTCAATGTTGGCTGTCAGTTTTGTCAGGCCGCCTGACAGGCCTACAAGCATTGGCCAACTTGAGTTTTATTTTTTGTTTTTGTGAAATTCAATGCCGCATGCATCGCATACAAGATGATCTCTTCGACAGTTGCCGGTTTGTGCTCCAAAACCTGTGCCAAATTCATCTGCGCCATACGCCATTAATCACAGCCACAAAGTGTTGGCGTCGGCGTGTGCCGCCAACTGTGGTCAACAGTTGCCCACCACCGGGCACAATGACCCACAAATTTCACAAATCATAACCGCAAAAAAAAAAATTCGTTTTTAGCCAATATATCTAAAGCAGTATATACTCCAGGTAAAGTGGCCGTTCCCGCTCCCGCTCTAGTTTTAGTTCCAACTTCCAATTTGAAGCAGCTCCATTTGTAGTCGTAATTTGGGAAGTGGCTACTAATTAACCTTAATTGATTGCATTTGACAGCAGAGCCATTGTGGGAGCATAAACTGGAGCAGTCTCAAATATATGTACATACTATATATACTCGTACAGAGAGCCACCTGAGAGTCTCTTGGAAAATCTCCCAGAGAGTCTCCACTTGGTAATGGCATTCATTATGCCGGGCTGCTGCTTCAAGTGCATTGGGATAATACCGACATTATCATTAGCCCGTTTTTCTTCTCGTTTTTTTTGTTTTTTGTTTTATTCAACATTCTCGACGGCCTTTTGTTTGGCTGAAAAGTGAATCCATGTATTTAGTGGTGGAGAGGGAAGGGGAGCGGAGAGTGGGACATCGATTGACCTGCTGGAAAAATGTTGGCACACAAGTTCACTTTCTATTTATTTACTTTGAATCGGCGGCTTCTTTTGTGACCTGTGCACAAATCACTTCGATTTAATAATAATCACAATAATCGTTGAGAGGAGAAAACCGTTTAACCAGTTCTTCTTTCTATCAACCAAGAGGTGTTTATGGCAAATCGTGACAAAATGCTTTGACTTCAATGATAAATTGGTGCAATGAGCCAGTCGGCAAAACAGCAAACGCTTTTGATTGAACATCCTCCTTTTGACAATTGGTTAAAGCAAGTGAATTTTGGCCCATGGGTTGGGCTAAAGAAAGCTCAACTGTAGCTTCAAATTTATTTGAAATTATACAATAAAACTAAAGAAATACTTTGGCATATCCTAGCAATGTTAAATGTCACTTGTTTCTATGCAAATCGTTGTAGAAAGTAAACGTATATTTGCATACTTAGACGCCTGCACCACTGCACCACACTGCACCACTCGCACCACTCACTCATATAACCAAAAGAAGGCATAAATTTCGAACTGAACAAGTGAAATTAACCAAATTTGGCAACTGTAACTGCATAAACTACAAGTCAAATGGGTCTCAAGTCACTTTGATGTGTCCAACAAAGACCAAAACGCCGAAATAGAGACAAGAGACAAGAGACGAAAGGCAAAACAAAGACGCTCAGATAAAGCTGGCAAATGCTGTTCAAGCTGGCCAACATTTTGGCCAATTGCCCATATATAAATACTCGTACTACACTACCGAATTTTCAGCATAAATTTGTAAAATCTTACTAAGCTTCTTTTTCTCCTTTTTCTACTTTTTCTACTATTTTTTGTATGTCAGCAAGTCGACACATTTACGGCAACTTGTCGCAACCAAAATACAAATTTATATCGTACGACTATGCACATTTAAGCAAATTAGTAAGTTACATATGTTAATGCATATCAGACATACATACGTTCTTCTTAACAAATATACGAGTCTCCTCTCTGGCTTGAAGCGGCCTTTCACAATGTTTCCTTGTGTTCTTTGGGTAAAAGTGAAGATAGCATTTGGTGAAATCTTTTGGTGTAAACAGCATTCATATCTCAACTGATCTGTGATCTAGTTGTTGACTCTTAAGATAAAAACTACAAACTGAGATCTTTGTCTTAAACAGACAAACCAAAAATATACCCTATATATCCTTTAGTCAACCGGCTTTTTAATAAAACTTCATGATGCTTTTGTCACTAGCGCGGATTGTCCTCCGCAGTGATAGTAAATTTTATTTCAATTATAAAAATCTGAATTATAATTTTGTATTATTTTTATTTCTCTTGAATTTTGAATTCAATTGTTTTTCTGTTATCATCTGTATATTTAATATTTATTTAAAAAGCAAAGTAATACTGTGAATTTAATCTTAAAGTTAAATTTATAGAATTCTTTTTACTGTGGATATTTGACCGCGTTTCTAAACAATTCATAGATTTCTGCTAATCGTTGAACTTAACTTACATATAGACTTGTTACCAACCAATTAGCATGAGCTCTCTTAACTTAATTATAATACATAAGTATATAGACTCGTTTGCATCGTATGCAAACATTCACACACCCAACTCACGCCCAAAGGCTTGAAACTGGCCCATGCACTATTACTATATTTCATATGCTAATTAGACGGTACTCGGAGTACTTCAAGTCTTCAAGATAGACATCTAGACCACTAATTGTTGGTCAATGCTCTGCTTTTAGTGGGTTAACAGGTGACGTGGAAATAACTTATTTAGAGAGCACTCAAACACTCACGACTACCTAAGCCAAATAATCAAATGGCCAACTGACCACGCCTCTTGGTTTCCTTCTTGAGATTCAGTTAACAGGCGGTGCTTAAGAACAAAGCGCATAATTAGCATAAAATTATTGAACTAATTGCTGCATGTGAATGCCTTTGCCTAAATGACTAAATAACTCAATGAATGCATCATCTCTCTGTCTCAGTGTGGGAACTGCAAGTGATCCCCATTTCATCTAATCATCTAATCTTTCATCAACTGTCGTTATCTCATTACCCAGACCCAGACTCTAACCCCTTGGGCAAATTTTGGCTAATTTGGGCAAGCGGCTCGGAGTTTGAGGCATGCGGCAAGCGGCAACATCTCCATAAATTATGCAACTGGGAGCGCAGCAAATGAAGCTCTTTGAAGCGCCGCCTGGGATTCTCACATTTGTCAACTGCCGGAACATGCAAGCGCCCAATGCAAAGCAAGGGTATTAAAAGTTCTTGCATTAACTTGACAAACGATTCCATTTAAATACTTCACATCTGCTAAAATTTGAAATTAAGGGCATACAAGTTGTTAGAAATAGCTAATATTGTATTTCAGTTTGATATGTTAAGAGTTAAGTTATTTAAAAATTAATTGAGTAATTTTATAACTCGTAGTCGAAAGCCTCCTCAGCTAAGCTGAACTATCAATGTTCATAAATAAATAAAAAATGTATAACTTTAATGAATCCAGGAAAATTCAAAGCAATTGAGAAAATAAATAAAGGGAGTCCTTGAACCTAACCGAATCTTAAAATTTAGTGAAACTTACAAGAATAAAAGAAATGCTAATAATTATAAGCATTTCCATTTTGAGCAATTTCTTAAATTGAACAATACAAACAAATTTGTATAGAATAATTCTGAATTTAATTTATGGAAGTTCGACTCTATTGCTCTATTTAAGGGTATACGACTGTCGTTGCCAAGGACTAAAATAAATTCGACATCTGCTTGTTTGATGAATGGGCGCCGCCGTGTGGCAGCCACAAGTGGCAAGCGCAATCCAGGCAAGTCACATAAATTCGCTGGAGATGAAGCTCGATGCCATTCGAGTCCTGATCGTCGTCTGTTCATTTGCACATTTGCTGATTTCACTGATTTATCATTTTTATCGTTTTGCAAAAAGCCAAAATTTATTAACGCGCCAGGCCGTAAACCTGTTTGGTGGTTTTGGTGCTCGGCTGCTTATGGCCAGAAGTCACAGCTGGCAGCTGGCCAATGTGGCAAAGTTGGCCACTTTTACGCATGTTACCGTTGGCCCAGTTCGCGCTTTACGCACTCGCAGTTACACTGTCGGCTAGGATTGAGGCTTAAGCCTCAAGTGGAGATTAGATAAGCGAGCTGCTGCATAATTGGCCAGATCTTTCGGTATGTTGTTGGTAAATTCGCGTGCCAAGAAACCGTAGCCATCAGTTTCACTTGCCAAGCAGGCTGAGAACCGGCAAAGCTGGCAGGGCCAAGTCAAATAAATTGTTAAGCAGCCAGAGGCAGAGGCAAGGAGATAGAGGCTGGAGATTGGAGATTGGCTGGCATGCAGTTGAGATTGTGATCTTGGCCTGTTATGAGTCAATCAGACGCCTGCTACATTGTCACCGTCACCTTCATCTCAGCTAGCGGCTGCCGGAGGCGCGTAGGCAAACAACACGCGGAGATTGTTGCGATTGCATCATGAAATTTAACTGCACCGGCATAGCACATTTACTCGTACATGGGGCGATCTTAGCAAGACTTTTGCATAAATTGCCAGCAAGCAGGCAGGCAGGCAGGCAGGCAGGATTGGCGTCAATATCAACCAACGTGGCTAGCTGGCTTATAAGGCGCCGCAGAGGTAAAGCTCCATTCAGCTGTCCATTGGCCAAAATGTTTATGAGATGACGATGCCAGGCGAACATCGAACACTGAACACAGCCGGGCCCTATCCTTGTTTTTATTTTTTTTTTAGTTTTCTGGTACTTCTTTCATAATTTCTATGAGCTACACAAAAATGCTACCTTAATGGCAAATGGCAAATGGTGGAGACATCAAAGGAGGCCGCCCTCGTTGGCCATCATTTTTTATTGGCAGCTGTTGTGGGCAGCCAAATCCTCAAGTCGGCTGACACCTTTTTTAAAAGCGGTGCGATGTCCTTGAATGACTTGTGGTTCTTGTCACCCAACAAGTTGAAAATGACTGCCTCAGAGCTGGTTATTGTACAGCCAATGTCCCTTAACCGTTCCAGAGCCAAGTTCCTGTCCTGATAGAGACGCGAGGCACAACAGTCGGCGACTAGCCAGACATTGATGTTCTTGTTGATCAGATCAAATGCGGTTTGCTCAATACAAACATGAGTCTAAAAGCAAAATTAAATAAGTGTATTCATAAATGAAATCAAAATCTAGTTATGTGTATACAATATGTATTCCTTAACTTGCCTCAACTCCAAACAACACTGCTGTCTCCGGCTTACCCCCGAATATATCATTCATCTTCTTCTCAACGGGCGGAATCAGCATGCTGTATTGAGTCTTGGGAATCACAGCACAGGCATGATTCACATCCAGCTCACAGACGGTGGCTCCTAGCTTCTGGGGATACTGCTCTGTGACCAACAGCGGAACATTTAATATTTTGCCAGCTTCTACCTTTACTTAAATTATTTGCTTTTAACATTTCAAGCATTTTGTCATTTTCCAAAAGTTACCAATTTCTTTGTATTTTTAATGACAGCCCCCAAGGGCATTGCTGGCCTAAATTTTTCCTGAATATCGCACATCATAAGCAACGTCTTGTCCGCCTTAAGACGGTAAAGACTACGTCCAATTTTAGACATTATTTAAAAAACTAGAATTAACGAAACTTTCAAATTTTGAATTACAACGAAGTTTGACAATTGCCGCAATGCTGACGCCCTCTAGCGGCAGTTATTAGAAGCACACTCTGAGTTGACTGCAATGTAATTCATCGATATCGATAACACTGTAAGAAGCAAGTGAATCGCGTTCTGCTAAGTTTATGTTACGTGGTAACTTATTAAATTCTTAAATTTAGTTCAAACGCTGTGATTTTTGCAAAGCACGAATTTTGTGCGTAATTAATTTAATTTATTAAACGTGATAGTTGCACTTTAAATTTGAATTTATAAACTTGGTTAACCGTCCAAGTGACCGTCCAGCTGCTGCCAAAATCGAAAGCCCAACGAATTTATCAACATTTCAGCACAAAGAGTTCCTAGTAAACAGCACAATCGATGAATTAAAGGTAGACGTACGGTATATTGGAATAGAGGTAAACAAAACGGGGGATAAATAAACGCCAGCCGGTTTCATAACATTTTGCACAATTCATTTGTTGTCTCACGACTTTAACTCGATAGTTATTGCCTATCAGATGTTTTTGCTATCGAAACTTAACATGCCGCTTATCGAATGGTCTTTTTAATTTCACATTTCCTTTCGGTTTGTTTACATTTTTTTTCTGTTTACGTTTTTAATTCCGCTTATTTTGCCTATTCGAAATCAAATTAATTAAATTGAAGTGGATGAATTTAAAATTTAATTATTCTAACAAATTAGGCAAGTATAAGTGAGTTTCGCTGTGATGTCAATGCTTCCGTCGATCGCCGTCACACTTTATCAGTGTCACAACCACCAGTTGCATGCCGCCTGTGTATGTGTATGTGTATGTGTCAACTTGTGAATTCATAATTTCGTTTCAACACAACAAATTTGGCAACTTACCAGCTCCAAGTTCGATCTTGACAGTTACAACGCGCCCAACTAATTGCAGAAACATTAATATTTCTCTGAGAGCCAACATATATGTATATTTCTCTGCACTTTGCTCAGCACAGTGAGTGGGTTATATATTTTGACAAAGAATTAAATGCACCTATTGGTTTTGTTTACTAATTACTTATTTCTTTTTAGCTTGTTTTAATGGCCTTCAGCTAATGTAATGCAAAATTTAAAATATATCGGTGCAAGCTAAAATATGGCAATTTATTTATTGTCACAACTGTATGTATTTCGCAAACATAGAACACATTTCACATGCTAGATAAGCATCGCTGTCTCAATCGCTGTCGCCTGTCAGCGAACAACGTGTTGACTGACGGCAAGCGGGAACAGAGAGCGTCATCGCGGCCAACACCTTTATCAATTTGCAACGGATACGCATTGTGACAAGTTGGATTAATCGGTTAGCCATTGTGGCGCACTAGAGCGTCTTCAGTTCCCTCTCTGTCGCTCTCTTACACTCTTACTCTCACTATCTCTACCATTCTCTGTGTCGCTTTGTCTCTATCTCTGTTTGCCATTTGCTCTTCCCAAACGGTTTTTAATTTGGTCGCGGTCCATTCAAATCGCAATCGTTCAGTTCAGTTGCAAAGTAAAGCATTTGCCTGTCAGACGTCGATTTTCGTGTGTCGTTTCATTTAATATTGATTAATGTTGATCAATTAATAAATATTAAGTATTAGAAATCTACATTTGTCCCTGGCCACACACACATTTCGACAGCTTGGAGCTCTGACGCCAGTTGAGTAGCATCCATTTGGGTCTGTTTTTTTAGCATTTATTTTGAGGAACTCTGCTAACGTGCTGTTTCTCTATCTTTCAGTTACAAACGATATAGTACAAAGACATTAAGGATGAGCCTGCAATCGATCAAATATAAGCGTGGCAGCTTGGAGATTCTTGACCAGCTGCTGCTGCCCGTCGTCTCCAAATATGTGACCGTCAAAGGAGTCGAGGATGGCTGGAAGGTCATCAACAAGATGCAGGTGAGCCATCGATCCTCAGTCACCAAGTTACTCAATCAATTAATCAACATCAATCAGTCCCTCATTGAAATTCCGACATTTTTAGACATATATACACAAGTATTCTAGTCACTTGTCTCTCTCTATAAATAACGTTATTAAATTTGCATACAAGTTGCATTAAGTGTAAGTGTACATTTTGTAAATTGTTTGCCAAGCACAAAATGCTTGCACATCATCATCGAAATTAATTGCATCGAACAGAAATTTATTTAAATGGTCTGCCCTCAACTTATTACCAAGATTGCAGACTTAGGTTCGTTGGCACCCGCCAATTCTTTGCTTGCCTCTTAATTTGTTAAACAAACGCCAAACAAAGAGAGCGAGAGATTATTTCATTTCGTTGCTATACCCTTAAAGAGAGTATTATCATTTCGTTGCCAAGTATGTAACGCATTAAATGAGGCATGACAGACACCATGAAGTATGTATTTACTTAATTAGGATTATGAGCCAAGTCTCGAAATTGTTAAACCAACTTAATGAAACTTTTACAGATCCTTTTTTAACGGCCTTTGACGTAAACTGTCACAAGACAGCCGGAACGAATCTCTATATTATATAACTGTCATAATGAATCTTAGTACGAACATTTTTGTGCGCTCTTCAGATATTTTAACCATGCGATTTGTCTGTTTCTGTCATAGGAAATATTAGTCCAAAATTGAACTAAGAGAGCATCAAATGTTCGTCATACCAAAAAAAAATCCGACTTTCTGGTTGTTTACTGAATCTCTATGTTGTTTGTGCAAAAGGCACGCATCCGAGCTCATCACGTGGACTGCGAGATTATTATATAATGTTACTACAGAATGTTTATGACCAGATAAGAACGTTGACACAGCGGCAGTAATTGATTCAAATACATATTCATACATATGCATGATTATATTCAGTGCTCTATCTCTCTGTTTTTAGGTGCGGGGCGCCCCCGCAATTGCCATAGTGGGCTGCCTTTCACTGGCCGTCGAAATACACCCGGAGGTGTTCGAGAGCAAGAAATCCCTGCGCCAGGAGATTGAGGGCAAACTCAACTATTTGGTCTCCGCTCGCCCAACGGCGGTTAATATGAAAATTTCCGCCGATGAACTTATTACGCTGGCCAATGACCTGAGCAAGGATGACGCCGTCTCCATTGAGGACATGAAGAATAGGTAAACACATGGACAAGTTACAACTCGACAAGCTGCATGACCGATAAACTAAATATTATTCAAGATTCCTTAACGCCACCGAGGCCATGCTGGAAAAAGACATTGCGGACAATCGGGCAATTGGTGCCAATGGCGCCAAAGCCATTCTGGACCACGTGGCGGAGACGGGCGGCGCCCAAGGAGCTGGTCAAGTGAGTGTGCTGACCCACTGCAACACCGGCTCCCTGGCCACAGCAGGCTATGGCACAGCGCTGGGCGTCGTGCGGCATCTGAGCGAGTTGGGCAAGCTGGGTAAGCACCAGAAATTTATTTACCTCGCTTCATTGGCAATCAGGACTTTAAATCAGCGGTGGGCACGAAATCTGAATTCGTTAGCATCCGCTGGCTCCCGGAGCCATTGAGTGCCCTACGCTGCTTTAAATAAACAACCAGCAGTCGAGCTAATATAATTAATAATGTAGAAAAACTTTTGGAAAGATGAACAAATTTAGCAATTGATATTAATTATAATTGTAAATTAATTGTATATTGTTTACATCATACAGGAGATTCTCCGTGTTCGATCAGAAGAATTATATATGGGCATTTCCAGAAAAAAGTTTGCGATATGTAGAATAAAATTTGATAAACCAATTCTTGGAAAAAATTAGTTGGAAATATTGTCACCCTCGTTGTTGCCTTAAAAAATAATAATAAAACATGAAAAATAAATAAAATGATAGTAACACATCAAAATTATTTCTAAAAACCACTTTATTTTATTATGGTTTAAGAGTGCTTTATTCCAAATTACTTCCCACATTTTGCAAACTTTCGCATTTTTCAAGATGAAGTCAAACATGACTTCCATTTTTCGTCGCGTTTGCGATGCATTGTTTTCTAGAAATAATTCGAAAAAGACAAGTTTTCAAAGGTTGCCCTTTATAATAAAAACAGTGTTGATAAAATGCCAACTGTCGACTTATGCCAAATGTCGCGTTCTAGATTCTGGAAATACCCATACTTGAGTCAAGATCGAAATAAACTGTACGCTTAGTACTGAACACCTCGAGTAAACCATCTTATCTTCTTTTTACAGAGCACGTTTACTGCACGGAGACGAGGCCTTATAATCAGGGAGCGCGTTTGACCGCCTTCGAGCTGGTGCATGAGAAACTGCCCGCCACTCTGGTGCTGGACAGCATGGTAGCGGCCCTATTTCGGGTCAAGAACGTAGCTGCCGTTGTCGTGGGCGCAGATCGGGTAAAGATATATAGTTATAGTTTAAACAATTTAATTGAATTTATATATCCTGTTCCAGGTGGCTGCCAATGGCGATACGGCGAATAAAATCGGCACATACCAAATTGCTGTGGTGGCAAAGCATCACGGCGTGCCCTTCTATGTGGCTGCACCACTGACCTCCATCGATCTGCAGATTCCCAGCGGTGACCACATCATAATCGAAGTGAGACCCGATCGAGAAATGACGCACGTGGGCGAGCATCGCATTGCGGCGCCGGGCATCAATTGTTGGAATCCCGCCTTCGATGTTACGCCCGCCGCACTTATAACCGGAATTATTACGGAACATGGCATCTTTAAGCCCTCAATGCTTAAGGCTGAAATTACGAAGCTGCTCGACTTATAACAGCCGCATTCATTGTTGTTCATATATTTGCGTGGAATGCACTCCAGTTTATAAAGAAAAACCAAAACAAAACTCAGACACACATACACACCAACAACCACATCCACAATCAGCTTTTGTTTATGTGGAGCGGCTGTGAGCGAAAATACAATGCACATTATACATACTTATTTAAACAGTGATTAATTTGTAAGGGAACATGGTTTCGGCCATCTGTTCTTTTTGGCTTTAAAGGCAGTGGCCAAGTTGTGACTAGCTTAATAGACATCGATATGGCCAGAATGAAGGTTCACGTACTGTTGCTGCAAACTCTCCTGCTTCTGCTGCTCGACTCCCATTTGGGTCCCATTTTGGGTGCCAGCAACCTCAACTTGAACAACAACTTTCGGAACATGCAGGTGCGTTTGAGAACAAACGACACAGGTAATAAAGCAACTGGTCCGATACGTGAGGGTCGTGTGGAGGTCAGCTTCGATTATGGCGCAACGTGGGGCACGATTTGCAGCACCAGTTGGACAAAGCGCGAGGGGAATGTTGTGTGCCGTCAGTTGGGTCTGGGCTACGCATCCGCGGCCGTGTCGAGCACCAAGCACGGTAACAGCAAGACACATCCCTGGGGCATGGTCGGAACGCGATGTCGTGGCACAGAACGTGCTCTGTCTGAATGCCATCGTGAGTCGAGGTATCCGCAAATGTGCAGCGCCACCAATCGTAATGTTAGCACTGTGGCCTGTGTAAGTAAATCGCCGGATCTGGAACTGGGTCTAAGGGACATTGAACAAACCGCCTACTTGGCATCTGTGCCCATGAATGAGCTCACCTGCGCCATGGAGGAGAACTGTGTCTCAGCTGATGCGTATATAATACGAAGGACCAATCCACGTGGCGTGCGAAAACTTTTACGCTTCTCTCTGAGGGCCAGCAATGTGGGCAATGCCGATGTGAGTCCTTATGCCAACTACAAGGACTGGGTATGGCATCAGTGTCATCGGCACTATCACAGCATGAATGTCTTTGCCACATTCGATGTGTACAATCAACGCTACCAGAAGGTGGCTCAGGGCCACAAGGCATCCTTTTGTCTCGAGGACTCACAGTGCAATCCAGGTGTGACTAGGAAATATACATGTGGCAACACCACACAGGGTAAGTTTCCCTATGTCATCTTGTCGCCTTTCCACTGATTCGAATCCAATGATTGATAGGTATCCAATCTGGCTGCTCCGATGTGTACAGTCATGTGCTCGATTGTCAGTGGGTTGATGTAACCACCGTGCCCATTAACCAGGTGTATATTCTGCGCGTTGCTCTCAATCCCGAGTACATGCTGCCCGAGAAGACCTACGAGAACAACGGAGCCGAGTGTGTGCTACACTACACAGGAGATAGGAGAACAACCAAAGTATCTAATTGTAAACGAAAGCCACTGTGGCTATAATTAGGGATACCCAGTTAGTTTCCGCAAATAAATCTATATCGGTTATACATTAAAATTAATAAAATTCATAGTCGACTTCCCAGAATCATCAATAAGAATTTCTTATTAAGAAATAGTATTAATTGATTTTATTTCATAAAATCCCCTTTTATCGATTCGCTTTTGAATTTCTCGCGTTTTACAGGTAAACGACATTTATAAATTGTTGTAGTTAAATACGTTTATTGTTTTTGAATGTTTATCTTTTGTTTTATTTTTTTTTTTGTTTTGCATTTAATTGCTCTTATACAGTAGGCTTTATGTATGTATATCTGGTATTTATTATTATGACCTATAAATATGCCTTTAATTACTATAGATAAATATTTCGGCGCTTGGTTTGCATCTTTGTTTTGTATTTTTATATTTATTATTTTTATTTTATTCTTATGTTTTGTAGTTATTTGTTGCTTGTGCTAGAAATTCAATTATGCGCTTGTGTTTTCATCGTTTTCATTTTTCAATTTTTCTGTTGTGCTTTAGTATTGTTTACTATTCAGTTTAGTTCTTGCTTGTATGCATTGCATATCGTGTGCTAATAAATCAATTGAATTGTAACTAAATGTTGCGCGTGGCAGCAATGCTTTAAAATTTTATTAACGAATGATTTTAAAAATATGCGAATAACATAATATAATAAATTCTCAAATTTGTTTGTATTGTATTGTTTGCTAATTACAAAAATGCCTACACTACACATTTACACAAAACTCTCTGTCTACATCTCTTTTAATCCTTAAAACTATCTGACGTCTCTTGATTAGCATTAGCTGGCATCAAATTTATTTATATATATATATTTTTATATTTATATACTTATGTATATTATTACTTATTGCATGACAAAACAAATATCATTAATCACGTTCTCAAAACCCTAATGACAAATTGCAGTCAACTTAAACTTAGGCAACAGAAAAATGTATGGAAAAAAGCGTAGGAAAAGTGTGCGGCAATAAAAGTAAGTAAAAAATGTACATTCATTTTAGTTAGTATGTATGCTTGAACATACATTTACATTGATTTAATATTTTATGTATATGTAAGTAATTATGTATGTATGTAAGTATTTCAATAAAAATGCATTAAAGTTTTCGAGTATTTTATGTCATTTGCTTAACTGACTTACACATTGCTAACTAAACCACTTGAGGCTCCCCTTGCAAAAACACGTTGAGCACAAAACTACTTTACAAATATTACATTGTTACTCTGGCATTGCCTCTAGATTGCCCACTATAAATATAAATTTATATGTGTTTATGTATTATGTATGCATGTGTATGTGTATATTAATAATATTTAGTTTCTGTTTATTTAGCATATGCATTTTAAGTAACATTACTTTAGGTGCTATGACAAACTGACGGCCCAATTTGGCTTGCGGCTTTTATTTTACTTTTACTTAAAGGATTAGGTTAGGATTTAGTATTCGCTTTGAAGCTTGGTTTTAATTACCATATAATCCTACTCGTATAATCAGTAAGTATGGTATGGTATATGGTATACCATCAATTAAGTAACGACCTAACGTCCGTTTCTCTCTTCTCAGTGCGTGAGTCTTTTTCTTTTTGTTTTCTTTAAATTTAAATTTGTTGTGAACATTTAAGAACATTTATGATTATTTTCATTAGAAAACGTGTGTAAAATCCAGTCATAAAATTATAAAATGCTCTTTATGCCCCTCGCTAGATTCTTGTTCGTGTGTGTGTTTTTAATTATTGCAGTGAGTTTCAGTTGTGCTTTTTATTTTTGCGCTGTATTCCCAAAATCTAGAGGGGATTACTCGGCGTGGTGGGGCTCTCAATTAGTGTGCTATGTGCTATGTACGTTAGGCGTTTGGGCTTCAACTATTCTATGCTATCAGCTCTCGACTGTCGTGGATGACACGCTGTGACTAGTGGTTAGCAGGTGCTCAGGAATGGGTATGGGCTGTGTGCGAGCAGGTTGCTTCTTCTGTAAATAAAAATTACAATTATTTTACATCCGATTTAAAATGTTCATTGTGTATTACTTACCTTGCGTCTGAAGGGAAAGCAACCGGCCTTGTCGGGTTCCGGTATGGCATTAATCAACAAATCCGGCGTGGGACACTCCTCGGGACCAAAAACGTTTAGCTCGCGAAAACATTCCGTTTCCATCATTTCATTTTGCCATGAAATGGATACGGAGCCCGTATTAAATTTCGTATAGAAATTCGTGTCCGATTCATCGATATTGACGCCCTTCACGGTCGAGAACTGTTCAATATCGAGCACATCTTTGGCGTAAACGGCGTGCGGCTGTGAGGATTGAAAGACCGATTTTAAAATTAATATGGAGTTGTTCATTACTGTCAGGGATGTCACAAAAATCTCAAAAGCTGCGCAAATCATTGTCAAATTTCACTGGAATTGGCCGTGACACCCCTGTATTTGATATTGTTGCTTACATCTGGCACAAAAGGCGGCTCAAGCATGCCAGCTTCTAAGCGTCGCCAGTTAAGCTGTGTGGAGTGGAAAAACGGATGCGCCATCACATCCTGAGCTCCCAAGCGTCCATTGCGGCAACCCAATCGTTGCTTTATCGATTTAGCTAACAGCTGTTGGCACATTGATTTGGCTTCATCACTAAACTTGCTCGAATACTTTTCGGCATCCTCCTGCAAATTGTTATAGGCGGATTGTTAAAGTAAGTACATATAAATAGCTCATTGACCCAAACACGAAAACACAACTTTTTAAATCTAATTATAATAGTGTAGTTCATTATTATTAAATTTAAAGACCTTAATAATACTAGTTATTTGGAAAGCAAAAAGAAGTAGGATTAAAAGAAGATTATGATGAAAAATAAATTTAGTTTCATTGAAAAAAGTCAAATTATATTTACATAGCGCACTCTTGTTTTTTTCAAAGAGACTACTGATGAAAACTAAATTAATTTTCATTGGAAAAAGTTGCATTTTTTCTATTCAGTGTCCTCGCATTTTTGTCTACACACCTTGACGCGTCTGTCGACTTCTTCGCGCTTGACTTTCTCCTTGCGCATTCGAAACGGCGCTTGGCCCTCGATCATTTCATAGAGCAGACAGCCGAAGCTAAACCAATCCGGCGAGAATGCATATTTGTCATTGTCAATAACCTCCGGCGCCATATAGCCTAAGAATGTTAAAGATGATTTGTTCAGACACATTCATATATTTGGTTGCAATTGAAACTCACCCACAGTGCCGACGCGTCCTCGCACCATTTCTCCCTCGGGTATCTCGACAGCCAATCCCAGGTCAGAGATGCGCACGTGGCCATGATCGTCCAATAATATGTTCTCCGGCTTGCAATCTCTGTAGACAATTCCCTGTTTGTGCAGATGCTGCAGGCCACAGGCCACTTCGGCGGCATAGAATCTGGCACGCTCCAATTCAAATCCCGGATCGCCGCCCATGTTGTAAATGTGAAATTTCAAATCGCCGCCTGCAAAAATAGAACAAATCCGAGTGCTATTAACAAAGCTCCTAATTGAAGCAACAACGTCCGACACTGGTCCTTTTGTAATCAAATTCAATTAGATGAATGAATGCCAGCAGCATCAACAGAAAGTTGAATAAGTACACGAATTGAATGATGAACTTGTATGTGATTCATTGAGCTACATATGCGAAATAAAAGGTGGAATTTAATTAAAATGATGCACAAGCTCAAAAATCATGCATATACACATGGAACTGGACATCGTTATCACTTTAACGACTGAGTGCATTCCAAATGAATATCGATGTCTGTGCCCTGTTAGACGTAATCATTGTCAGCCAACAGGCAACAGATACAGATACGAGTACTCGAACTTGTACTCGGGACGGACCCAATTAGCGCTCCTGAGCGACAACAACAAATCCAACAGTCTCATGTGCTCGACTGTTAGTGACCCGTTACCCGATTTAATCGCAACAAATGTAATAAATAAAAAAAGGTATCAATTGCATAGTTAAAATTCAATGAATTTGAAAAACTGATTATTAAAATTAAAAACTAAAGAAAAGCAACTGAATTAAATTATAAAAAACAAAAGGTTCAATAATCTTTCCTGTTTGTTTCTAAAATGCATCAAATAGTCCTTAGATGCCTTTTACTGGCTGTTACATTCATTGCCACAAGCTAATAAGTGTCTTTTATGGGGCTACCGGGTCAAAACAAGTTGTAGGATGCTCCTGCTGCTAATCGAAAATTCTATTGTTGTCCCAGCACAATGTGGAAGTACTCAATTCTCGCTGTGAATGCTAACAGGATAATACACACCATTCATTATGGTCAGCACGAGGCAGAGGGCATCCTTTGTCTCGTATGCGTAGGCCAGATTGACAACGAATGGTGAGTTGATTTTTTGCAGTATTTGTTTTTCGATGAGCACCATGGACTCGCCCTTTCGCTTCTTTATGCGCTTTTTCTCCAGCTTTTTGCACGCGTACATTTTGCCTGTGGCTCGCACCTGGGCGACAGAAGAACAAAAAAAGAGAAAGGAGGATGCATTTATTGTATATATGTGTGTGTGTGAGTGTGCGACTGCAAAAAGTGTACCTGACAGGCGCAGACCTCGCCGAAGCCTCCCTTGCCGAGCACTCGGTACATGCGAAATGTTTTGTATGTTATTGGCTGAGCCTCGAGCCATTTCCACTGCAAGTAGCTGAAAATGCAATGGAATTCCGATTAATTAAATAGATCTGTATGGCACTTTAAAAGGTATGCTAGTTGTTAATTAACATCTTCATTTACACTTATATTTTGAATACTAAAAAAAGAATACTTTTGTCAACCAATTTTATACCCTCAATTATCAACTGATTTATCGAAATTTAGTAAGATAACTTCAAAATTGAGATTACGACTCGTAACTTGATCGATACCAATCCTGCTCCTGAACCTCTGCAAGGTTATTTTAAATAAGTAAATATATAAAGTTAGCCTCACCGATGAAAGTACATTGAGTTCTCGAACTCGCGAAATGGTTCACCGGCCAGGAAGGCCTTCACTGCCTTTACGCAATGGGCAAAGAGATCCTTGCCGCCGCTGTTCAGCTTGTTGCGAACCTGTGCAATGAGATCATCGTTGAGCACATCGAGTACCAGTTCATCGGAGCCGAGGCGCGATCCCGTGCCGGATGTTCCACCCTTTTCGACATCCTGACTGTCCTCGCATTCAACGCCCTCGTCGCCATCACCGCCGCCTCCGTTCAACGTTGTATCATCGCCATTGTGATTTTGCGTGTCGTGGAGCTGAAGTTTCGTGTGATTACTGCTGTTGTTGATGTTGTTGCTGTTGCAGCTGTTGCTTTTGGCGGTGGTGTTGTTGCAATTTTCAGTCTCAGCTGTTTCGGTTGGATTGGCATTGCTGCTGTTCAGCAGCAGCTCCTCCCGCGTCTCCTGATCCAGGCCATCACTGCCGTCGCCTTCGCCTTCGCCACCATTGCGCAGCTCCAGCTGCGGTTCAATGTCCAAAAAGCGTCGCCCGATATCATGACCAATAAATATGCGATTCACAATGTACTCGATTTCATATCTGGAAATATTTAACACATATCTTAGCCAATTAGTTGAATATCCATCTTGTTTTATCTGGTTACTTACTTGACCACCTGATCCAGAAAACTGATGTAGCGAAAGTAGACGGGCCTTTTGTTCTCACAGAACTGACGAAAGAGCTCACGACCAATGGGCTGTTGGTCTATCACGTAGCCATAGCTTATATCTGTTATCGATAAGCGGTAATTTGTTTATTAATATTAATTAAGGTTCAAGGTTCATTTCGATTAGTTACCTAATTTGTCTTTCAGGTGGATGCACTGCGATATGTGTGGAAATTGTAATATTTTTCGCCATTTTTTACTCTTTCCTTTGTTGCTGTCCGAACCACCTGAAATACAAGAAATTACAGATGATTAGATCGATTATAATCACCTTTAAAGTTATTTTGAATAAAGTTATGTAAATTACGTGGTATATGAACTTTAGCTACACTCTCATAATTCAACAGCAAACAGATAAAAATTAACGACATTTCAATCTTATTTTCATTTATTAAAGTTCTTTATAAGTTACCAAGTTTTACCAATAAGCTGATTGGTTCAATAAGTCTTTAAATGCAATGAAATTCACACAAATGGCCCATAAAATCATTTAATCAAATACTATATAATTGCATAGAATTAGACAAATATCAGACACGCCTCCAGTAAAATGTACCTTACTATTCACAAGAAGCTGAAAATTAGCATGATCGAGTGACCAGTTTAATGTTGGGCCATTTGACACTCGAGGTGGCATCGCCAGGTGACAAGAGGTTAAGTGAACACTCTGCAGCGAGAGGTTGCGGTAATTAAGCCACATCAAGGTTTACAAGGTTGAGATTTTCATTTCAATGAAATGTTCAGCATGCAATTAAATCAAATATGCAATGCATTTTTAATTGAGTATTTCGTTTCAATGCTGAATGAATAAATTCCAATTTCCTCGTGAATACTTGACTTGTTTATTGATTTTATTTCATTTTTCAAGAAGAAAAGCTTCATCACAATAAGTAAATCACTAAATCAAGAGAGTTGCTGTCGTAACTGCTCTCGGCCATTGGCCATTGGCCATTGGTCGATACGAGTATTAGAAGAGCCATAAAATGTAGCAGGAAAATTAAGTTGATGGCAAGGACGGACAATGTCCGATGGCAGCAGCAAGGGCATAAATGTCAAAAGCAGTCAAATCACACTCAATGATTTTGCTGTGCAAGTGTGTGTGAGTGTGTGAGATTGGCAACAATGGTCAATGGGTGACAAGGCTGCAGGCTAAAAACAAAAACGATCAAAACTCAATTCGACAGCCTTTCATTTGTTAGCTCTGAAAAGTATGCTACACACACACACACACACAGTCACATTCGCCCTCTTATATAAAAATTCAATTGTATATACATCTCTGTATACTTCTATACATAATTCACATTGCTTTCAACACACAGACCGACCATCGTCCACTTTTGCTATAGAAACTCATCATAGAATACATTATCAGCTGTGTGTGCACTTTCAAATGTTACTTGTATTCACTACACACACACACACGCAACTAGAATATGTTCTAGTATAACCCTCAGTTGAATGAGCAATTAGAGATGGGAATTTCTTTTCTACTATGAGCAGATTGTCAATGCTATATGTTATGCTAAATCTAATGCTAATAAACAGTCTTATGCTTATGTTGAAGCTAATGCTTATATTAAAGTTCATGCGAATGCTCCAGCTAATAATAGTGCTTAAACTTATGCTAAAGTGATTAAAATGGTAGAGAAAGCGTTAAGCCTAATTAAACAGCTAATGATAAAATAATGATAATGTTCAGCGTTATGCTGGTATTGAAGCTTAAGCTCAAGCAATTGTTAATGAGACCTAAAGAGGATAATAGGATAGAGGATAGGCAAAATAATACTGAAGCTAATCAAAATAGGTAAGTCAATGAAATTACTAAGGTGAATAAAAAGTCAAATGGCAATAAATTGCTAAAGCTGATATGAAAACGAATGCTAATTTTCAACATAAGGCTCTAAATGGAAAAGATAATCGAATAGTAAGACAATAAAAATCAAAGCTATCAAGAAAATTTGTAGAAAAATTTCATATTTTTTATTATTTGTTCAGCAGGTTTATTCGTGCTTTCATTCAATATATTCGTTAGGTATTCTATAGTAATTTTCAATGCAAAACCCACATCTCTTTTTGCACTAGACACAGTCACACACGCAACCGCAAACTCATACACAGACACACGCACACACACAAACACATACACATAGATAGATATATGAATAAACCCACAGCGAGCATTGGGTACTTGTTTCAGTTAACGAGCAACTGCTCGTAAACTTTTGGACGATTTAAAGTTGCTCGCTAAACTTTTCAGCTAAGCTGATATTTGGAGTGTTAGTGTGTGTGTGTGTGGCGGTCAGAAGGGGGCGTGGCATTGCCTTCAGCGTGCGTGTGCATTTAATTTAGTGCCAGTGCAATTATGCAAAATAAACTTGAGAAACTTGAACAGCGAGCTGGTCAATAGGCGGCAACAGCTGATGACGGAAGCGTGGGGAGGTGCTTGGCTTTTGATGTGGCTTTTCATTTGGAGCAGACTTGAGACGTTTCTTTGGTCGAAATGAAATTGCTAACAAAAAGTTTTGGCTAAGTTCAGAGAAACAGCAAAAAAGAGAGAGAAGTAGCAATGAGAAAGTTTAGTTAAGTGCGGGAGGTTGACGGGAATTTATCATTGACAGCAACGCCAGAAAGTTTGATAAATAACAATTAGCTGACACAGATAGAAGACGAGCAGATAAAAGAGATGAGGGAATATATTTCGCAGTATGTGAAAAAGCGAAAAGATTTCCTCAGCTCGAAAGCTGACTCTGATGAATGATTTATAAGTTGAGTCAAATGGAAAACGTGTACTCGTAATTCCAAAAGATTGCCATGAATACAATGTGAATAGGTGGAAGAGAGGAGTGAGTACTTTAATATGCTCAGCGAAAACTCACATAACTTATAGTAGTTGCCCCATTGTGAGCTATTTTTATGACCTTATCGGATGGCGCTGTCAGTTAAACAGTTGAGTTGCCACTTGCTACATGCCACTTTCTGCTTGTTGCTTGCTACATGCCACTGACTGCCAAGGGCAGACTACAAAGTTCAGACAGCTGCCGCTCTGATGGCCGCAGAATTCCACAAAAAATAATACAAATAGATGTTGAAAACTTTGAAAAGTTTTTAGCAATTATTAGAGGAAACGGAAAAAGCGCAACAGCGCCGAGTTCCAATGAGAAATTTAATACTCAAAAAAGCTGGGGGAACACATTTGAGACAAAAACAAAAATCAAATGACAATGGAACAACATTTAACTGGTACAAGTAGAACTTTTGCTGGTAATCCGTTAGTGCCAAGAGCGTGTCTCTGTAATAAATGCGAGTGGCCATAAAAATGTATTAATGAAGACACAAGGCTAATTTGTGGTTGATGGTTTCTCTAATTAAAACCAATCAATGGGAAAAATTGCGTCTGCTTCCGTTGGCTATTTGGACATGAGGAGCGTCGTCACCTGACCCCGATGCTTCTGGCCCCCCTTTCTATCCGTCTGCATGCCAACTGGCCAGCAAATGCAATTTGTCAGCTGTGTCGTCGCCAGGCAGCTGCAATGGCCACAACGGCATCGGGCTAATTGAGTAGTCGCTGTGGCGGCGACAAAAGCTAAAGAAAATAAAATGGAACACACACAAGGATACAAGGATACCCAATAGACACTTAAAAGGATGGAGGCAACATTTTATTTATAGCTCAACAAGTTGTCACTAGATTAGCGCTTGCCCAAGACAACGAACAATTGACGAACTCCCATAGATCATGAGCTTGTGACCAGAGACTTAAGTTTTCACAAATTTATTGACGTGCATTAAAACTTTTTGGTCGACAAGTTTGGCAGTCGCCACATCCCGCAATTTGATCAATTTTTCCCGCTGAGCGCCAAAAAGCATGTGACATAATTTATAAGTGTCAAATTGTTGCCAACCCTCGCCGCAGTTTCCTTTTTCGTTTTTTCGTGCCCTCTTTAATTTATGTCGTTTTTCAGCAAAAAGATGAGGCGACCGGCGACCGAGTCAGGACAACAGTTGGCTTCAATAATTTATGGCCGGCTCGTTATTCAGACAGAGAAGACGCCAGCCCGAGGTTAAATGTGCGTTAATAAGCACAGACCCAAAGGCCAATGGTAGTCTTCAATTGACTCTGGCTCTGACTCTGACGGCTGCAAGTCGACGCCAAGCCACACTGCGTATACGCAATGTGCAAACTGTGATAAAGTTGCCGACACTTGAGGGAGTTGTTACTTCACTCTTTGTTCCCGAAAAAGAAAAACACACACACACATACACAAAGATAAAAGATAAGGGTAGAAGAATCAAATTACAATGGTATATCAGATCAGGGAATAAGCAGAATAATTAAGCAAACAAAAAGAAAAGTTCAAAGGAAAATGCTGATAAATTAAGAAACTCAACGCATGTTTTCTTTTCATTATGCATTGTCTACCGAATTATAAAAATCTTTTTATGAAAAAAAAAACCAAATGTAATTTAATAATTAAATTTAAAATTTCACATTTTAACTAATTATTTGAATATGCTGTTGAAATAAATCGTAGAGCGTAAATTTCCCACATTTTTATAATGGCTTTTGAAAATGGCATTTTATTGTTAAATAAACATCAATGGCTATAATATTTTTCATCGTGCACAATCAATGCAGAGATGCATGAGTAAATGTAGCATTTGCATGTAAATACATTAATTATTGCATTGTTTATTAAAATTCTTTTACATTCTTTATTCTCCATCTTTTAATTGCCCTTTAAATTCCAGTAATTCTTTATTCTGTTTTTCACTTTTCTATTTAAATCGTTGTTATGAAAATGTGCGACGTTTTCTTAGCAGTAAAAAAATTACAAATGCCGTTTATTAAAACATAACAACGAGTTGGCAAACTTTCGTTTGAAATGAGAATGGGAATTGTTGACAATGAAAAGCAAATAAAGAACAAGGGCAGGTTGGCTGGTGGAGCGGGGGCAGACACAGGGGCACGGCACGAGGCATAGACGTCACGCAGTCCATTTACCTACAGCGACGACGACATTATAATAATTATTACTGTTAAAAATCCATAAAAAATGAAAATATCAATAAAAAGCCGTAAAAGTTACGCCACGGGCTATCGAAAAAAGTTGAACAAGTTGATTGGCAGTCGCGAAACGTTTTGAGAATGTGGCAAGCAACCTATTTGGGTGGTCTTAATGTAAATGTGGATGTGGATTCTCATCGAAATCCACGGCCACGCCCACTGAATACAATTGTTATTGCTCACTTTAAATGGCCGTTTTATTCACGAATCTCATCTGACACGTTAATGCCATGCGTGTGTGTAAAGAGACATCAATGTCAACGATTTAAATATTCATTTAGTTAACCGAACGTGCTATTAAATTATTGTATTATTTAATGTCTGCATATTGCTCATACGCCACGTGTTCGGCATGTACATATCTGTAGGTATACAAAAGCAATTAATAGACAGACAAGCCGTAAAGTGCAATTTATTACGGCAAAAGAAAGGAAGCCAGTTCGGAATCATCGGCAATGTTAATGAAAGCTGAAGATGTGATGTGTTCTTTGCAGTAACAAATTAATTAAGTTTAACGCGTGTAATTAATTAAGTTTAACGTATTGCAGACTGGTCACTATAACAAAGCATAAAACGCTTAAAACAAATGCAGAATTTACACAAAAGTATTTTCGAATTCTAATCTGATTTGCCAGGGCAACTTTTCATTATAATTCTGTAGGCAGTTACAAAGAAATCTATAAAAATGTTTGTGATAATGCCTTCTCAATAAAAAAGAGAACGACTATTATTTACCCTGTAAGCATTATCTGCAATGGATAATTTTATTTACTGTCTGTTTTTTGTACAGTAGTACATTTTACTTAATTCACTAAAAGAATTAAAAAAGGACTAAAAGTACGAAAATCGGCGGAATCAAAACTAACTAAATTATATAGTCTTTTTAATGGTTACGTTTGGGCGACCCTCTTTGAAAATTTACAATTTTGTAGCATTTTCAATAGACAATAAGATTCCCACTCTCATTTGTCTATATATGCAAATTGTGCGAACATTAACCAAAGTGAAAGAGAGAGAGACAGCAATAGTGAAATTAGTAGGCCTGGTCATAAAACAGCGGAATATGGGCTTCCAGCTGTTATAAAACATTTTATTGCCAACTTGCTGGCATTATTAATTCGTTTTGTTGCTTTGCCTGTCTCGGGGACTCTCAACCTTTTGCAGACTCGTTTGCTTTCTTTTCTTTAGACATCATTTGTTTACGAGACGTAATAAGGGCATCTTGTGTTGGTTCCATAATGATGACAGCTCAAACTGATGAATGAAAAGTTCAACCGCACCCGAGAAGGACTCTTCAACCAATGTCTGTCAGACTGGAAAAACTTTACACAATAAAGTTCAGAGTTCGCCTGAAGCAAACCTTATCGAAAGCGAATGCAAAGACTTCGATAAGTACCTGTGTATATATCTTTTTGTACAGTTCAATTGCTTTTCAAATGTAAAAACGCGTTCTGATAAACAATAATATTTATCATTGAGATACCTGTGTGCAACCCTTTTAAGAGTAGCATTTCTGTAATCATTTTGACTAGAATTTGTAAAGAATTTTCGTTGTTGTGCTCTTATTTTGTGATATATAAAGTTATAAGCTGACAAAGCATTTAAATGTAATTTAGTTTCATAGATTTTTTTCTTTTGTGAACAAATTTATTTAGCTTTTTGGCCAATAAATGTGCGTTAAGTGGCTGAAAGCAAAAGTCAGCTTTTATATGGCACTAGCACTGGTTGTCGTAAAGCTCACCATAAACTAAACGTAAACATTGCTGGGACAACACTACGTATACGTTATGGCTCCCATGTGAGCTAACTGTGAACGTTGCCCTGTCGCTTTAACGACAGGTGAACCCGAGTCCGAGCTTAGTGCAATGAATATTTCGGAACTGAATTCAACAAATATGAAATACCATACCAGTGAAAAATAGTATTTCTATACCCTATGCAAGTATTTTAATAACCTTTTACTATATGCTCAGTGGAGTGATTACATTGGCCAGAGCCAAGTTTCAACATGTGCCGCATTTAATTAAGCAAAGAACAGACATTGTACGAGCCCATTCTAAATAGGTATTGACACAAAACTGACACGAAAGGCGCCCAGGGCTGTAAGAATCATTATGCCTCCATCCCTAACGTCGATGCCAAAAATCAGAATCCAGACGAGAGGCCAAAACATTGCGTAGATATATAGAAGTAATATTCGCCTTAGCTTTCAGCTCTGTATATGAAATGTTACGGCCAAATAATTCCACACTTGGCTGAACAATGCGCAAGTATTGAGTTTAATTCAAAAAAATATATATTTTATATTATCTGCTAGTATTTATGCCTCTCTAATATCTAAAAATTTAAATTAAACAGCAGTGACTTATTGTTCAAATCTTTAAATTATCATTACAGTCGAACTTCCCTAACTCGAATCACCATTATCCAAAGAAAAGGTTCGAGTTAGGGAGATATTCGAGTTAAAGAGTTCTTTTTCCTAAGATTATTAATTTTACTGCCACTCATTTAGTTCGAGTTACAGAGAAATTCGAGTTAGAGAAGTTCGAGTTAGGGAAGTTCTACTGCATTTTGAATATTTTAATATAATGATATTTTATTTTAATATACATTAGAATTTGGCCGAAAAGCGAGACAATTGTTGTTAATATTAAGAAATGTAATAACAAATAAATAAATTGTCATTGTCATTTGAGCTTTAAATTCATGTTTTTGTTTAAAACTTTTAATAACAACTATCTTGCACCTATCATTGTAAATAGTTGTAAATACTAATTATAAGTATTTATTTTATCATTTCAAATTTAACTGTGCGCATTTTTGTATTTATTTTATTTATGCAAAACTTTTAATTACAGCAATTTCAATCATTTTACATTCCTCTTTTTTAGCTATTAATATCTTTTTGTATCTTCAAGATGAGCTTATTATTATAATTTTTTAAGGCTTCTTTCTGTTTCTCTTTTTTTTGACTTCCCCACCTGCATTTTATCCTGACTAATTGGTTTCCGACGTTCTGGTAGATTAGCAGCCATCACTTAATTTCCCATCCTCAATGCCAACACACCTACGGCTAAACTTAGTCTATTTTTTCCGCCCTTAAGCTGAAAAAAAAAACTAGAGGGAAGAAAGTGGTAGTTTCTAGCATAACTTTGAAGTTTTTAATTTATTCAATTAGTAAGTATTATAAGCGCGATGCTTTCGCACCAAACCTTCTTCCTCTTTCTTGCCCACACGAATGGATATCGCCCATCGCTGTGCCACGCCCACATTTGCGTTCCGTTTATTGCAACATTCAAGTGCATTTTACATTATAATTTCTTGCTGTTTTTTTGTCGTTGCTCTTCTTCTTGTTATAAAAATTGCACAAGCTGAAGCGCGGATAAGAAAAAGTAAAACGCAACTCATTTTCCACTCAGGAAAATGGCTGCTGCATGCTAGGAAAGCGGGAAGGGGGAAGGGTCGACAACGACTTGAGACTCTGATGCTTATATACACACACATATGTATATACATAGATGTGTGTATCTACACGAGTATTAAAGCGTATATACTGCGGCTGTTTTTATGTGGCTGCGATTGTGTTTGAGAGTATTGGACGACAGCTTCTGTTCATGAGACGCTCTGAACTCTAATTCAAACTGTTAAAATTAATTTTCTGCCGTATTCTGCAATTAGTCTGACTAACACTTTACAACTGCAGTTATAATATTAAACATGTTATATATTAAAAGTGCTGCATTTCAATTTATCAAGTTTTCCTTCTGCTTTCATTTTCTATAGCTTTCAAGCTTTGCTTTTTTTTGGCAGTGGAAGTTTTTCAATTTCCTGCAAAACGGCAAATAGTTTCATGAATTTTATTGTGAGCTACGACAGTGGCAAGAAATCTGCCAGATGCCGTTGCCAAACTTTGTAAGTAAATTAGGTGTAAAGAGCGAGTGTGCGAGTGTGTTTGGGAGAGTGTACTTATTTGATGACATATTCCAGCACAATTATTTGCCGAGTGTTGCAACTGCAGGCTTGCCTGGCTGATAAGCATCGTTAGCTATGGTTGCAACTAAAAAATTTCCAATTTCTCATCTACTCAAGCTCAGTTCTTATAAGTATGCTAAAGGGTATATACTATATATCATATAGTATATTTATACTTTGATTGGTCAGAAAGCCAACTGGTAATCGACTTATCACTTGGTATTCTTGGAACCACATCGAACAGATTTTAACAGCGAAAAAGAATCGATAAGAGTGGAGAGCAAAAACAATCACAAGTCTCCATGGTCACCATCTCTATTAACTCCGTAGCCATCGAATTTCCCTTTTTCCTTATCTCTCTTTCAAGCCATTTCTCTTTAGTTTTTCCTGTTTCGCAGCGGGATTTTACAAATGTTTTTCGCATCTCAGCTTTGATTGCGGAAACGGAAATTACAGTTAGCGTCCAGTTGCCGACCAACTTTTATGCTACTTCAGCTATGATTTTTATCCACCCTAACTTATGGAAACCAGCAAAAAGGGTTATATTAATCAATCTATGTCGCAAAAATGTAATTATTATTATAAAAATATGCATTTTTTATTTACTAAATGGGATTTAATTTCTTTTTGAGTACAATTTACGATTTTCTGAAGAGTATTTCATAGTCGACAGCTTCTCTGATTATTGCATTTTATAATGGCTTTCTTGCAACGTTAAGTACTTGCAACTTAAACTGTGGAGCACTTTGCTCATTGAACTACTAATAATAACCAAAGCTGCAATTTATTACCTCAATTATGGGAACCCACTTTTCGTTTTGTTGATTTTGCTTGGATTAATATTGATTTTAGCCAGCCGTTGTAGAAGCCAGTTCAACTGCTTTGACTGGCAATTGGCCAACAAGAAGAAGAAATAAAATAAAATAGAACCAACTTTTAGTGTATTATTATTTCACATTTTACCCTTAAATCGATGAGTTAAATTGGCAAATTCGGATACTATCGGCGTAAAGTGAAAAAGTAACTGCCCAAAATGAGCATCAGTTGACCGGGCCAATACATATGAAAGCAGCAACAGCTCAATGATGTGGCAAGTAACGAACTTATAATAAACACAAATGTCTGACAACACAACACAACAACAAAGCCACGCTCGGAAAATGCTGTGAAGGCGTGAACATGAAAAATTATTATGCGAGTTCGCCGTCAAAAACAGGGAAAACCAGAAGCTGTCGCTGCTGTGCTCATCAAATTTAAAGCCAAACCAAAACAACAAAAAAAAAAGCAAGTAAGAACGTTATTGTCGTGTTTTCGACTACAAGATATCCGTTACTAAATTTAATTGTATTCAAAATTTATTAAAATACTACACACATTAAAGAGCTGGAGTTAACTTAAAATTTAAAAAATGTTGGATAATCAATAAAAATACAAGTGACCATTTATTTACAAAAAGAGCGATTATCGTAAAGATTGTGGGAGTGATGGAGATTTTCCCAGGCAGAACTTTTTATGTATCGAAACAAAGGAAAACAATGCTAAACAATTAAATATAAAATCAACTTAAGCAAAATGGTTTCGCACAGTGTTGTTCACCTCCCTTTTTTCTGTCACAGTTTGATTAATCATACACCGCGTGTGGTGATGAAAAAGAATAAATGAAAGAGAAAAAGGAGAAAACACGGAACAGAGCTCAATGTAATTTTCGGCATTTGTTTCTGGTCTCAGCCAACTGTTGCCATGGAGGTGATGCTTTGCCATTTGACCTTTGGCAAGGCTCTAAGGAATATGGCCAAAAAAAGAAAAATGTGGAATGCTGTAGCTAGAAGTCAAAAGCCAAGAACCCAAAGCTATAACCAACTGGAAGCATGGCAAAGGCAGGCCCAAAAGTAGTCATGACTTTTGTTACAAAATATGAGCTTTTTTGAAGAGAGTTTCATTGTAGTTGCTGCTGAGTTTGTTGTTGTGAATTAAACGTTGCTCGTATGCGCTACAGAAACAAAAAGGTTTTAATACGATGCCACAATGAGGACAACAATGAAAGCAAGGCCAGCAACAGGATCACATATTTTTGGCATGCCAAAAGCTTGAATTGCAAATTACATCAAAGACATTGCACACTCATACTCACTCGCTCTTCCACTCTCTTAGGGTATCCAACGCCCTACACTATTTCTCTATTGCCTCAATGACCACGCCTTTTGAAATTTCTTGGGACCAACAAGAAAACGAAAATTCACAAAAAATCAAATAAGAACACTCTAGTTGAGTCTGCTCGACGATGAGATACTCTGTCTTACTCTGAGATAGATTTGTTTTAAAATTTGTTGACACTCATTGTTATTTAAAAAAAGAAATATAGCGTGGCTAAAAAATGTTTCGCAATTACAATTAGTTATGATATAAAAATATAAATGTTACAATAAGAAAGTTATTCTGCACTTAACTTTTGTTTCACAAATGACAACAAAAATCTGGTTTATTTCAAATTGAATTTTTCTTATTTATCCTTTATGCTATACATATATTTTGTAGGATATAAAAAGCATAGACACAACTTTGACTAAAAAAAAAAAACAAAATAGAAAACGTATAACTTAAACGCTTCAGTTCGTCACATGGCGCGTGTCTCGCATTTCAACATCGCGTCCAAGTGCAGTTTGTAAATAATTTAAATAATTTTGCCGAGCGCCGACAGTGTGGAACGTGCAGCTCGTGCTGTGATTTGATATTCTACCGAAAAGCGAGTTGAATATTTTTGGTTTCGACCAACTCAACTTTGCAACTTGCAACCGACTGTCAGCTTAGTGTTGGCCCGACTGAAAGCTGTATGCGATGCAAAATGTATTATAACCAAAACTGGCAGCTGGGAAGCCTTTTTGCATTGCAGCTGTCAATGCATTTGTCAAAATGTGGCACGTTGCACATTTCAATTTCAAAATAAAATAAAAAATTAATTCGTTTTCCCTGCGGATTGCCGTTGATGTACTTCTCCAAACACATTCTCGTACACACCCTAGTCAACTTGACAGCTCATGTGGAACAACTAGTTTTTTTTCCTTCTAATTGCTATTGGCTTCCGTTTGAATAGTATTTAGTTGCATAGAAAAATGTTGGACATCAAAATTTTATGTGCTAAACCATAAAAAAGATGCATTCAACTTGTTAAAATTTATTTTGTGGCACTGTTAGGCTGCATCTAAAACTGTAAAGCTCTGTTTAATATTGACTTTCTGCATCAAGCAGTTTGATTAAATTACATTTCACTTTAGTTTATATATAGAGTCTTTGATATGACTCTTTAAACAGGCTTAGGATAGGAAAGTTAGAGAGTTCGATTAATTACAAAATGATCGAAGTTTCCAGTTTAGAACTAGTTTTGCTAGCAAATATCTTTCGAGGCATCTGCTTTCAGTTTAGCTTTCGATTAATTTTTTAATGAAAATTGTATCTTTCATCCTAAATGAAATAGGTTAGACAAATGAAGAAAAACAGTAAGTAATTAGTTTACTTTATCTATTCATCAGTTGCGATTGAGGTGCATAATATTCTAATAATCAAAGAGATAACAACAAATGAGCCCAAAAATATGATAACAGTTGATGAGATAAAACTAATCGAAGTGACAATTACTCTCAATCTAAGGCAATTTGAGAATGGTCATTCAGTTATTTAAATGACAAAATAAAAGTAAGATTAGATATTCAAAAAATATACATATACATAGATATATTTAGATAAAGTAAATAATATAACTTGTATACAACTGTCTATTCCATTGGGTGCAAAACAAATCAATTAAGCTCGATTGCTGATATTGTTGTTGTCAATGTTGTTGCCGATTTGACGGCATATGCGAAATTGTTATAAATTGCCGCCGCTCAGCATTCCATTGAATTATTTATGAATGAATTTTATTAGTTGCCCTCATTGGCGACTCATCAGTGTCCGAATTGTGGCAACATGAAGTGACTTGACATTAATTGCAGCGCCGCGGCGCCGCCGAAAACGCAGTCAACGCTGTTAGTCAATTTAAAGTGCCACATTTTGTACATTTGATTTAATTTCAAACTGTCGCACTGACTAAATGACTAACTGACTGACTGACTGACAATTGTGTAAATAGATTGAACACGTACATAGATTGTAAGCCTGATAAATATTTTGTTATAAGCACGCTCGTGCAGGCTCTAAAAAACACTTGACGCATTCTCACGCAGTTTGAGGCGCGTTTTGGCCTTGTTGGAAGCGGCTCATTTGACAGCACAACGAGTCGGACATGATCGATGCTAACTGTTTACTGTTGGATGTTAACTGTTTACCTCTGCCGCTGCATTTGCATTTGGTTATCATAAACAAACATTTGCTGCATATTTTGCAACAAGACACATTTTGATTGATAGCATTGACATGGCCAACTTGCAACTGGCTTGTGGCCAAGTTTGTTTCTCAACTTGCACCGTTAATTAAACTGGCTCCACTTCAGTTTATATATAATTTCAGTTAATGTCGCTCTACTTTTAAACTATGCATGCACATTTCAATAGCAATTCAAATTTATTGATTTTATTTCGTATTCCTACAATGCAAACAACAAATGGAGACAAATGCTTAAACAAAAATTCGTGGAATTTTGCATAGGAAACAAATGAGATTACACATTAATTTATTGATTGCTTAGTATCTATTTTTTATAACTTTATTTAAAACTCATTTAGAGATTAAATAAGCTTCTCAGTTGCATACAAGATTTAAAAAATTTAATTTTTTTAATAATAATACATAATAATTTTTTGCACATCATTGTATTTAATTGTAGGTTTATTTTAAATTAATTATTATCTTGAGCTAAATGCTTTTCATTCTTTTCATTCTAATTATACTAAATTAAAATCTTATTGAATTGAACTATGACTCAAAAGAAAATCTTGGGTGCATAGGCTTCAAATAAAATCTATGAATAAAACCTTAGTAAACTTGAAATGTACTCACAGTTAAGATTGATAAGGAAGACCTACAAAGTGCTCGGTTGCCAGGCACAAAGAGTTATATTCTTGCGTTGTACGTTGTACTTAAATTAATAAAAAGCGGCGCAAAGAAGCTTATCAACCTGTGACCGGGGTGTGCTCTCTGACATTTGTTTGCTTTGCCTGTGCCTGTGTTTACGCTTTTATTGTTATATTGTGTTATATTTAGCATAATGCCAAAGAGCAAACAAACAGCTGACTGACAATCTGTCAATAAGGCCAACGGTTTCTCCTTTCCCCACTTGTATACTGTCTTCTATACTCGATCGAGACTTTAGTCGCGTCTGACGACTGCCGTCAAGTGACAGTGCAAAATTCATCACACCATTATCAGAGTTCGTCTCCACTCTATCTGTCTCTCTTTTGCATACAGCTGTTATCAGTTTAAATTTCTGAATGCTTGTGTATGTATGTGTTATGCTATTACGTCAGTTGACTTATGCTGCTCCAACTGTCATCGATACTCGTACACTCATAAATACATTCATACCCATACACAATGGCATATATGTGCTAAGCTCAATTATAATTAAATTCGCATGATCTGTCTGCATGTGCGAATTACGATTGAAAATGTGGGTTGAAATGGCAGTTGTGTAGCTAGTATGGCGTATACGTAATTGTAATTGCTCATACGCAACGTAGTGACCTCTCAAGCATGTTAATAAATTTTCAAATGCAATTTTCATTATTGAACACCTTCAATTACAAACATCCAACGTATCTCTAATTAGCCGCAATGCTTTGTTAATATCCTACAGACTAATTAGAAATTTGATATTACAAGCACTACATTCGCAAAGCAAATACGAGTACGAGTGTCAGAGAAAACGACGAGTAACAATGCAAATACAAACATATGGCAGCTAGTGTAGTTCAGAGTTCAAGTCGAGCAAATCGCACAAGTTGCACATATGGCGCCAGCAGCCTTCGTGGTGAGCAGCCAAGTGAACTATTGCCCAACTGGGATGCATCTCTCCGTTTTCTCCTATTTAAACCAGGGCAGCGGCATTGGCAACGGCAACGGCAACGGCAATAGCTCTAAAGACAACCCCCCGTTGTGGCAGTGGCATGTTTACATTTTATGTTTGATTGCATGTTCAGTGCATTTTGGTTTTACAAATGCCACAGTGGCAAGAAGGAGAGAGCGAGTGAGAGACGGAGAACAGTTGAAAGATAAAATATGATTGCATCTTGAGTACTTTCGTGTATAAGAAATTAATATATTTCTATAATTATATGCTAGCTGATGTAAGCCGGCGTTGCTCGTGCTTTTTTGAAGACGTCAAAATATAAGTAAATTATTTAAAAATAGATTTCAAATTAATCGACTGGGAATCTCCCCACTAAGGAAATTAATTGCAAAAATTAATTACATTTGCTGCCTAGACAAATATCTTTGAGGCCAAATGTGTAGCTTTTTTCCATTAAGTTCTCCTCCTATGTTCTAAGCTCGCTTTAAATAATAAATATTTAAGCTGAGTGTAAACAAAAGAAAAGTGAGCTCAAAACTGTAATTTGAAAAGTCGTCCGAGTTTGATGAAATAATGATTTGCATAATGAATGAATGAAGTTTTTAAAACTTCTTGTTAGTGTGATTAGTACAACTTTGCGCAGCGTGCCCACTGTGGACAGTTTTTTTTTTGCTTACGAATGTTTTAGCTGCTGCACTTGGGATTGCAGCTCGTGTATTTGAACGGAGTTTGCCATTTATAAACGTACTGCCGACACTTCGCCCATATGGGACCAACAATCATCTGATTCTCAGAAAGGCAAAGAATCAATGGACGCCAATGCGTCGATCGATTTAAATTGTTGCAATTGTAAATTGCAACTCGACTGAATTTAATTGAAATTGCATTTGCAAAGCGCTTTCCACTGCAGCTTTTGTTATCAATAAATAAAATCAATTTAAAATCTTTTTTATTTATTTTTTTTGTGTTGCTACAAACACTTCAGAACTGCTGCAGGATTATTTGTCTGTGTGTGCATTACTTCGATTGTGTGTATGCTTATGAAGCAGAAATGCAATTTCAATAGCTAAATTCCAAATGGAAATCAAGAGACACACAAACATACACATATTCAGCTGCCTTTGCATTTTATAATTGCTTTTTAGGCTCAACATCAACAACAATGGCAACAGCATCGAAATTGAGCTTGGTTTGGTTACCTTTTGCTTTTGGATGTTGACATTTATTTATTTGCCCTGGGGAATTGTAACTGGCTGCCGTACTGGCTGTTGACAACATTTCAAAGCAGCTGGCACCTTGGTCAATGCGATAAACTCAACTAAAATGTGCCTTGGCTGCATTTGGAAATTTGAGTCGTTGTTGCTGCAATTGTTGGAATGTTCAATGTGTGTTATGTGTTGGATGTGCGCTGTCAAAAATTGAAATTGAATTGAAATTGATATGCGAAATGCGCGTGAGCGAGACTCTGCTAGTAACTGTCATAAAATCCTTAAAAAAAATATATGTACATGGTTATTTATATTGCAAAATTGCACATACGACACGTTGGGCAATGTTGCACAGTGGAAACCAATAGCTCAACTTTAAGTGCCACTTGCTAAAATATTCCCTTAGTTGTACTCTAGATAACTAAAAATAGCAACATTTTGAGTGAATGTTGTGCGTATGTTGTGCCAGTGTGCCGCATGGAATAACTCAATTTCATTTCATCAGCAAAATTGTTTAGAGCATCACTTACATTTTCATGACGGGCACAAGCATAAAATATGCCAAGTTTTCTTTTTATACCAACACATAAAACATGACGAAAGAGCGAGAGGTGCTTGCGCATATTTATGTGCATACCGATATATGTATATAGATGTATGTTTATATATAAATTTGTATATATATTTCAACAGGCTTGTATACGAGCTGCAAACTATGGGCGTTACTTTTATTTAACGGTATCTAAACTCAGCTGCCAGTTGCCGTTGCCTAAGTGCTCGTAAAACGCCTAAAAGCCGACATCGCCTTCTGCCATCAATCATAATGTTCTGTGAGAAGGCAGAAGCTGTAGACTATAGACGACAGACAGTTGAGTCTCCGGATAGTTAAGGCATCTGCTTAACAAAGACAAATAAGTCAGGCACGTCTCACAGAATTTTTGGCCACATTGCGCATACGTCGCGTTGTCGGCAAATTAATCACAGATGCCAAAGACTAAAATTGCCGCATCACCTATTTGACTTTGGTGGGCGTTTGTTTTGCTCTGTTGAATTGAAATAAATTTGTGCAAAAAAACAAACAATTCATTTATATTGTATATTGGTTGGCAACATTTGAAAAATTTGTTTTTTTTTCAGACCGCCATATAAATAACAGACAATATAAAAAGTTAATTGTCGAAACAATCAATAAATTTATTCTTTATGGCCGTTGGCTCGTGCCGAAACAAATGGTGCATAATTTGATTTGCTTATCTGCGCCCAACAACAGCAGCAAAAGCGGCTTCTTTTGTATCCTAAATAGTGAGTGTATTTGAATATATTTGAATATCTACTTCTACACCCAAATATTTTGTGGATAACACGCGATATTGTGCGCAACCTATTATGTAAATTATAATTCAAAATTATGTTATTAATTATTTCAATCAAAGTACCAAAACCGATTAAAAAGGTAATAGAATTATTGGAATTTTAGTTTAATACACAATACATTAAAATCGATTTTATTTTTATAGTTTTAATTGGTTTTTTTCATCTGCATTAAACTATCAACTGCACTCACTACAATCGCAATTTAAACAAGTCACAGAAATGTGAATGATTTATTTTTCAACGCTCTCATATACGAGTACCAATTTTGGTATGCTTCTCACATTAGTGACACAATACATTCAATTTACATTATGCCGATGCCAAATATAAAATATATGAACAATTTCGCGAGAAATGCAATTAATTGACATACAATCGGACATTGAGTGAATGCCGCAGTCTGACAGTCACTTACACCACACCACAACAACAATCGAAGACAAGCACAAACAAAATTTATTACAATCAATTACTGAGAAGAAAAATAAGATAAAATCAACAAAAGGGCAACTGCAAATGCCTGACATTAAGTGTCGAAATTAATAAATGCATCAAATAAAAGTGCTTGACTAAGAAATACTCTTCATATTATGTACACAACTATTTTTAAAATTTAATTTGATTCATTTCAAACAGTAAGCATGAAAAGATAAAATATCCAGACTCCATTATTTTCTTTTCCGTTTAATTTTATTTATCAAAAACATACTCTAAATTTTATAGCACTACTTCTCATTTTGTGGTTACAGGGTATAAGAGAAAAAGTGGCGATAAGACTGCCTGGATACAAACGGCAAGTAATAATTCAACAGTAGCATTTCAAAAATTTTTATAGCATCAGAGCAGCGATTAAACATACAGTTAATATTCATAATTTGTAGATTACGTATACGCCACGGGGCCGCTGATTAAATATGCCGATTAAATATTCATTTGCTGACGCAGCAACGCGTCACTTAAAACACATTTTCTGTGTCTGGCGAACGTCCCAGAGTTTCCATAGTATTTGCTATTTGCCAACGTCAGAATAACAATTATAAAAAAATAAACAACTTGTTTTCAGACTCAAGTACAAGAGCATCAAGAAGACATCAGCTAAACAGAGGGAGGTGCTACCGGTTTTGTAAGTAATGTGCACAAGTTCAACTGAAGTGTACAATTAACAATTCTGAAATACACTTATTTATGATTAATTAAGATGTGCCATAGAAATCAAAGTATTATCTCTGTGAAGTGTAATTTCCGAATGCGTCAATGGCTTCTTTTTTAAATTTTTATTCATTTTTAATGCTTTTTGCTTCCATGCTAATTAATTGAAACAATGAAATATTAGCTCGTGAGAGGAAGTCGAACTTAGCTGACAGCTAACATATTTCTTTATAGCACTCAATGGGAGTATTAATGATTTTATGTATATTAATGTATTATTAATTATATGTATATGCATGCAAATGAATACGGATTTCAGCAAAGGCATCACGCTTTCTGGTAATCAACGGAGTTCGCGATTTGCCAAACAACAATCGCTTTGATTGCAATTACACATTGAGAGGGGCAGTATCTGCAGTATCTTGGTTGTGGCATGCAACGCGTACGTGCCGCAACTGTAGATAAGCAGTCGCAGACACCGCAAAACCGCATTGAGTTGCCACCACCCACCCACAGCCACTGATTAAGGGCGCACGGTTGCGTGTTGCCGTAACATGGTCAGGACATGTTCAAAAGCAAAAAACAGGCTCTAAACTTGTTGATAAAATAAAATGGAAGAGCCTACGCTAAACTGAAATATTAAACTAGCTACTTCAATAACTAACCAAGTGGCAAACTGACTGAATGATGGATTGTTGGACTGTTGAACTGTTGGACAGCTACATGCAATTAGCGTGCTTAAAATGTGCGACCAACTTGAACCACAACACGACTGCAAGAGTCAGAGGAGACATGAGACGCCTCCTCATTGTATTGCGTGCGATAATTAACAACTGGCTTTTTTTACACACATTTCTTCTGCTTCTTAGCATACAACATAACTGGAGGCTTGTTAGCCCTGATAAAAGAGTACAGCAACAAAACTCATACAAACTCCCACTTGAAATAAGCTGACGTGTTGTGTGCAGAGAGAATGCGGACAGTTTGTCCAGCCGACGCAAAAGCAGTTGGCTTGGCCAACGGTCGTTGAACCACAACCTCGAAAGGGCCACAATTCAAGTGGGCCTGGCCAACTGGATGTGGGAAAGTTTCAACTGAACAGGGATTATGGCAACAAGAATAAATGCCAAGACAGGATGCAGTCAACGAGAATGGCATAATCTAAATATTTGCATAAAAGTGAGCAGTATTTTGATTCATTCATCCACTCATTCATTCATTCACTCATTCTCTGGTGTGTGATTGTTAATTTTATAAACGCAATTATGCCACAAATTTCACACTTTATCGTCGTAAGTTGCGGTCAAATTAAATTTTTCACTTCTGTCTAACTTCAAATGACAATTTTCGCTCCACCTCTGCTTTTTCTTCATCCCAGTTTCCAATATTCTCCAAGTCGCTGTCGTTGCTTCTGAAGCTTTTGCATTTCTCCGACATAATCTGCATTATGGCAGCGCATTAAGCGCAAAATTTATGTCGTCGCAACTTTTTCTCTTCCTCTTTCTGTAGTCATTTTAATATATCCTCATTTTTAATGCAAAAAGAGAGTAAAAATTTACAAAATTAAATACACAGATAGAGTATTTGAGTGGCAGCTACCCTGTTAATAGCTCAGCAGTAATTTCGGTTCGAAAAAATAGGAATTAAATTTTACTAGCTATTTATTATTTTATTTCAGCTTGATTTTAAAACAGTGGAAAACTAAAAATAATGAAATCATTATTACAAATATAAATGAAGACTGAAAAATCTTCCTTTTAATGCACTACTTGGCGCGAAAACGTTTACAGAGTATTAAAACGCGGCTGAATGCAATGCAAACAAGAGGCGATAGACTGAAACTGATTGGCTTTCGAGTAGAAATGCATTCAATTAGTTAGTGCTACATTAAAGCGAATTCCGTGCTTTGGGGCGTGGCCAGGCAATTAGCATTCATTTGCCGATAGCGCAGCCTAACGAATTGCAGTGTATCAGCTGATAAGCCAATGAACGCTCTGACGTGAATGCAGAGCAAAAACTTAACAAAATATGTAAAGGGGAAAAATGCAGTCTTTTTTTCCTTTAAAACGAACTGAAAGTTTACATTGGAACGTGTTTGTTCGTTTCGCTTTGGAACTTTCTTGCGATACATATTAAGAGGCGATTGTTTCCTGTATCCGTACCTTTTAAAAATTCAAGTGTAAAGGTCTGCAATAACATTTGTATCTAAAAAACAAAAATTTCCAACTTTTTACGTATTTTTTTTTTTTTTTTCAAGAAGAAAAATATAAAAGTTTGTCCAAGGCTGCCTTTTGCTGACGAAGCTGCTTTCCCACAAACACAAATACAAATACAAACTTACTTCTTGGCTTGTTAAATCTATTGCAAATATATGTTTTTTCTCCTCTCCCCTGACTCAATGTCTGTTCTTTAGAGCCGTTCATCGAGCAACTGCTCTCATAATATTACATTATAACAAATTGAAATTTTGTGCACGTTTCTGTCATTTAAATCTGTTGAGTGACTGTGGAGGGGCTGGGAGGTTGGAATGTATCTGATGGATAGATTCAATCGTCTGCTCGATGCGATGTACTTTTTGCTCAATACGGAACCTTTAATATGATGATAAATTTGATTAAGCACATGACTGGTAAAACACGATTCTTTCACGTGTGTTCAGCAGTCATTAGATGTCTGTAGACTTATTCGAAAAATTTGTAGGATGAAGGTGACCTTCAGTCAATTGTAAAATTCCAAGAAATGTTATGCATAATTTCACAATAATTTCCACATAGCAACCAGACCATCTTGGGTTGACTTTGTTACATAAGACGAGCGACAATGACACTGAACTTGACTTGCCACAGAAACGGACGGAGCACACTGAGAACAGGACACAGGACACGCTGCAATTGAAGTGTGACCTCCAGTTCTGAGGCAAATAGAGCACTTAAAGCTGTAATATGAAGCATGAAAATGAATAAGTTGCTGGAGCGCAAACATTTAACGCTTCATTAACTTTAGATAAAACGCAGCGACAGGCGAAGGACTTGTTCAATTAACAAACGCCTTTAATGGAAGAGAGCGAAAGAGAAAAATTCAGAGAAAGAGGGACAACAACAAAAATCGATAAAACTCAGGCTCAGAATTCAGACAAGGTGCCAACACAAGCACTTTAACAGTGCCACACAAGGATTATAAGGATTTGCTGCCTAAATGCAGGTTGTGGTATTTTTACTAAGTAGTTTTTTGTTAGACTCACCTTCTCTTGCTTTCAAGTAGACCGTATTGGCCACAATATTCTCTAATTCCATTAGTTCCAGGTTGGCGGTTTTTTAATGAATCCTTTGGCGCTCTCAAAAAATAACACAAAGTTTCTTCCACTTTCACCCTCTCTCTCTCTTTGTCACACTCCTTGTGATGTTGGCTTGAGTTGTTGCTTTTCAACTTCTAGGGAAATTGCAGCTAACAATCGTTATTCTTATTGTTGTTATTATTAAGGCTTTTCAAACTTGCAAATCAAGAGCAGGCTGACTAATTTGTGGCCGTCGTCTAAGATCCAGCGTTGAAGTATTTGGCACAGTTGCAGACACAGGCTTCATTTAGTTTTCAAAATTGGGATTTTGCCAAAATGCAGAGAATTTCCTTGGTTGCCTTTGATGTTGTAGATGCCAACGAAAAATACCTTGTGCTTTATTGGATGGCTTTTGGGCAAAGCATTGATACGTTAATCTAGAACGAAACATGGAAAGTAAAGATAAAAAGCGTTAATTAATTATATTTGGCGCAAGAGGTCGCATGTGTCGACTTACAGTACCTAATACAAATTGTGAATATGTATAAAGATTTCCTTACAGAAATTCGGTCAATTTAATATTGTTTTTTAACCAATAAACCAAATTAGAGAGAAAAAAAACAGATAAAACAAATGGGAAACTTAAATAAGAAACAAAATCTAGTTTATTCATTAATTTTTAAACCTATTTGATTTCAGGTAATTCAAAACTCGAAATAATTTTAAATTAAAACAGAGTCTGGTAGTTGGTTACCTAAAAACTTAGTGTAATGTTGATTGATAGTTTCTCTGTCGTAAACTCAAAATCGGCTTTGAAACAAAATGCCATATGTTAAAGCTGACTTAAAGCTTATGTTGACAACTCGGACAAGACTTCAACAATCGGCAGTTTGCACATGCTGAATAGGAGCATCTCTATATTCGACAAGGTGTGTAAAATTCATGACACAGACCACAAGGAAGCCTGTATGTGGTATAAAATTTATACTGGGTTTGTTGAGCTGCTCGCTCTAAAATTTCACTTCAATTGTTGCCTCACTTCTCACTTTGCACTCCTAGAGCCTCGTTCTAGGGGTCCCTTGGCAGTTATTGCACGTTGTAACTACGTGTACTTGTTGTCACCTGTTTGGGACAAAAGAGGAGCTGCGTACGTTTGTATCATGCAAAGTGCACTTAGTTTATGTAAGTATAAGTGTGTGGAGAAGGCTCTGTTATCTAGCAGAGGAGCAGAAGCTGCTTCAACTGGGACAGGAGAAACAGAAGAGGAGTGGAGAGAAAGAGGCAACACAAGCCGCAACATATTTTGTCCAAACGACGCGACGCCTTGTTGTTGAGGTGCCAGTAATGTTGCGGTTGACATTTATTAATCATGGATATGGAGTTGGCAGCTGAAACTGGAGCTGGAGCTGGCATAAAGTCAGAGATGAGAGGGGAGGATGCGTACGTGAGGGCATGTCAACTCAAGTGGTGCGTCACGAATAACTAATAGCAAAATAATTGAATGACACAAGTTTTCTTAAAGCCAGCTTGGCTAAAACGTGAGCATCATTCACTTGATGTACTTTTCCTTCCAAATTGATGTACTTTCCGCCATAAAATTCATAATAAATGTCGAGGCTATTTCTTGGAATAGTTTGGCGATAAATTCTCGTGCTTCCTCTGATTTTTTCAACTTATCAACTGCGTGATTGGGAAAGTAGTGTTAGACGACTTTTTATAGTTTGCTTTTAATTAAAAATGAGCTCATAGCGATCTGAATAATTTTTTTTATGATACGCAAATATTAATAATGTACAGCATGTGCCATGAGATCTCCTCAGGGGCACATCAGTCAGAGCATAAAAGTGTGGTCATGTCTGGGGATCATGTGAGTGTTTACTTTCAAAATCAAAACAGACGAAATTTTTCAATCAGGCTGTCAAATTAATTGTTTTTGAAATGCGTAACCAAGCAAATATACAGACATGTGAAAAAAAGATGGAGAGACTATTAAGGACCGCATAAACGACTTTTAAATGCTCTACATAAAAATAAAACAGAACTGAACATAACCTGACCCTTAAAATATTTTGAGACTTCTATTTAAAATTCATAGTCATATTTCTGATTAGCACTTTTTAATATTTAACAATTTTATCGTCTTCAATAATGAAAAATTAATAATTCTTTTTTTTCTTTTTGTAATTTAAATTATTTGATCCATTAAACGGAAACTTCCATATTTTTGAGGTTTCCAGCCTTAAAGTAAAGAATAACATATTTTAATGTATGTGATGCTGGGAACTTTAATGGAAACGGGGGCATAAAAAGTATATATCAACGTTTTCAAGTGCTTAAGTGCCAACATTTTACCACACATACACTCTCAGAAACCAGAGAGACACTTATTCGTGCATTATTCAGGAGTTCGCACACCGATGCATTAAATTAATATGCCCATTCAATTTATTTGAAAAGGTAAAGCACATAAAGTGCGTGTAGTGCCTACTAAAAACAGAATGAGCGCAGATTCTCTAACACATCGACTTCTGCCTTCCGGTTAAACTCTCTCTCTCTCTCTCTCACACTCTCTCAACTCATTCTCTCTTTCTCTCTTTAGCTGAGTGTATGTGCAAAAGCGCTAAAAGCCACTTTATTGAACATTTACGCCATTAGGGCAGGCAACAGGACGCAGCATTTTCCATGACGATGACGTTATAAAAAAAAAACTGAAACGACGTTGTCAGTCACTCACTAATACATTTACACACACACTCACACACACACTAGCTGGCAGCCATTATGAAAATTTTATGAAATGGCGTAAATGTGCATAAAGCTCATAACGAAATTAAGCAGCAACAACAACAACTAAAGCACATTGATATTGAGACTGAGCAGGAAACCGATGGCCGTCATTCCCTTGACATTTTTCAATGTGTCTAGAGGACGATTTCTATTGCTCTTGAATCTGCTGTGGATGATACACCCTACAATGCACAGTTGCGTCCGATTAGGCCCAACTGATTCTCTGGAATCATCAAAAATTCTGTAAACTCTATCTCATTATTACCGCAGTGGACATTAAGAGCTAAAAAGTACTGATACTTAATTATAGCCGAACATTGTTAAATTAAAATCTACAACCTATAAAATACTTCCCCCACATAAAACAGATTGAAAAAGATGCCTTGTCTTTCCAAATAAATCCCAAGACTCTAATTAACAATAATTTCACTTGATCCTAAGAAAATAGCGCTCCATTATATGCGTTAAACCAAGTCGAGTAGTTTTCAATAAAAGCAGCAATTAGCTGCTGTACAATTATTAATAATTTTCTATTTAGCCAAAACTCTCAGCACATCTTCTGTATCTCTAAGCTGGCTTAAGCAACTAGCTATTGACTTATTAATTAAGATAGAGCAGCTGCCAAAAATGTGGGCAGTGGAAGTGGACAGTCCCCTGTTTATGTATTTGCCATCCCTTATCACATTTATGACAGCCTTGGCCCAGCCAAATAGCCAAGTATAATGCTGCCAATTTGAATGCCAGTCGCGAGTTTGAGTCAACTGAACGTTGATTGCATAGCCAAGTAGCTTGATACCTAGTGCCAGATTATGTGCTGGATATTAAAATGGAAGACAAGCTATGTCCATAATGCTAACAACAGTTAGAACTGACAGACAGAGAGAGAGAGAGAGAGAGGAAAGGTAAAGACTCCAATCAAAAACTCCAATGAGCCAAAAGGATATCCGCAACTCGCTACCATTTTACTTATGGAGTTGTCTTCTATGTTCTTTGCTGACGTAGGCAAAAACGATTTTAAGTCCAACTCCCGGCTTTGAGATACCCTTTAATTCATTTGTTCATTAAATCACTCCTCTATTCAAATATTTACGCATACTTTTAGGCGTTTTCGTTGCTTAAAGAATTAAAACAGTCATAACTAACATTAATCTTAGTCAATCTGTATGTGCTTAAGTAGGTTTTCAAATAATAATAAAAGGAATAGTTAACTACAAAAAAAATTTGATCCTACAAACCGTGGTTTTTCATCTTTCCTGTAGAAGTCTACAATCCAAATTGTTATGAACTGATTCTGGCCGTCTCTGAGATATGAATATAAAGACTTAACATTTGATACTTGTTATATCTCCTTCCTCTTGTTGCATACATTGCATCGAATACAATATACCCGTTTTCGAGTAACGGGCATAAATATACAGCTACAGTTACGAGTGGCAAGAAGCAGCGCAGCGAGAGGTCAAACCATGTCCTGCAACGGTGTCCTGACTCCTGCTTCTCTCGTAGCAGTTACATTACCCACATTTGACTTTGGCTTCCATTTTTTTTTTGCAGCGTTTCCCGCATTTGTGGAGATCACATATTTCTCTGTTTAAGCTTCGTTATGCTGCTGCCAGCCAATTTTTTTCTTCTCTTTTTCGCTTTTATTATTATTGTTCCTGCAGTTGCTGTGGTTGTTGTCGCTGCTGGTCGCCTCCTTTGCCCTCTGACCTCGCCCAGTTTTTTGTCGTTTTGTGTTAATTTTGCTGTGAATGCGCAATTTATTTGCGTTAAACTTGAACGTGTGTGTGTTGGTGTGTGTAAAAGTGTGTATTTGTATGGTTGTCTGGTTGGTTGTGTACACACACACACACCCTGTAGCATTGCATGTGTCTGGCGTTGCATTTTGTGTAGACGCCCTTAAAATTGTTTTCACTTTAATTTGCAGTCGTTGCAAAATTTAATCAGCTCTCTAAGTATATTCTAACCATTGTCCTGGTCCATTAGAAAATATGCTGCAGTCAGCATCGTTATTATTTGACTAGAATTGGGAGTATGTATACGAGTAATTCTATCTTTTTCATTTTAATATGCAAACACAGATTGCAACGATTGCTATAAGTTTAATTTCTACCTCAACTGCAATGTAACTTTTGAGAGTGAAAATCTCTTAATACTAATTAAGGACAGCATTAGTGGTCTAACTTTAGATATTTACTTACTTTAAGAGTATGCTGTAGTTGGAGATAAGCATGATACTTGAAATGTTTCAACTTATCTTGATATGTTTGCTTATTTTCAGTAGCCACAATCCGAATGCTAATGCCACTTAACAGTGAGTGCTAAAATGACGTAGCTGAAATCCCCCCTTAGATTCACATACATCAGTTTAACCGCAAAGACGTGTAGATGACAGTTGGGTAAGACCCAGAGAGAGACACTGAGAAACTGAGAAATATCGTATTAGCTTAGGCAGCCACAAGTATGCAGCTGTCAGTCGTTTGCGGTTTGTTTGGGCAATGTTAGATTGACTTATGATAATCGGAAACAACAGGAATAGCCACATTAACGTCATCAACATTATCACTTTAAATTAAATACACAAGCTTGGAATTCAGCCGAAATACTTACTCAGCCTACTTAACAAGTATTTGCCAGGGAATTAAACTTACAGTTACCTATGCGTTAACGGATACGAATATGTCAATTGCAGTCTAACCAAACTTCAGAGATTTTTGTTATTTGAATTTGTTGTATCCTGAGGGCACTTGTGGCTTTCAATGTCTGTTTCCAATTTGTTTGAGTGTTGATCTTGTTTGAGTCTGCTTAAAATCATAGACCCTGCAATCCGAGCACTCGTATGTAAAGTATGCCCCAGGAAAGGGCATGTTTTCTGCACAGTTTCACACACACAAAGCGACCAGTCAACGCCACTCGTGCTGGCAATCAATAAGCCCACAAAACACAACTATGTGTATGCCAAAAGTGACCCAGTTCGGCAAGGACAATGGCCAACTTGGCTGCAACTGTCAGGCGACATCATTTTCACTGCTTTTGCTACTTTTTTCTCCTCTATTCAACCTTTTATGCCCGATATCTAAAAGAGTGTAATAATTTTGTGTACATTTATGTAACAGACAGAGCGACACATTTTCGATACATTTGGTTAACTAACTTTGAAAAGTCTTTAGTTAATTTCACAAAAATATAAATTGTTTTTATTTACAGAATTTCAATTACTCTAAGAAGTAAAAAAATCAATATTAAATAGTTAAATTATTTTTTCAATTGCATCCTTTATCAGGGTACAGGATCTTCCATAGTCAAGCACACTCAACAAAAGCATTCATTCTTGTGATTTTTTTTTGTCAAGCAGCCAAGAAACACTTCTGTGTTAGCGTAGAAGTTTAAGACAGTCTCAGTTTCTGCATTATTTAGAAGAACACTTTTTTTTGCATTGACATTGACATTTTCCAGATGTTGGAAATAAACAAATGACCAGCTATGAGTTGTGTGATTCACACACACTTGCACATACAGTCATCAGTCACTTGTGTCTGACAAATTCCATGCTCTGTTGCACGCAAACAGGAGGCACTCAAAATCTGTTGCATGCTTCGAGGCGCATTCCGACATCCGATTGTCATTGTATCCTGTTTTTGCTTACACTTCAGATCTCAAACAGTTCGGAATACCACATAGGGTATACACAGTTGATGAGTGAGGGCGTATTTTTTTTTTTTGAAATCTCGTTTCACATTCATAACTGAAATTTGGTTTTGCCTAAAGCGTTGAGGACTCTTCAAATGTCAGGGTTTGCCCTTAGTTTTATGTAGTATAATTTATGCTTTTTAGATTGCATTTCAATTAATTCACATTCTGTTTGTAAACACATACATACATACACCCTATGAGTTGCCTTCATGTGGCACACCCAAAATGTAAATCAACTCATGTTTCACAATAATAATAATAATGTTTCACACAATTTTATTTTATTAAAGAAAACATCAAAGCTTTCAGTTCAGGCAGCATCTTTGGGCTTAAGCCAGCTGCAAATTATTCAAAAAGATAGAAGGGAAGGGGAAGAGTAAAAGTAAAAGAGAGAGAGAGATAAGTTCTCAGCTGCTAGTGGTAAAAATTGTACAATATTTGTCTATAGAATGTTGCGCACAAGTTATGATTTATGCTTGTGGGTCATTGCTGTCAACACAAAGTGAAAAATAAAAAACAAACATATTGTTGCAATACACAAAACAATATCACACACACAGCACTACTGTGTGTGATGATGATATACCCTGTAATCAATAAATGTATACAAGTTTAATGCTGAAAAGAGTAAAAAGTTTAAGGATACTATGCGTATGCGTAATATGAGTAAATTAAAGCATACATTTTAGCGCATACAATATTCATATTTGACAAGTCCCTTATTAAAATAAACGAAACTTACATATTTCAACTTGAAGCAAATGAAATTTGCAGTAAGCTAAGAAATTGTAATAACAAAGTCCCTAAAATACAAAAAAAAATACTGGCCTGACCAAAGGGCAAAAAGAATCTCTTTTATGTAAAACTTTTTAGATGAAAGTTGAAAGTAGAAACTTGTAAGAACACATTTCATGGCCGTCCTATAAAATGTCTAAGCCAACGTTTTACATATTTTTATTTCTACATTGGCACTCTAAACTCGATTTATGCAGCATAATGAAGAAATTGGCAGCCAATTAAAGGCGCCTGGGATAAGTAAATGAAATTCTGACGCGGAAGATGTGTCAGAAACATTGAAAAGCAGAAAATAACACGCATCATCGACCTGTGAAACGTCTTTTCTAAAAAATTTCCATTTACATTTTAATAAATTTTTTGTCTGCCTTTGATCAGCAGCAGAAAGAGGAGCAAAAGCAGAAGCAACAGCAATAAAGCACATAGATTAAAAGTCCATTAAATTACATTTGAGCCATATAAATGGCATTAAATTGCCGTGCACTTGCCGCTGGGCAAGTAAACAGGACTCGTGCAAGCATAAATAACATAAAAAATTTATTGCACGCCCTCAAAAACCGAAAGCAGAGAGTAACAAATACTCGATGTACATATAGATATATTCATGCCATAATATTAAGTCAAGTGTGCTCGATTCTGCAATGACCTGCAGCCAATTTCGGTATACAAAGAAAAGACACCAGCTGTCAGGCATCACTGTAGTAATTCCCATGGGCTTATAGCTCGTACATCTTTTTATACCTGTATTTATTATTAATGGATGTTCTCTGTTCTTGCTATTTATTAGACAACAGACTGACTTGAAGATACACTTCAGATATTGAGTGTAATGTATTTTATAAAAAGGAGGGAAAAAGAAAAGGGGGGGGGGAAGGAAGGGGGGGGGGGGGGGGGGGGGGGGGGGGATAATTTAAACTATTTGGCATTAACAAATGAGCTCTTTTTCCAAATTTATAAATATTTAACTTTTTTTTTGCAAATTCCTGGCAGTTGGAAGTGACTTTTTCAATTACTTCCAACACCTTGAAATAGCCATAAATAATGTTGTAGATAAGATGCCAAGGAATTAAAGAGAGATAGAGAGAGTGAACTTTTCTCTAGGGAATTTGTTGCTTAGAATGTGAAACATTTGAAAAGCATGAAGCCATTTGCAAAGACCTAAGATAGAAGAGCTCTGGCAATTGCATCTTAAATATTTAAGAGCCAAGGATCAACTCACGGGAGAAACTCATGATGGATAAAGGCACGCGTTGTCTTCTTATCAGCCAAGCACAATTTTGGTTGCAAAAGATGCCTGAAATTGGTCTGGCCAGGTCTAGGCACACTTTATGACTGCGGCCATAAAATAGCATGATGATGTTTCGCTTACCTTTGCGACGCAATTTAAACACAGAGCATGAGAGAGAACATGACGGTCTCTAATGAACTCAACTGTAAAATTGGTACCGCTCAGTCAACAATCAGTCAGCAATTCAGCAGGGTGAACAACCGTCAAAAATGTTTGCGGTTAGAGCCAAGTGGCAGCTGAAGTTGGAGCTAGACTGACTGCATTGGACGGTGCAAAATAAATGGGCAAATACAGACAATGAAACATTTATTCAGAATACCCCCCCAGGCAGTGCCGTACTCATCGTCGCACAGTGGTTCTTTTGCTCAATTTAGATCGACTTAATTTAAATTTAAATTAGTAAATTACTAAATAATGGTAATATTCTTAGATCTTTGATTTTATTGTGATTTTCAATCGATTCTATATGTAATATCTTTGAGCTTTGTGACTTTTTGAAAACATTTTGATGAATTAGTCAATAGGACCACTGTGCGTCGTCGTCACCCTGGGCAAGTCCTGCCACAGAGTTATTCAATTTATTTGATGCCAGTCGTGCGTGTATATTTGAAGTGGCCAAAAAGGATTGCATATTGATGGTCAGCTTCAACCATTTTGATTAGCTTGTCGGCTTAGATAAATTGCTTGTGGCAGTCGATAATTGAACTCGACGGCATCACAAGAAAATTCAATTAACAGCCCTCCCAACTTTGTGCGTCGTCGTATTAATGTTGGGATTATGAAACTTGTTTGGTGGCGGGCCAATTAAACGCATGACACATCTTCAAGCTGAGTGCCAAACAGTAACAAACACAGCTACAGATACTAATACAAATATAAATACAGATAGAGATACAAATGGAGTGCCATCAATAAAATGAGCAACATCCAAAATGGTTGAAGCTGCCACGTTATTGCCACTTAGGAGGCCTCCCCAAAAGCCCAAACATGTTGCCGGGATCCATTAATGGTATGCCATGCACACAAACACTCTGCATTTCGACACAAAACTTCGTCTGGCGGAGACCAAATTCACGCTTCATTGAGCCAGGAGATTTCATTAATAAAAAATGGAAAATAGCATAGACCAGACTCGACCCAGCAATGGACCACGAACAAAACGAAGGCGGGAGCGAGGACAGGGGCAGGATTCTTTTGGCATCGCAAGCGGATTTAACTATTCATGAGTTCACACAAAACGACGCTAAATGTTGAACACAACAAGGACCAAAAGGAGGCATGGCCATCAGTTATTTTTCGTATATACACGTTCTTACATTTAAATACATGCATAAGTGAGATATTTTCCCTCTGAGAAAAGCGCTCAGGCTTTTACACATACCAAGCGTTTCATGTGGAATTCCTAAAGTGGATTACCTCACATACACACATAAACATAAGTATTTAGGCCAACTGGGAGGAATATACAAAATTTGAAGTAAGACTTAGTCATAGAAAGCCCACTCGTTGAAGACACTAAGCTTTTCATATGTAAGTATATTGTATTTACAATTTTCACTTCAAGTCTAAAAACCTTTTCAATTTTCAAATGTTTCCAGTTTTTATCAACAAGTTTGCACCTGTACGTCAACGCAATGTCAACTGCCAGCAGTTGCCAACTCACTGTGAAAAAACATTTAAGAGCTCAACCTACGCTGGGCAGTCGGTAAGCATTTGTGAAAATTGGAAAAGCGTGTTCCAAAGCCAAATGCCAGATACACAGAGTCATGTCCTGTGAAAGACAGACAGGCAGACAGACCGTCAGACAGACTTTGTGAAAAGCGGAAACATGTTTGACTATCCCTCCCCCTCTTCCAATCCCAAGTCAGTATCCCTGTCTCATTCCCTGTTCTCTTTAAGTCACTCCCTCAGAGTTTTTCCTGCCCTTAAAATGGAAATGCTTTCAACTACGTCTGTGCTCGGCATTCGATTGAAAAACTGACTGTGCTGAATGGCCCCTAAAATGAACGGGAAGTCGGCATGAAAAAACAACAAAATTTGGAGCTGTCTAAGATATTCTAATTTCTTAGGCGTTGGAGAAAAAAAAAATTAAGCTACAGGCGACATTTTAATTGAAATGTACAGGGCATGTAACTGTAATCAACAGAACAAAGCTTGCTACCAAAAAAAAAAAATAAAGAAAAAAACAAGAACACGAGATAAAAAGCAAACAAGCAAAAATAGAGCCAGAGATACTAGTAAAAATGGTCTAGTTGAAACTGTTTGACTGTGAGACTCTCTGTAAAATCCAAAAATATATCGCAGCCTTTGATCTAATGGCATGCGCTAGATGGCGCCAGTGCTGCATTTTCCTGATCTTTCGGTGAAAAATAGATTCATGAATATATTTTTTGTGTTTATTATTCGAACTCTAATAAATTGAAATAGAAAAAAAATAAAACCAAAAAATTTCTCCTTTTTTTTTAAATTACTAAGTTTTTAATGTTGTCAATAAAATTTGCTTTGCTTTGCCTGTTGCAAACATTCACATAAAATTAAAATACCTTTCATTTTTGGCCATTTCCAATGGGTACAGGGTATTACAAACGAAAAGAAGCATTGACTTTGGTTCTTTGCTAGCTGCAGGCTAAGTACAGACAATTTGGAAGTTGTATGACATGATGAAAACAATTGTGAGATGCGCAGACATCGCTGAGCTTATTACGAAACGCTCTTGGCCAGGGTAATCACAATAAAGAGACAGGCTAACACAGAGACAAACACGCAGAGAGAGAGAGAGAGAGAGAGAGAAAGAGAGAGAGACAGAGAGATTATCTACTAGAAAATATATTTTCACAATGCTTAAAGGTTCTGTGCTTGTCTTAACATCGGGGCAACCCATGGTGCCATCAACAGTGGCTGGCCAGTAGTAAGTCTATAAAAATGGCACATGATCATAAACCCTTTTTCAGACAATTTAAGCCAAGCTGCGTGGGGATTTGCTTGGTTGCCTCTTGATGTGCTCCTTGCTGTTGGCCCTTTGCAAACTCAAGGTTTACGATTGAGCTGGATTTAATTTGGCAAAATTGTGCGGGCACCTAAATGGCCAACAACTTGAGTTGACTTTTCTTTTGAGCATAGTTGTGTATGTGTGTGTGTGTGTATGTGGATTGGGGTGTGTATGTGCATCTATCAGTTAATGATTCTATGCATTGCGTAAGCACCAAGTTGTTACAACTTTTGTGTGTTGTTCGCCCTCCAACTAAAAGCGCTAAATCCACAAGCTTTCTCTCACTATCTGCCCCTCACTCCCCTAGCTTATTTATTTATTTATTTAGTATTTGGTGTTGCATTTTCCAATGCTAAAAAACTTCTAGTGCTATAATTTTCAGCTGCTTTCAGTCGCTGTGCTCCCCGGCGTGTCGTAACTTTGTTGATAACTTCACAAAACTCAATTACGCGACTTTGTATTCAACGCAACTCTACGTCTCTTTCTCTTTCTCTCTCTCTCTCTCTCTCTCTCTCTCTCTCTCTCTCTCTCTCTCTCTGTCTCTCACACACACACAGTCAAAATCTTTCTGTGTGTATTTTAGCAACTTTTTTCCTTGTACTTCATGCATATTTAAAAATGAAAAGCAACTGACCACGACGTGAGTCGGTAACCAAGCATTTATTCTCCATATATAAAACACTCAAGGTAATCTCTTTATTACAACAACGATTGCAAATCATATTTTGTCTACAATTGTAGCTTTTACAGTTAGAATTTAAGCAATTAAAAAAAAAGTTTCTTTTTGGCATGGACTGCTGCAAGTTTTACAATAAAAATTACGATAAAACATTTATGTTTCAATTTCAATTTTATTGCTTAGAAATTTTTACAGATTTTAATTATTTTTTATTTTGAATTCATTCCTTATAACTAATAAGTATAAAACAACATTTTAGCATTCAAATTATCAAAAATTGCGACTTTTATAATTGCCAGATCGAAATTCAATAGTTATACATGGTATCTCATCATTTGTTAACCAAATTTAAAAACTAGAGCACCTAAATTAATATTACTTTTGTTAATGACTTAAAAATTGGTGTAGAAACAGCGCAACAATAAAATTTACAATTTACCCGTTGAATTGTAAATGTAACCACAAAATCGATTTGGACAGATCTTCCCCGTTTAACCGCTGCAACTGAAACGGTCATTAATGTGCCCTTTAGCCCGAGAGCTAGTCCAGGTCCTGGGCCCTGCATTATTATTGCCCAGTCATAATTGGGCCATGGCTAAAACAGCAGCAGCATAAATCTTGACAGCGTTGACAGCATTAATGGAGCCTGCCCATGAGTCGCGGTCAATGTTTCTATTGATGATCATAACAGCATCTAGCACACATACACAAATATACTCTTATATATGTACGTGTTTCAGATTATGTAATATTTGCAGATTTTGTGTTGTCTGCTTGGCAGCGTCGTAACAGTTTCCGGTATACGAATACACGTACTTGGCCAAAATAACTAGCATCGAAAGTTTTATTAACTTATTTTTATTGCTGTTGTTTGCTAGTGCAGCTGCCTGATTTTTCTGCTCCTGCCACAAACTCTGCCTGCTTTGCATAAGAAGTATGCACATAAATCTGATTCTGTTTCTCCATCTCTCTGAATGTCCAACAAATGCATATGCTCGAGCTTTGAAAAAAAAATAGTTGAAATTTTTGGTTTTTGTCTAAGTGCATTTGTTTTTGACACATAGCATATTTAATTTATATATCCATGAATAAATTGTTTTTATTCTTAGCAGATATTGGCATGAAAACAAAAAAATTCCACAAATTCGTTTTCAATTATAAATTATTAGTTTGCCTAGCAAAGTGGAAATACAACACCATTCCTTAAAATAAATCAAAAATGTTTTTACCGTCCATTATGTACGGTAACAAAAAGTTTATGAATATTTATTAAAAATTTCATTCCCAATTAAATTTAAAAGGGTGATTTGGAAGTAAAACACTAAAGTAAAACCTGACACTAACAGCAAAAACCATTTGCAATAAAATTTTCAAAAATGTTCAATTGTATTTTTCTAAGTGCATATAAAAGTATCTGAAAACGAGTACACTGAAAAAAAAGACCAATTTCTAAAATCAAGAATATTCATCTTAAATATTTTGTTCTTGAAATAAGAATATTTAAAGACCAAATTACTAAAAATAAGAATATTAATCTTGAAAATCGTAAGCTCTTAATATAAGAATAAAATTCTCAAATTTACAAATTTTTTAAGTTCTTAGATCTTTTTCTCTTAAAATAAAAACAAAAATCTTAAAATGTTGTCACTTTTTGAGACTTAGAATTCACAAGTTAACTAAAAATTACTTCATTCTTCTTAAAATGTTAAGAAGCTTAATCTTTATTTGAGATTTTTATTCAAAACTTTTTGATCTTAAAATAAGAACATATAATCTTAAAAATATAATAAGTTTTATTCTAAAACTAAGATTTGTGGTCTTGAATATATATGAACTTAAAAATAAGAACTTGGTCTTAATTGAAATGTTCTTAGAATCAAGATGTGTTTTCTTACTTCAAGATTTTCATGTTCTGTACGCATTTTTTAGACCAAAGCTTTTACTTCTGAGACCAAAATCATAAATTTAGATCTTTTTTTTTATCAGTGTAAGAATTTGTTTTTGTGCATTAAATAACTTTAGTTCTAGTTTAAATCATTTAATTATATAATGATCTAATTTTACTCAAACTTTATTTTATTACAAGCATTTAATAAGTTTTATCTAACAATTAATAATGCTAAACAAGCTCTTAAATCACAGTATTCAGTTTTCAAACTTTATCACTTAACATGCACTCAACTCTGCATAAGCATGAAAGCAACTGTTGGCTGCAGGCAAAATATAATTATTAAAATATATGAAATACTTAACTTGCTTTTAGTTAAAAACATAGTTGAGAGAAGCACAGCAAATTCCTAAGTCCATTAGGAATGTTAATCAAGTTTGCAACTTATAGACATGTGCTTTAATTAAGTCCAAAGGGAAGCTCTAGAGTTGGTTTTCATTTTAAACATGCTCTTGTCAACATGACAATTAGATGCAATTAAAGCCGAGCAACAAAGTTGGCTAAAGGCAGTTGCAGATGCTTTGCCAAAAGTTAACCATAATACGAGTACAGTAAGCCGATGTGAATGTGCATTAAAAGGAACTGCACGTAGCCAAATTGATGGCAACGGAAACCAGAAATTTGCCAATTTATTGTGCATCCATGAGGTAGACTATCTCCGACATTCGTGTGTGTATCTTGTAGCTTGTCTGCAGTGCCTGAAGCTGAAGCTACCTTTGTGCTTGTGCTAAAGCTGGAATAACTTGTATATGACGTTGTTGGCTAGATCGTGTGTTTTGGCTGCTAATCAGCAGGCGAACAGACGAAGCCGCCTCTGATGCGTGTCTAACGTTCTGCGGTTGCCTGCGAAAGTTTTTGGCATTAATTCAGTGCGTTGAGTCAAAAAAAAAAAAAAATCTCTCATAAAATTTAATTTAAGCGCTACTGCCACACAACACGAAACTTTCAACTAGAGTCGAGACCGAGGCTGAGGCTGCTGCAACGAAAGAAATTGCGCCAGAATGCAGCTCGCGCAAGTAGCGTTTTATTTATGCAGCGGAAACAGGGCCGAGAACCGAGAACCGGGAACTGGCAACGGGAACAGTAAACGGGACTGCGACTACGAGTGCGAGTGGAGCTGAGACCGAGATTGGGAGTGGGTTTGGGACAGGGTTTGAGTTTTGGGAGCCGACAACTGAGATGCTTGGTTGCATTTCAATGGCAAAAAACACACCCCAAAAGCATCCACGCACACATATACACATGATGCCGCCCTTTTGGCAGCGTCAGTCGCAGCCTGCCTGAAATAAGGGAAGAAATCTTGCAAATGAACACAAAAATGCAAAGAAACCAAAAAACAACAGCAGCAGCAACCAGAACAGCAACAGCAACAACAACAACAACCACATACACATACACATTGGAAAACAACAACGAGTTGCAGAAAAATCTTTTGTATGCAGCACAAAAGCAGCGAAGGCAGCAACAAATAAAGGGGGAGCACATGACAAACAACTTGGAATAAGTTTTCCAGAGACCAGAATTGCACTTTTTAGTCCAGCACTTAAAGGGTACAAAGGCTTATGAGTTTGTGGCAGTGTTTGTCTGTTCGTATAAAGACTTAGATCTGAGAGAATAGATTTATTTGGATTTTCATTTTGCAAATTTCAAATTTTATTTCATTTCTGATAGTTTGACGGCTGCAAAGATAGGTGTGCTGGGCATCAAACTGTCAAGCAACCCACACATAGGGCTCTAACTTGATTTTTTTTTTTAGAAGGGTGCTGAGGGCAATATTCAGGGAATGACGTCGCCTTACAGAAGAAGTCATTGGCCTTTTTTGTTAACCGCCTCCGTTCAGCCAACAGAAAATATCGTCATTGGCATTGCTCCATTAGAAGTGATTGCTTCAGGGCTGCACATATTAATCAAAACTCGGCTTATATAACTTGCAAAATAGTGTCAATACACTACACAACACAATCATGTGATAATTTTGTCTACCAACATTTACGCTGAATCAGCAGCAACTCCTCCTTTTCTATTGAGTTGTACAATTAGAAACAACGAAACTATAAAGACAATTTCCAACTTGCGATCACAATTTGAAAGCGCAATAAACTTGCGCACCAATTTGCATGGTGTGAAAATTATCATTGCGTCGCGACTCGCAATACCAGCAACCAATGAGCCAAGCAACTGGGTCACATTTGAATAGCTCCCATATGTAATACTTATTATCACCAGCTAACTCATAAAGTAACCCCAAAACTAGATCGTGGGTGTGTGACAATCTCCATAATATAATAGTAGATTGTCGCCATGCAAACAAAGTCTTGCGATTGACGTCTCCGCTTGAGTACTTCGAATAATCATTTGTCAGTCTCAAATTTTCAAAATATGATTTCTCACAACAATGTTGATGTCATGCTTATAAACAAATACAAAATATAATTGCAGAAATTTCAATAATTTGTATGCTCTGGCTTTTAACATCAAATATATAACAAATTGGACCATAAACTGAGCTCTAGTAACTACTGTAAAATCTGTTTTGCTTCTAGGCGAAATATCAAATAAAATTTATAATGTAATTGATGCATTCAGCTTAGTATGGAAAAAAGCAAAAATAGCACGCAAAACTTTTTGTTTTATCCTGAATACTAATCATACAAAATTGAATTACTAAAAAGGAAAATCGCAGCAAGAAACTTTAAGATTATAATGGGATTTGTACTTATGGGACTCAAAAAACATCTCCATAACACACTGTATATTTAAAATTGTCAGGAACAGTAATCCAGCTTAATACGCTTAGCACAATATTGCAATTTGTGTATAAATTTAAATAGATTTGTAACATCAAAAGCATTTTTGTTTTCTTCGAAATATTAATCAGAAAATCCCAAACTGTGTAATGTAAATGTCGAACGGAATATTGCTGAATGCAATTGCAAGCTTTTAATGCGTTTTTTACTTAATAACAATATCACATTGGAATAGTATGAAAAACTTATTTGTTTTCTGTGAAATGTTAATTTGTAAAAGTCGAACAGTATGATATAAATATATCAAAAATTTCTGAAGAATTTAACTTTTGTATTATAATGAAACATATAGGGACTGAAACAATTCGTCTATTTTGTAGCGTCTATTTACAGATGACAGGCACTGTAATCTAGCTTGATACGCTTGGCGCAATATGGCATAGGAATTTGTATATATGTTTATTATTATTGTTGCCTTTTGCCGTTGCCGCTCTTGGCATTAAAGTCTATCTCTGTCTCTATTTCTTTCTGTCCCTCTCTCTCTTTCTCTCACTCTATCTCCATGTCTCTTTCTCTGTCTCGCTGAGCTGTTTCATTCATTCGTGATCACAGCAAATTCCAGTGTGGCGTTTCATTCATTGTTGCATTGCGATGGGCGCGTCAAATGTTTTTGAGGAATTTCAAATTCAGTATTGAGTATTCTAATGGGCAGGCCTTGGTGACGCCGATTGCGATTGCGACAACACCAGCAGCAACAACAACAACAGCACCAGCCATAACAACATGAACAAGACGACAGACAACGACAACATCAGACTCAGCTCTGTTGTTGATAATACAGCGGCTGTTGTTTATATGTGACAGGTCTATGCCAAGTATTTATATTACTTTATTTCATAATTAATTAATGAGTACTTACACACAAGCATACACATGTATAAATAAATGCATAAGCATGTGTTTGAGTTATATAATTATTTTATAATTGAATTCTTATTTAACCGCAACGTGCAAATGTGTCACAACAGTGAATGTTAATCAGCATAATAAATGCGGTCAGGCTTAAAATATTAACTCTGTAATCATAATATGAATAATTATCGGCCATAAAAAGCGATCGAATTTCATTTAAACTAATGCAAAAATAAAAAAAATTTTAAGAAAAAACATGCTAGAGATTTTTATAAAATTTTTTTCGTATTTTAAAAAAAGTAGAACATGTTTCAAAAAATATTGATCTTATTTCTTATTTTAGAGAAATTTTAAACAATTAAAAAGTTATTAAGAATTAATTGAGTAAAAAGCTTTGGGGGAAAGCCACAACTAAAGTTTATTAAATGTGTCATTTATAAATAATTAATTTAGCTGCCGTCGCTCAATCAATAATAATTTGCACATTTAACTTGGCTATTAAGCACACATTTAGACACGCCCACATTGAGCATATTCCAAAGTGGTAGGCATTTGTTGGAAGGTGCCCATTTCGTTGTATCTTAGTGTGGAGTGTAAGTAAACAACAGCAACAATAACAACAACAACTACAATGAAAACAAGAGTAACAACAACAATAGCAGACCCGCATTGCGCCAAGGCTGTCCCGCATTTGACCCGGCCAAAAGCTTTACGAATTGCCTGAGTAAGGCCACCTGTATCAATATAAGTATTTACTTATATGTACATATATACAATGTATATCTGTATGCGTATATATATTTATAGATTACATTATATATGTGTGTATGTATGTTGGTGTGTCTGTCAAACCTCATTTAAATACTATGACGATGTTTTATTGACACTGTGTGTATGTTTTAATTTGGCTTTTGCCTTTCACCGCTGACCGCTCGTCGCGTTGCCCCCCCACCTCTTTCCCCTGTGGTTATCCTCTCCCTCCCACTCTTCCCCACCGTTGTCATTGCTCGCTGGCACCTGCTATAAATAAAAACGGATCGGTTTGACGTCACTGTGACGTCATTTTGAATCGACAGCAATAACAAGGCATAAACATTAACTTAATCATTTGTATTTAAAAGTGTCTAAGCAATGTGTTGTCAAAAACTGGTTTCAACACTTTGGACATGGGTTCTTCTGTTCGCCTGTTCTCTAGTTCACTTCGCGACGCGTCGCCTCGTTTTGTTTGTTTATTTATTTCTATCATTATTTATTTGTTGTCTTATTATTATAGATTTACATAATAATTTCAATTTAGATTTATTGACACAATTACAGGTGTGTGTGTGTGTGTGTAGCTCGTATGTATTTACAAGTCTTACAGCACTGTGCAAATATTTTCATTTCAATTTTTGTAGTTTTTGCGTCGAGAATCAAAAATATTTTTATTAACTTGACTGAGCTTCGTGTTTACAATTCATTTCATTTTCAATGCATTATTGCAGCAGTCGCTCTGATTTTTCCCCTTGCCGCCCCAATTTTCTACCCTTCTTGGCCTAGCTCAGTTCTTGATTTAGTTTTATTATTGGCCATTTGCATTAATTGCCAACAACGACGCTGCCATTTTAATTGAATTGCCAACACAAAGTGCTGGCAATTTTTGAAATGCTCATAAACTTGACGCGTTTATTTTTGATTCGTATTTTATTTCTTTGCGTATTTCTTGATTTTTTTGCTGTATTTCGCATTATTACTATTATTTTGCTTTCTGGCACAAGGCTAACAATTGCGTTAAACGCTCAGCACTTGTTGTTGTTGTCGTTATTGTTGTTGTTGTTGTTGTTGTCGTTGGTATCGCAGCTTTATGAATGGTCGTTGGTCAAGCCTTTTGGGTCTTTCGCCCGTGTAATGCATAAACAAATAACGGATGAGAAAACAAACACGGCCAAAACAGCCATGACAGCCGACAGCCAAAAGCGAGCTGTTAATTCAAATGTCGTAATACACCTATCAATCGATATATTTACATATATATCTATATCTATAAATATTCAAATTTTCCCTTACAAAATTAAACGAGAATCAGGCGCAATAGTTTCCATTTTATGTATATACAATTTTTACATATTCTCTCGCTAACGAATTTATCAATCAATTGCAATTGCAATGTGAACTGGCAAATGGCAATCGCATGGCAAACATTCAGTTCACATTTTTTTCAGAATTTATGGCCAAATCAATATTTGCCAACCATCCCCATCCCACGTCAGTTAAGCCTTTGTGCCAAGCACGTACTCAAACTGCTCTCAAATTCTAAAATTCCAAAAGCACAAGTGTTATATTTAGTAGAATTATGGACTGGGCTAATAGAAGGGGCATGAAGTTATTCCGTTACTTTTATTTTAAATACAAAAATAATGTTTTTAATTTTATCTTTAGAAATATTAAAATTAAGGTTAAATTTAAACAGAAAAAAACTTTCTTTCTTCAACTTATTTCCTATTTTGGTTGATATACCATTTATATTTGAAAGGATACCTGACTTTTTAAAGAATCTTACTGCAAATATTAGTTTTCCTATTATTATTAACTACAAATAAATATTGCAGACTTCAAAAAAACTAAGACAAGTTAAGACGTTAATTTGAACAGTAAGTTGGTAATTCTTGGGTGCTTTATGAAAAAATTTTTTAACTCTGTGCGAGGCCAAATTGGTTATTAATTGATGTTACCTGCCACATTAAGATTTAATTATTTAACTGGTTAGCCAAGGGAGCAATTGTCAGACTGGCGGCCTTCAAAAGGGCAATCATAAATGCATTTAAATATTATATGAAAATGAATATTATGATGGAGCATGAAATGTGACCTCAACTCACTTACTCAGTCGCTGTAAGCTGACCAGGCCGAGTTGTTAAGCAAATCTCAGTGACAGTCGGCTAACTGCAACCAAAAGAGACCACAACGACAGCGAAAACGACAATGACGATGACGGTGACAATGATGACGATGACGATGACCACGACAGCGACAGCGACAACAAAAACGCGACGCAACGTTGCATGCAACCGGACAACGCAGTGGATGCCACACCGTGTGGCAAGTCTCAAATGAACTGAGTCCAGTTGAGCTGACCTGAGCTGACGTCTCCCATATGAATAAATGGGGGGAATGCTTTATTTACATTATGCTTGTGCACAAAATAAACCAGGTTGACTCAAAAACAAAAAAAATGATATTAAAAAAAGAGTCAATATTTGCTCAAAGTATTGCACTGGCCGTTAGCTTTGTAGCCGCTTTGTTGTTTTGACTTTATTGCAATTTGGCCCCCGGTCACAGTCAGACAATGTATAAAATATTTAAATTCTGCAGCCATTAATGCCAAAATAAATAAATTTAGATCTATGATGATATATGTATGTATATGAAATGCTCAGTAAATGTCTATTAAATTTCACTTAATTCTAAGGACCTCGTCACTAAAAATCCGGACGATTAAATCAGGCTATAACTTTTTTACCAGTCGTTGAATCTTAATGAAATAGAGCTTTTTTTAAAGTGTTGTTTGTTTTTTTTTTTATTTAAAAAAATTTTTTTGTGGGAAGTGGGGTTTTTGTTTAGGTTTTTGGGTTTGAAAAAGTTTTTTCTTTTTTTTTTAAATTTGGGGGAGGGGGGGGGTTTTAGGGGGGAGGGGTGTGGGAAGGGGGGTTGTGGGGGGGGAGAGTGGTTTTGTTTTAGGAAGGGTTTTTTTTGTTTTTTGGGGGGGGGGGGGGGGGGGGGGTGTGGTTTTGTTTGTTGGGGTTGAGGGTGGGGTGGGGGGTTTTGGGGGGTTGGGGGGGGGGATTGGGTTTAGTGGAGGGGGTTGGGGGTTTTGTTGATAATTATTGAAAAAATTTTTACTAGGGTTTAAACATAAAAAAAAAAAACAACTAATATTTTGAGAACTGAGTGAAGTCATGGATATCCCACAAAATATTTATATACACATTTTCTAAACTCAAACGTGCGAGTTTCGCACAAGTTGAATAATTTTTGCGCGATCGAATTTGAAGTTCGACAACTGTGCCAAAGTTGTCAGACACATTCAATAAAAAAGTAAGGTAAGAAAGTAGCTGAAAACATTTAGCAGGTAGGTGGACAGAGAAACAGAGAAACGCTGTCACATCCTACGAGTGATTGTCAAAATTTATGAGCTCATAAAGATTTCAAACGAAAGTCAAAATGACAAAATGCCCGTCGGCTGATGTCGCTGGCAATTGTGGGACGTTTTCAATACTTGCACTTTACGAGTGTCTCTGTTTTACAATTTTTTTTTTTTCGGTTTAGTTTTAGTCTCGGGCAATTTTCGGAGAGTGACAAACGTGGGAGAGCAACTTTTCAGTTTGGGCTGTTCCATAAAAATGGGCAAGTTGTGCCAGCCAAGTGCAGTTCCAACATCCACTGCTTAAAGTACTCTTTTCTGTTTTTTGTTTATTTTTTTAGTTTTACGTATTTTCGTGATGTTGCAGTGCTGTCAAGTGCTGCTAGTGTCAAAGTTTGCTCTATGATACCACACAAATTCAATGACAAAGGGTATATGCACGCACAAGGTTTCATCATATATTTCAGTTAATTATAAAATAATGTGAATACTTTATAAATTCTAAAATTTCATTATTATCATTATATAATAATTTTCATCTGCTTACAGGGTATTACTTTATACATACTTTATGCCAAAAAAATAACAAGCTTTGCTAGTCTCGCCCACAAATCAAAGGGGGCGTGGGCAAATTACCTTAGCTTAACTTTTGCACAACATCAACAAATGCATCGTGCTTTTGTATTGCGGCTGCTGTAAAATAAAAAATAAAAAAATGTGTCGCCAAAAGGGGCGTGTGTCGGGGGCAGGTGGCAACATGACAGGGCTGCAACAAAAGGCAAAAGTTTATGGGGCACAAAACACAACAGACGCTAAAACAAAACAACAACAAACGAAGAGAGAACACTACAGGAAAACTCGACGTAAAGTTAAACATGAAAAATGTTTGTACAACTATTTTGCTCTCTCTTGTTTTTCTATTGCCAGCGCTGGTTATCTCTTTCTAATATTGGCTGTCAGAGTGTGTTTCTTTTTCATGGAAAGTATACTAAATATTGCCAAACTATAAAGGCCACTGTTTGCTTTCGGGAAGCGAACGGGTTTTGCGACGAATTTGAAGCCAAGCGCCAAAATAAAATTATTGACTGCATAAAGGCAGCACCACCGTGTGCCACAGCTACAACAATGTCAACCACCCGAAACAGAAACCACATCTATTAAATAAAACACAGACGCTCAGCCAAGCGTCAGAAGCGTCAGCAACATCGGAAGAGGAAAAGATTTACACATTTATCTGAACACAATCGTGCCACAGATGCTCTATGAAGAATATATAAACTTCACATTTCCCACAGAAAAATCAATTATGCTCGACATGGAGTTACCCTCAAAAAGAAAAGCTTATTAGTTATTATCTCAAACCCCAAACAAAATTTAACATAATTTAATTCAGCATAACATCGCATACAAATAACTTGTGTTTTGACTGCAATTTAATAAAATACTACGCACTCAAATACTCTACTAAATTGCAAAACATTCTTAAGTGTAAAAGTAAACTTATTAAATAAATAGAATCGAATCGATTTATTTTCTTACCCCTCAAGTGATCTAAGAGGGTATTTCAAACATAATCACTTAATTTCAAATAGCATTTTGCAGAGTATATAAAGAAATAGAAAGCCAATAAAAACAGGGAATCACCTTTGGTGTGTTCAAATATAAATTTGCTTAATTTTCAGAATCAACATAAATATTTATCCTAAGAGATTACCTTCTTTTGATGAACTCGTACAACAGCTTAATATAATACATAATTAATATTTACCTTAACATTAAAAGCATTTAAATGTATTTACCTTGGGATCTGCAGAAAACAAGTCGCAGTTATCTAAAAGAAAAAAGAAGATTATTTCAATTAGTAATTAAAAAAAGGAAATATGGAAAAATTCTTAAGAGATATTATATTATTCATAATGAAATAGTCAGCTAGAGGTCCGCTTAAGGTCAACTCTGAGTGCTTGAACAAAGTTATTGGCAACACAAAATATAATATCGCTTATGGCTTGATCTCACATAACACACAAAGTGCAGCCAAGTCAAAAAGACCACCCAGGATTTGGCTAAAAGAGAATTCTTGGTAACAAAGCGGCGACCACAATGGCTCTGCCTCTTAACCCGCCCTCTCCTTCATCTCTTTCTCTCTCTCTCTCTCCTTCTTTCTTCCGCTCTCGCATTTAGCGCTCTCGCCTCGCTGCGCAATATTGTTAATGAATTCTACACGTATGGCTGGGCTGGGCGATTGAACGCGTTGTTTCTACCCGAGAACGGAGCCCAAAGCTGGAGCCTGGGGCAAAGCATGAGCCAGTTTTGTCTGCCAGCCAGGCGCAATTTTTTCTTGTTTATTCTTCTTTTATACTCTTCCAGAGAGTATAATAATGTTGTCCTCAATGTGTAACGCATCGAAGAAAGCTTGGCAAACTTTATAAAGTATATATATTCTTGGTCCAGACACAAATTGCTCGGTCGGAATTAGATTCAAGTCGGACCACTTAAGAACAATCGATTCTAACGTTTAGTATTAAACATATATTTATTTTTTAAAATATCTTTCGCAGTTAATTTATTTTACCGTATCTCATACCTCCTATAAAACTTTAGCTAATGCCTTAAGGTCGATCAGTGAGTAAGTGTATCAAATCTTCGGCGTTCCAAGAACAACCTTTTCCTTCTTGTTTTGCATAAAAATGTCTGTAGACTGTTGTTGCCGTTGCTTTGTTCTTTATTACATTTATTTTGTGTGCTGTTGCCAAGTCGCAGTGTCAAGGTGTTGGCCACATGGCGTTGCTCATGCATATTTACAGCTGCCACAGCCGCTGACTTTAGTTGAGGGTTCAATGCACAAATGATTGGTATTTAAGTGCATGTGGCAATGTTGTTGTTGATGATTTAACTTTTTGTTTTGTCACCCTGTTCTTTTATTGTTGCAAAAGTTTCAATGACACTTTGAATAATTTTTCTCTTTTTTTTTTGACTGACATGCTGATGGATCCTTCACTTTGCTGTTGACAGTAGAACAGCAAAATTCAATTCCAAATCACAAAATCAAAAAAAGGAAAAGGTATAGGTATAGTTATATGTCGAGCAGCAGGTAACGTGTCCCAAAAAATCGGCCAATTTTAAAGGTTCACGTGTCAAAGTAGCATTAACACTCAGTCAAAGCAAATCCCAACGGGACGAGGGTTTGTCTTTAATCAAAATTGAGTGAAGAAAAAAAACATAGCAATCAGGGACAACAAAAGGCCAACTCCCGGCCTAAGCCAAGCCAGTTTTTTATACCCTCTTTTCTGTGCATGCGTATAAGCCAAGGCTGTTACATTCCCTAATTTAATCATAATTTTAAAACAGGGAAAAATAATAAAAAATCAATATACAAACACAATTGAAGATATAAAAAATTACAAGCATTCTAAAATTGCGATGGGACCAAATAAATTTGCCTAAAAACGCAAAATTTATTCATTTCGAAGAATTGAAGCATAATAAATAGTGAGCAATTGGTATGTTGTCTTCGAGCCAAATTCTCATCGACTCATCAGCATTTTACTTACGGGCATGCAGTACAAGTATATTTTTGCATCACGTAAAGCGCTTTTCAAATATGCGCGACGAGAAGAACAAATAAAATGGCCGTATGCCAAAACAAGTCGAACACGTCCTAAGAAAGCAAAGGAACTCACTGAGGCAGTCGACAAAAGTTTATCAAGGTCATTACAGCAGGTTGCTCTCCTGTGCCATCCTTGTCAGTCCTTGACAGTTTTCCTGTCTGTCTTTCTGCCAGTCAGTCAGTCAGTCGACTGACTTGACTGTCCCGCTTGATTAGCTGAAATTTCTTATCAAAACGATGGCTGCCAGGTGAAAGTAAAAGTAAGAAGGAGAAGACTGTAATCAGCCTTGAACGCAGGAAATTAAGTATAAACACATAGTTCATTTTACGCGAACTGTTCAAGTGTATGAGGTCTTAAATATTAATTCATCAGTTGATCAAACGATACCAAATAACATCTCTCTATCTCTATCTATCCTAATCAAATGTTTACAATGTGGGATTAAATGGATTTCAAGTGAATTTATTGTATGCTGTTTCGTCTGGTTTTTTTTTATGCGTAGAGTCCAAATTACAAATAAAGATTATATTTAATCTGATTAGATGCTGGCACAAACACATTTAAGCGAAATTGAAAATCATTTTCATTTGGTATAAATTGTTATTCTGCTCCATTTTCCAATCGACACTTTAATTGAGTTTAGTTATATTTCCAGAGAACTAACCCGTAATCATAACTTCTGTTGAAAATGTCAAATCCAATTAAAGACTCTATACAATACACCTGGCAATAAGATCCATTTCTAGGGGGTTGCAAGGATTAATTGAATTCCAAATCACAATAGCTTGACTTACGCACACATGCTTCCTCAGACGTCATGATAATTTTATTACCAGCTACAAGATATGTTTTATGGGTTCAGGGAGCTACCTGAAACGTTGGAGCATTCATTAAAGTTTTTAATTTTATTTACTGTCAACTTAAAGAAGTCGAAAAGTTACAAATATTTTAAATTTGAAAGGAAACAAGAGGGGGTTAGAAAGCCGTTCAATACTTGAAAGCTGCTTAAGTTTTTTATCCGTTGCCATTTTTGGTTTTCCAGTTTGGGCCGCATAAATGAGTTAAGCGGATTTTCAGGCGATCTTTGTGGCAAACTAATGGACTAACGCTTAGCAACACAATTTGCAGCCACGGCAACTTATGAGCTGTGTGGGGGCGTGGGAGGCGTGCGGCAATTAATATCAATTCCGTTTGGCCATTAACATGGCCGAAAACATATTGGCTAACAAGTGTCAAAGTCGCGCCAAATTAGAGCAAAGCCAATGACGAAACTTGACCGGAAGGGAGAAGAAAAGACGCATGGCGGAGGCCAAAACTGGGATTGGAATTAGAAATACGAAATAAGGGAATGTTGAAGAGGAGGAGGAGGAGGAGGAGACAGCACTTTAACGCCATGACGCGTGCAAACGATGAGCAGCATGTGGCCAATCCCCAATCGACCAGGCCAGGACTGTACAGTTAGAACAGGACTAAGCCAAACACGAATGGGTTCAGTTCAGTTTTTGGGGCGCGTCGCTGTCCTCGTTGATAATAATATTCGATTGAGTTTTATTTGCTTTGGGGTTTGGTTCGTTCTTCCTGCTCGTTCAGCTCATTGATGGTTTATTGTCTTTGCAGTCAGACAATATACACATCATGTATAGTATTGTGTATATTTTCTGGCCCATATGTGGCCCCTCCTGAAACTATGACGCAAACAAAATGGCAAAACGGCACTCGAATGCTTTTTATGATGCCACAAAACATACTCTGCAACTTTTCCTACGAGTTCCCCGCTACTGATGACAATGACAATTTAGGGATGGGTATCGAACAGGAAGATACAGGACAGCAGTAAACTAAATTAATAACAAAAATATTGAATATATTAGAAACATACAATAAACTAAAATCGATAGAATATTCAATCAAATATATGTAAGATAGATGTTTGAAAACATTGATTCAGTTTCCGAATATGAGTTTTCTATTTTATGTCTGTTTTTCTTTAATAAAATGGATTCTTTATTGAAATCAATTTCTCTCTATCGCCTTCTTATTTTTTTCGGAACTTGATTAAATTGCTTCGCATTTTTATATAAAATGTACATATATAAAATATGAATTTTATGACCAAAAATTTTACTGATTTATGGAAAATGTTTTTTCTTTTTTATGTTGTGTTAACTTTGCTCCCGATCTCAATATCGATACTTTTAGGCGATACCCATCTCTAGGGACAATGGTTAGGCTAAAAGGGCACAACTCCACATGGAGCTAACTCTCGCCAAGCACTTGGAACTTCTCTAATGGCCTCCGTCGGGTCACAGCTGCTTCTTCAAATTGAAAACGGAACAGTGACCGACGCTGCAGACGTTGTTGCTGCTGCTGCGCTGCTTCTGCTTCTGTTTCTGTCTCTGCCGTTGATGAATGATGAAGCGGAAGTGGCTGACGCTATCAGCAAATGCTAAGCGCTCACTAATTATGCAGCCCGTCTGGCAATCGGCAATCAGTGTCACTTACAATGACATACAACAAAAACAAATGCAAAGAAGATAACAACAAAACAAAACAAAACACAACACAACACTACGCAACTCAACGCAACAGCAAATAAATAAATATCGAGCACTTTGCGCGAGTTGTTTGAACGATTTCGAACATGCCTAGCACTAAATTTCAGTTTATAGAAATATATATAAATTCTCAAATCTATTTCATATTTTCAGTTTTGATTGAAGTTTAGAGTTGATAATTTCTTAATAAAAATGGAATATAACCAAAATTTTAAATAGATTATTTGATTGGACAAAAATTAAGTTCTTTAAAGAAAATAGTTTTAAAAATGCATCTCTTTTTCTTCTACAGAAACTATACGAATTTTAATGCAAGTATATCAAAAATATTACAAAATGTACCAATTGGCAAAAGTTTATCCAACAACGAAATGTACCAGTTTTGTTACAAATGTACCACATGTGGACAACCCTTGCACACATGCATATTTATTACTTATTAGCATCGATTTCACATCGATAAGCAGAATATTGAATAATGTCGATATATTTGCAAAACTTTATCGATTCACAGACAGTAAAAGAAAAACAATGATGATGTCGTTTTACAAAAACCGACCGGAAGAGCGCATAGCATAATGAGTGTCTGTTTGTTTTGCTCCCCTTGTTGTTGTTGTCGTTGGCCTAGCAGATAACATGAACAACAAGAGTGATAAGAATAGCAACGACTCCCATCGACATCGCGGATGCTTTCACTCTCGTTGAAGCGATGGCGCAACTCGAAGTGAGTGAGTGGCAGGTCATAAAACACTCGATGCATGTGCAACATGCAGCAGCAACAGCAGCAGCATCAAAGGCATCGATTAAGTTAATGAAATTGTGGAGTCCATCGTCAGGGACGAAGGAACGTGTAAATTACAATAAATACTTTAAAGCACTTATGCAGCGGACGCGACGCTCGCAGAGCTGCCAGCTAATGAGGTGTGACAATTAAAAGGCGACAGACAAATGGGCGCAGCTGAATGAGTGAGTGAGTGGGAGTGAGTACGAGAAATGGGTTGGAGTGAGTGAGAGTAAGGAAATTTACCTTGTTTGTTTTTACGTTGAACTTGTACGCTTGTGCTTAATACTTTGGTTTAGTATGCGTTTTTGGAATTTTTCGCAACAATCAAAAATGTGGCTGATAAGGTGGCGCTGTTGATAAGGCTAGAAAACATCCAATTCGTAGAAGAAACACACGGTCACGACACACAGTGCACAGTGCACAGTGCAAGGGGCAAAGCAGCATAAACAAATGAACGGTAACGTCAACGGCGACTTTCAGTCGGCTCGACAGGGTCTCTCTCTCTTTCTCTCTCTCTCTATTCTGACGACAACGCCTAGAGAAGCAATTTTCCGGCTTTTCACACACGCGACGGCAACGGCAACGACAGAAACGACGACGTCGGCGTCAACTTGTATGTTGACGTTGTCGACGAAGGCGGCACGCTTTCTCGCTAAGTTTTGCTATTGCTATTGCTTTTGCTTCACTGTGCTGTTGCTGCTGCTGAATTTTCTGTTTTGCTGTTGTTGTTGTTGTTGTTGTTGTTGCACGACATCAATATGTACTTTTATATGTTGTTGTTATTTCGTTTCGTTTTTTGTTTTTTTTTTTTTAATTTGACCGCATTTGTCGATTTTGGTTTTTCTTCTTTTTGTTGTTGTTGCGCTGCTACAATAGCGGCTCTCTTTGCGTTTTGCTTTTGGCCAACACAACGCACACTCTTACAAGCACATGCACACGTATACACAAACACACGCACGCACCGACTTGCAGGGCAGCAAACACTCACACGAATACACGAAGAGCAAGAGCGGCACAAAATGCCAAAAATTTGTAGCACTTGAATTTAATTGGCTTGCACAACTCGCACGTTCAACTTTGCATAAAGTTGCTGCTTAGACGCGTATGTTTTAACAAACCTTTTGAAATTATTTATACGTCCGCGCTAGCAAAAGAGGTGATACACCCACGACGTTCGTAACACAAATGCCGTTTTACTATACCCACACTAATACACATACAATATACACATACATTACTAATACAGGCACAGTTGTACAACCGTGTGGCAGCCTTGGCAAATCAGGGTGGCAACCTTGGTTGGTGGCAGCCAATCAGCCACAGAAAAACTGAATTTCCATATTTACTCATTTTTTGTTTTTGCTTGATTTTGAAGCTAGAATTTTAATATTTTCTCCGGAATTATTCTTATATTTTTGTCCATGTTTTAATTTTTTTTGTAATTTAATTACCATATTCAGCACGGGAAAGGAAACGTTCACTAAACGAGTTTTAAAATAAACTTCATTCTTTTCTAAAATTTACAATTTTTTTGATTTTTCAAAATTGTACTTTATTTAAAAGTAATTGAATTAACAAAAAAAAAACACATTTAAATTTCGCGCAGCGAATTAACATTACAAAAAAATGGGACCAATAAATCGATAATAAATCTTATCGTATAACAAATATGCTGTTAAATAACAGGCACATAGAGAGCGTAACATTGTAATTTACCCAAAAATGTTCGCATTTCGATAAATGTTACACAAATGCAATCTAACAGACTGTTAAAGTCCAATTGGCACTGTTCGGCAAAAGGTATTTATCGAATGAATTTGAGTTTTTCGTCTTACTTTTTAATTAGCTACTAGAGGTGGAGAACTATCGATGGCACTATCGGCACTATCGATGGTGAAGCACTATCGAGGCGCCATCGATAGCAGACGTACACTATCGATAGTAGTCGATAGTTTTTTATGACGCTCAATTCGTCACAGAAAGGCCCTCCTTTGGCATCTGTATTTAAGTTTTGTGTTTAATAAATATATATTTTGATGGTATGGATAAGAAGAACGAAACGGAACTAAAATAAATACAAATTTTTATGTTTTAATATTTATTTATGTGTGCCCTCCATTTTAGCCGAGTCCGAGCGCATGATCAGTAGACTGAACAAAAAGTTTTAGATTGTGGAACTTTGGCTATTACAATAGCTAATAGTGAAATATTATTGTTGATAACGAATTGTATTTATTTTTACTTGTATAATACCTAAATTAATGCCAATTTTAAATTTTTGTTTAGAATTTTGTATAAAAATTTATAATTTAACACACTATCGAAAACTATCGATAGTTATCGATGGTTTGAAAAATAATATCGTTGACTATCGATGGTGCCGACTATCGATAGTTCACCACCTCTATTAGCTACTCGGTGTTCGCTTTATTAATCGACGTTATTATCGTTTTAAAAAATATCACTTATCCCCAAAAAATATCTATTGATATATCGATATTTGAAAATTATATCAACAACCCAAGCAGTGTTGGGTAAACATTGCTCATTTATGTGAACATGTGTCCAATAATGTGAATTTTCAAAGAAAGAATCTACACAATGCCCTAAAAGGTCTAAGAGCACAGAGAAAATTCGAGGAAGGTGAGCAATAGAAACAACTGAGCAAAAAGGAGAAAGTGAGCAATAAAGAGCAATTTGGAAGGAACATATTCACTAGAGGTGGAGAACTATCGATGGCACTATCGGCACCATCGATGGTCAAGCACTATCGAGGCGCCATCGATAGCAGACATGCACTATCGATAGTGGTCGATAGTTTTTTATGACGCTAACTCGTCACAGAATGGCTCTCTTTTCGCATCTGCATTTAAGTTTTGTGTTTAATAAATATTTATTTTCATAACATGGATAAGAAGAACGAAACGGAACTAAAATTAATACAAATTATTATGTTTTAATATTTATTTATGTGTGCCCGCCATTTCAGTCAAGTCCGAGCGCATGAACAGTGGACTGAACAAAAAGTTTTAGATCGTGAAACTTTGGCTATTACAATAGCTAATAGCGAAACATTATTGTTGATAACGAATTTTATTTATTTTTACTTTTATAATACCTTAATTAATGCCAATTTTAAATTTTTGTTGGAATTTTGTATAAAAATTTATAATTTAACACACTATTGAAAACTATCGATAGTTATCGATGGTTTGAAAAATAATATCGTTGACTATCGATGGTGCCAACAATCGATAGTTCTCCACCTCTAATATTCACTTGCTCACTTCAGGGAGCAACTCTATTTTGTTCACTCACTCATGAGCTACCCAACACTAAACCCAAGTTTTAAATGCGAACAAAGTATGTGCGTCAAGATAGCAACGGTTCTTTAGCAACGAAAAACGGAACTTGGTTCATGAGTCGGAACCAGTTATGAACTTTCTCATTTTTAAACGTTTTTTGACCTTTAATCAATAAAGTAATGATGCAGAATCGAAGAAAATTGATTTATCTATAGTTTAAAATAATATCTTGGCCATTTGAGCTATTCAAATGGGTGCAACAAGTGAATAAAGAAAGTGGAATAGAGAACATTCTCACCATTTCTTAAAAAGCTGAGGACAGGCAGACAGTGCGCGAAAATCGCTAATGCACGATTATAGCGTGCAGTTTTACCATTCTAATGGTACCATTTTCAAAAAAAATTTTCAGACCGCTTTTCAGATATTTTGAAATGAGCGAAGCTACCTCAGTAAAAGTCCCATACAAAATGACCGCCAAAATATGCACCTTGTTTTCAAACCTTAATAGCCTATCTCAGCAAGCCTGTGCAAAAACGAGGCACATATCAATTTAAAGCTAAAGCTTGGGGATGCTATTTCAATTTAGTTTGGAGAAATTTATCAGTCAGTTTTTTAGAAATTAAATTTAATTTAATTCAACCCCCAAAAAGTTCATGAGCAAGTCCTATCGAACTAGTAGCTCCAACGTGAACTGAACTACAAAAAACCAAGTTGGCATGGCTTGCATAAAACAACACAACAACAAAAAAATCGTTGCTGGCTTTTAATTGAAGATTAATGCACTGTGTGCAATTGCACGGTATATGGGACAATTGGCGCTAATTTTACAAGCATTTCTTGTGCGTTCATTCAATTCTGACAGCCTGTTTTGAGAAATTTACATTTGGTATTTTTTCCATTTTGAGTAATTTACAAGACCAAGTTGGCTGGCTTGCATAAACAACACAACAACAAAATCGTTGCTGGCTTTTATTGAAGATTATGCACTGTGTGCAATTGCACGGTATTGGGACAATTGGCGCTAATTTTACAAGCATTTCTTGTGCGTTCATTCAATTCTGACAGCCTGTTATTGAGAAATTTCATTTAGGTATTTTTTCCATTTTGAGTAATTTACAAGAAACCAAGTTGGCATGGCTTGCATAAACAACACAACAACAAAAAATCGTTGCTGGCTTTTAATTGAAGATTAATGCACTGTGTGCAATTGCACGGTATTGGGACAATTGGCGCTAATTTTCAAGCTTTCTTGTGCGTTCATTCAATTCTGACAGCCTGTTATTGAGAAATTTACATTTGGTATTTTTTCCATTTTGAGTAATTTACAAGAAACCAAGTTGGCATGGCTTGCTAAACAACACAACAACAAAAATCGTTGCTGGCTTTTAATTGAAGATTAATGCACTGTGTGCAATTGCACGGTATATGGGGCAATTGGCGCTAATTTTCAAACATTTCTTGTGCGTATCATTCAATTCTGACAGCCTGTTTTGAGAAATTTACTTTAGGTATTTTTTCATTTATCCTAAAATAGATTGCATTAAACAACGAAGCAGCTTGTGTTGTCACATGTAATAAAGGTGACGTGACTAATGCAATGATCGTGGTCTTTTTATTTTATTTTTAAATTATAAACATTCGCAAAGTTGTCTTTAATTTTTTTTTTTTTGTATTTTGGCGCATTGCCGACACATGACCGATACTAAGGTGACCTCGTCGGCAAAAAACAGTCCATTAACTAGCTGATATCAATGCGAGGAAAGGATGGATCACCGAATTGCACCGCACTGAAGATTATGGACAAACCGAACGATTCTGCAGACGACGAGACCACCTTTGTTTTCCATCTGTGCCGACATAGGTAGTGTGGGCTGCCAACCTGATATCATTTGCAAAATGCGCAAAAATGCGTAAATGCGCAAAATGCGTAAAAATGCGCAAAATGCGTAAAAATGCGCAAAATGCGTAAATTCGCAAAATGCGCAAAAATGCGTAATTTCTCAAAATGCGTAATGCTCTTGTTTCAGGTTGGCAGCCCCACTTACCTATGTCGGCACATGATGGATAACTAAGGTGGTCTCGTCGTCTGCAGAATCGTTCGGTTTTTGTCCATTAATTCTTCAGTGCGGTGCATTCGGTGATCCTATCCTTTTCCCTCGCTTGATTATCAGCTGTTTGGACTGTTTTTTGCCGACGAGGTCACCTTTGTTATTCGGTCATGTGTCGGCAATGCGCCATACAATTAATAATATTAGACAACTTTTGCGAATGTTTTTATTTTAATATATAAAGCCACGATCATTTGCATTAGTCACGTCACCTTTTTTACTTGTACATACACAATGCTGTTCGTTGTTTAATGCATATCTATTTTAGGATATGAAAAATCCTAATGTATTTCTCATAACAGGCTGTCAGAATTGAATGATCGCACTGAAATGTTTGTAAAATTAGCGCCAATTGCCCTTCCGTGCATTGCCGTGCTTATTTCTTAGCCAGCCGTTTTTTGTTGTTGTGTGTTGGGGGGAACAAAGTTCTTGATTTTAAATACAATTTGTTTATTAAAATGAATGAAAAAAGTGGTTAATTTAGCTTTAATAACGACAGAAATTGTGTTGGTGCTTATAAGTATTTGGGTTTGCTAAGAACACTCAGTTGTATGAATGTGCTTGGTATTGTTGAGAAGGTGACACGCGGTTCGTTGCAGCGGATTCTTACCGGCAAATATTTTAGATAACTCGCGCTATGATTTTCACGAGAAAAACATGGAAATTGTTCAACAACCGGCTGAAATGTCTGGCTGCTGGTCGATTAAACAACCACCGCTGTCTGCAGAGTGCTGCCGGCATCGATGGAGCCTCCGTTGAAGTTAATTTCAGCAATGGGTAAAAATACCTCATGATTTTCCATGGAAACATTTCATAATTCTTTAAATTGATTGCAGTCGAAATATGACCATCAGTTCGGGGAAACTGGCGCGCTTTGCCAATGGCACGGCTGTCTGCCAAATGGGCGACACGGCGGTCATGGTCACCGCTGTGGCCAAGGCGAAGGCCACTCCCGGCCAGAGTTTCATGCCCCTCGTGGTCGACTATCGACTGAAGAACGCCGCCTCGGGTCGCATTCCCATGAACTTTATGCGCCGCGAGCTGGGCCCCTCGGAGAAGGAGATCTTGTCCGCCCGCCTCATAGATCGCTCCCTGCGTCCGCTCTTCCACAAGGATTACCGCAATGAGACGCAACTCGTGTGCAACATGCTGGCCATGGATGCCGTCCACTCGCCCGACATCCTGGCCATCAACGCGGCCTCCATGGCGCTGTCTTTGAGCGATATACCCTGGAATGGACCCATTGGAGCTGTGCGGTAAGTGCAACTGACTGCAATCCAACCAGAATCCTTCCCATGTCGGATCTGATTTCAGTGTTGGCCTCTGTGATGGTGAGGTGCTTGTGAATCCCACGCGCCGTGAGCTGCAGTGCTCGCAACTGGACTTGGTTGTCTCGGCCACCAAGCAGAATCTGGTGGTCATGCTGGAGGGCAAGGGAAATGTGGTCTTGATGCAGGATTTGCTCAAGGCAATCAAGCAAGGCACACGCGAAGCACAATTCATCATACATGAAATCGAACGGCTACAAAAATCGTATGGACGTAAGAAGAAGACGGTGGATGAAGTGCCGGAGCCGGAGCCAGAGCTGGTGCAGGCCGTGAGGAGCATGTGCGAGATGCGATTGCGGGAGATCTTCCAGGACGCACAGCACGATAAGATGTCCCGCGACATGGCCGTCAACGAAGTGCGTGCGAATGTCATCGACAAAGTGTGGTCCTCCTATCCGGACATGGAACCGTCCACCATTGGCGAGGAGTTCAACAAGGCCTGTCGGCTAATCTTCCGCGAACTGATCTTCGAGCGCAATCGGCGCTGCGATGGCCGAGATTACGACAGTCTGCGGAACATAAGCTGCCAAGTGGATATGTACAAACCCCTGCACGGATCCGCCTTGTTTCAACGTGGACAGACACAGGTCTTCTGCACGGTCAGCCTGGACTCGCCGGAGAGCGCCATGAAGCTGGACTCGCTGGCAGCTTTAGATAGCGGCCTGAAGGCCAAAAACTTTATGCTGCACTACGAGTTCCCGCCCTACGCCACCGGAGAAGTTGGACGCATTGGTCCACTTGGTCGCCGTGAGCTCGGACACGGTGCCTTGGCTGAGCGCTCCTTGCTGCCCACGCTGCCTCACGATTATCCCTTCACGGTGCGCTTGACGTCAGAGGTGCTGGAATCAAATGGTTCCAGCAGCATGGCCAGTGTCTGTGGAGGATCGCTGGCGCTCATGGATGCGGGTGTTCCAGTAACGGCACCTGCTGCCGGAGTGGCCATTGGACTGGTCACCAAGTACGAGAACAATGATACAAAGCATCTGCAGGATTATCGCATACTGACGGATATTCTGGGCATAGAGGATTACATGGGCGACATGGACATGAAGGTCGCTGGCACACGCAAAGGATTCACGGCAATTCAAGCGGATCTCAAGATACCTGGCATACCTCTGAAGGTGGTCATGGAGTCGTTGCAGAAGGCCACCGATGCCAAATCCAAAATACTGGATATTATGGGCGAGGCCATTAAGGAGCCGCGGTAAATAAAATCTAAGTAATGACAAGTCAATTGTATAATTAGAAACTATACCCTTTAGCAAATACCGCAAGGATTGCTGGCCAGTTAGCGAAAGTCTCAACGTGGAGCCGCATCAACGCTCCCAGCTGATTGGTCCCAGTGGACTGCACCTGAAGCGCATCTATCTGGAAACGGGCACCACGTTGACAGCTGCCGACGACAGCAGTTTTACAGTCTTTGCGCCTTCGCAGGCGGCCATGGATGAGGCGAGGGAGCTGATCGATGGTTACATGCTCAAGGAACGCGTGCCGGATTTGGAATTCGGTGGAATCTATACTGCCAAAATTACCGAACTGAGGGACACGGGTGTCATGGTCATCCTTTATCCCAGCATGCCGCCTGCATTGCTTCACAATTCGCAGCTGGATCAGCGCAAGATTGCACATCCCTCAGCGCTGAACCTGGAAGTTGGCCAGGAAATCCAAGTGAAATACTTTGGTCGGGATCCCGTCTCGGGCTTCATGCGTTTATCCCGCAAAGTGCTTCAGGGTCCGGCGGTTGGCATCACAAGGAGCCTAAACAAAGCTCCAGTAGCCGAAGAATCCTCCTCCTCCTCGTGAGATCCAAGTATTAAGCCTTGTGCAGTTGCAGAGTTTATCTTGTTAATACTTTGTTTTTGTTTTGTAAACATGCAATTGTATATTTTGTAAGTTATAAATTTTGTGTATGTATATTAAACAAAGTATCTTAAATATGAAATATATAAAATAGTTTGTTAAAAATACATTTGATGGTACAATTTATGTAATTTTTTTATTTGAAATTTAAAATTTCACAGTTAACGAAACGCTTTGATTTTTTTAAATTATAATTGATATTCTTCAATCTCATTTTCCTATGGAAATTGTGTTATAATAAATGAATAAATGATGATTCTTTTTTGTTGCCATTTTTAGAAAATGATGTTGGCACATTCTAAAACTTTGTTACAATATTCGCTATAAAAAATTAAGCTTAAAACTAATTTAAAGTTATTTGCAGTGGTATCCAGTTGACTGTCTCCGGCTCTCTCTAGATGATAACACGATAATAGGAATCAGAAATGCTGTACAAGGCCACAATTGGTGTCTTGGCATCACTTAGTAGGTCCACAACCTCATCGTGTATTTCCGATATATAGCGTCTATGTTTTGGAAATCTATAAAACAAAAATATAAATTTTTAATTCAGTTACTGTATACAGTCACTCAATAAAGTGTGTATGCACGCTAACTTTGTCAAATTTTTGTATAACAAGAAAGTTTTGATGCAGGTTTCTTAAATTAATCAACTTTTATCCTCGATTTAAAAAAAAATATTGTGATGCAAAAAAAATCTTCAAACAATTCTAAGAGTGACTGCAGAAAAAAATTTTCAAAAATCTCTTTGCTTGTATCTTTTATGATTTTTTTGAAAATTGGTAAAAAGCTACTTATTTTATGAAAAGGAGAAAAAGGGGTTAAAATAGTCGTTTCAAAAAATCATAAATATTTTTGAAAATTGTTTTCTGCAGTCACTCTTAGAATTGTTTGAAGATTTTTTTTTGCATCAAAAATTTTTTTGTTTGTGACCGAGAAAGAGGGTTTGAAAAACTAGACTTTTAGAAAAATTCAAAATTTTCATGGGTACTTAATGGGTTAAAGAAATTTTTGTATCATTCAAAAAGAATTTAAGTGAATAAAAGATTAATTTAAGAAACATGCATCATTTCGCTCTCGTTTCTCACCTTTCGATCACAAAATTCATTTCGGGTTCAGTCTCTTTTTGGCGCTTCTCTCGCGGATTGATGGCACCCACAATGGCATTTAGAACTGCGGGCGGCAAATCCACCACTAGGACTACAAAAGATTCCTTTTTAATAAACTGCGATAAAGTGGAGCTCATTTGATGAGCTACTTGATTCTCCAGGCGACGTTTATAGTTCGCCGTCGGCTTGTCGTGGGTGAGGAATGTCACCTGCACATTGGGCATCTGGCTGTAACTGTTCTTGATGCTCACACTGCTGCTGGACGAGCTCAATCCGTTTTCGCCGCGTCCGCCGCCGCCACTGCTGCTCATGTTGGACATCTGGCTGCTGTAGTCGACGCCTCCGCCAACGGATCCGCCTCCATTTGCCGCCTCGCTGCGCAGCATCTTTTGTATAAACTCCACAAGTTCAGTTCTCGTCACATGGCGCTCCTGGAAACGATCGCGATCAAAGGAGCGCACGCGTAAGGCGCCATTCTCCGCCACCAGGATGACATGGAGGGCACCCAGTCTTGCCAAATCCTGTGCCTCATCGCCGCCTCCACTGGCGGTCTCCACAATGCCGCACCTGATGCCCACCGACCAAAGCAGTCGCATTATATACGTGACATCTTTCAGCGGAGGACGCGTGCCGCATACACAGATGCCAATGTCAATGGCTCGACAATCCTTGGCATACTCCATGCCCACGGCGGCCACCAGCTTATCCAACGAGAAGGAGAGTCCAACGCCACTGAGCACACCACGAGTCGGCAGTGCGGCATTGAAACTCTGCGCCTGTTTCTGGAACTCGTGCAACATGGTGTCGTAGCGTTCTCCCATCGCCAGAACCGACGGATGCCCCGAGCGATTTGGCTTTAGATCCGCAGTCATTTGCCAGACGATGCCTCCATTGCTGGCGCGCTCGAAGCTGATGGGCAAACCGGCCCAGATGTGGATGGGACACTGTTGGAAGTGTAATCATATTGTATCAGCGATCGCAACAAATGTAAACTAAGCAAACCAGGAATCGTAATGAATAACTCACTCACCCTGACGCCCAGACTGTAGGCTAGTCCCACCACAGTTTCCAGATCCCGCACTGCGCCACGTGCCAACGAAGCAGCTTCTCCTTTGCCCCTCATCAGTGACTTTAAGGCGGACTCGTCTACGGTGCTTCTGGAGCCCGTCAGCAGAAAGTTGGCCAACAACATGTCCATCAAAGTCTGCGCCGAGGTGCGTGATTTCTCCATGATGACCGTGATGCTGGAATGGAACTGAAACCGCGAAATGCGACCCTCAATGAAGTCCATGAAGCCCTCAAAGAGCGATCCATACTGTGCCTTGGGCACATTACAAAAGATGAGAATGGCACGCAACAGATTCGTGTGGTTCATTCGTATGGCAATGTTTCGTTCCCGCAGTCTGGGCAACTCGCTGGTGATTTCGAAGGCCAGAGAAAGGAGCTCCGCATCCACCAGCTGACTGCTCGTGCTGGGCGTGATGATATCGAAGCAGCACTCGTAGTTTTGCTTCGGATGGAAGTTAAACACGCGCTCCTCGCGATAGACGCGATCCACGCAATAGCGACGGATCAGATTCACTCCATTCATGGTGACGTGGCGGGCAAACTGAGTGCGCAGATCACGGGGGAGCAGGACTACACAGCCCGAGTGCGTCATCAGATGCACTGCGTTGCCGATGGCACTGGAGCTGCAGTTGCGCGAGGACAACGGCGACAACAGTGGAGAGTCCACCTCGATGGCGCCGTGTTTTCGAAATACATTCACCACTTTTCCTTTGACAAACTCAATAAGAGGATTGAGCGAGACAATGTCATCGATAACAATGGCCGAGTTCCAGGACTTCATGGCACGACTACTGCTCAGATGATAGGTGTGCTCCAGCACCTCGTCACTCTCCTGCTGCAGGCAACGGGCCACGAGATTCTTGTAAGCCTTGCTCTGTGGATTGGCCAGCGCATGGCGGAGCATCTCCTGCAGCTCGTTCGCCTCCAGCTCTGCCGGTGGCACCAAATCCGAGACCAGCAGCTCCTCGGCGGTGGGTCGTTGGGCGGGATCATGGCTGAGCAGCCAGCGCAGCATCTGTAATTAATCCATGTAATCACTTAGTGAAATGTAAACGAACGTGAGATACTAAAAATCGGAAAGAAAATAATTATGGCGTGGACAAATTGTAAATCTAATGGTAGCTCTATAAAATTCGGATGGACAGTTAGTCGGATATGGTTGTATAAACTCGACTCTCTGCTTTATAGAATTTTTATTGACATCAACTCTGTCTTCACCTTGATAGTCTTTTCATTTTTGGGATCCTGCAGCATTTGCTCTGGGATGACAATAGATGTGGTTCTCAGTGCCATAATGGTCTGTGCGCGTTCCATGCTCGTATCAAATGGCGGCTGGCACATCTCAAACAATATGATGCCGAGAGTGTACATGTCCACCTTCTGGTTGTACACGGATTTCGAAGCGTTCCCCGTCAGCTCAGGTGCCACATAGAGCGTAGTGCCCACTTTTCCTGTCCCAGTGTTGTCCTCCGTCGATGTGACGTGTTGAGTTGCAGAATGTGTTGGAAACTCCGCTGAAGAGATCACATAATTAGTTGACTCTGTACACGATTAAGAGTTCATTACGCACCATGCGATTGCAGTGCCAGAAAACTGGTAGTCGCGAGTCCAAAATCTCCAATTTTGATTTGATCATGTGAGTCGAGGAAAATGTTAACCGGCTTCAAATCACGATGAATAATGCCCTGTTGATGTATGTGCGACAGACCCTCGGCAATCTCCCGGAATAAACGCCACAAACGATCCGTGTTCTCAAACAAATTGTCGTCGATGGCCGTGCTGAAAGGAAGACAACTCCATTGAAGGATCATTGATAGAGTGTCTATTGCTTTAGGCTTACCGTAGCGTGCATTTTTCGCAGAACTCCATTTGAATGTACATGACTTGCATTTGGGGATGAGGCGAGATGGTTTTATCCTCCTTATTGCTGTCGTCCTCGTCGTCATCATCATAGACAGCCACCTGGCCATCGGAGTCTACAAATTCAATGCCATCCGAGTCGGAATCCTCCATGTGGGGCCTGCAAAACAAAGTGAGATTGGAGGTAATTGTGGTTATTGCAAAAGTGCAACCTACATGTAACCATTCCACATGCTGGAGGAGTCTTCCGACTCATCCTCCGGCACGGCCAATCCCAGCTGCGGCGACTTGCCTGGCTTCGTGCTCAGCTCTTGACTCTGTGACCAATCGCCGCCCAGGACTTTATCCAATTCAGCGGCATCCGCGTCGCTAACACTCTCAATCCAGCTGTTGAAGTAGCGCACAACATTCTCATGATTCAGACGCGACAGCAGCTCCACCTCACGCGTCATCTTTTTGTACAGCTGTCGACTACGGGCTGGCAGTGGTATGCGCTTGATGGCATACTCCCGGTTGTCCAGAATGTTGCGCACCTTAAGTACATCGCCAAAGGCGCCTTTCCCCAGATACATGAGCACCTCGAACTCGGTGCGCAATCGGGATTGACTCAACGCCAGCGTGGGAATTTGAAAGGGTACGACAGCTCGCTGGATGGTCATTGGAGCGGGCAGTGTCTGAGGCACCAAGGAGCTGCGATGCTGTGTATGCTGCAGCGTCATGTGCTGCTGGGCATTGTCCACATACAGGCGCAGAAACGGATGCTCCAGCAACTCCGAGGCAGACAGCGTGCGATCCGAATTGCATCTAAAAATTAGAGTTTTAAGTAAGAGACTAAAATTAATTGAAACCCTAATAAATATTATCTAAACCACTCTGGACTTAAGCCATAAGTTAAACTAGGCATAATATTTTATATTGTATTCAATAATTATAAATAAAAAAATATTTTTTTAATTTGTAATTTTAAATACTTCAAATGTAATTATTATCTATTTTCAAACTAAATTCCGCTATATTTTTACTAAAATTTTTGCTTACAATTCAAATTGTATTATTAAAATTTGAAAGTAATTGTTTTGACAAATAAAATGATTTCAATGAATCCCTGATCTGATACCCTTTCAAAGAAACTAAAAGAAAATAGAATACTTAAAGAAAACAATAAGAAAAATCTAAAAAAACATGTTTTTTTTTTTGGAAAAATGATTTAATCAAAAATATTAAATTATCTGTTAAAAGATGAATGAATGAAAAAAAAAGTTATGGAGGTTTTCGACTTAAAGAGTTCTTTTTCCTAAGTTTATTAATATTACTTTTATTTATTTAGCTCGAGTTAGAGAGAAATTCGAGTTATAGTAGTTCTAGTTATGGAAGTTGAGCTGTATATTTTTTAATGGCTAAATTCCTATTGAAACTCACTTGTCTACAAAGTCGCGCATCTCGTAGCTGTTCGTGGGCATCAGCGACTCCACAAGGGCGCCCAATGCCGGCAAGTCTCCCCTGCTGCTGCTCTGTCCAGCGCCGCCAATAAGTTCCAATAAACTGGGCACCAGGGAGAAGTCTGTGCAACGAATGTTCCCAGCATTGTCCATGAAGACGGTGCTGTCCAGCAGATGACTATGGGAGACGCCCTTGTTGTGGAGAAAAACTAAGGCATCCAGCACTCCACGGGCTACCATGCGAGCGCCATCCATGCACCAGCCCAGTGTCGAGGAGATGCTAAAGACACTTGTGCCAAGCAGGAAGTCCTGCACCAAATAGAGCAGCAATCCCTCCTTGCGTTTGATGCACAACACGCACTCGTATTGTATTAGATTCTTGTGTTGAAGCTGAGCCAGAGTCGCCACCTGTTTCTCTATGGAGGCTATCAACTCATCCACACGGTGGTTGCCCACACATTTGGACTCGGTGCTCCAATGGCACTTGCCATTGGCATTGCAGGGCTGCTCGATTTGCGGGTACTTGATGTTCCACTCAGTTATGTAGAGCAGCTGTCCACTGTGCATATCGACGCCCGTGTACGCGATGCAACCGCGTTGAGAATGCCCTGCAGGAGTAAATTTCATTTTGTTTATGCTGGCTTCACACGAGCACTTTTTATCCAACACTTTGCGTCAAAAAGCTGTCCTTGCCGTGTAACCACACAAAATTTCAAAGCTTCGTTGAAAAACTGACGCTCACCGATGGAAATAGAACACGTTCTATTCCATCGGTGAGCGATAGTGAGAGACGGTGACGGACAGCGTGAAAAAGTGCTCGTGTGAAGTCAGCTTTAAAAAAAAAACCAGGGACCGTAATCATTATAAGTTTTATTCAAAAAATCTTGAAATAATGATTATTTTCAAGTTTTATAGATTTGCTTACAAAATAATGATTAATTTTAAGTTATACTTTACTTCTCAACCAATAATCATTATTTTTGAGCAAAAAAATAAATCTTATGAAATAATCATTATTTCACGAGTTTTATTTTTTTTTTCTAAGGGAATAAATGCAAGAATGATACACATTCCTAGCTAATAAGCCGACACAAACCATTATAATAATCCATTTAAAAAAACAAAAGTTCTTGCGTTGAATTAAGCCTTGTCAAATTTACAATTTGAGTTTTATTTTGAGCAAAAAAATAAAACTCAAGAAATAACGATTATTCTCAAATGATTATAATATATTGGTTGAGAAGTATAACTTAAAATCATTATTTTGTGGGCAAATCTATAAAACTTGAACATTTTTAATAATCGGGAAATGTATAAATGAGTCATAGAGAAGAACATTGGTATTTTTTCAAAAAAAAAACAAATAATCATTATTTGCAGTCCGTGAAAAAACAAATAAGTTTAGAACCACACAATCAAAAAGTATAGCAACACCTTTGACATTATAAATACAAAATTAAATATGGATCAGAGGGGTACGGGCAGCATCAGCTGCTGATGCTGTACAAGAATACATACGCTAAAAATTAATATATATTACATATTTATGTTTGTATGCAAGTTCCCACTGCTGATTATGTTTGTCACAAGGTACAAGGTACAAGCTACAAAAAAAAACCCAGTCTGTTTCCTCAAATGTTACTTCAAAAAACAAATTATTTCATGAGTTGCTCGCATCTTTCAATTGTATAATTTCAGTCGCAATTCTCGTCTAGTCTGCAATTGATGTGTTAAGTGCGTGTCTTTAACTTGAAATAATTTCTGGTCCTCGCGAATTCAACGTTTACAATGAAGAAGCTGAAGTTACTCCTGCCGCTACTGGTGACATTGCAATGCACATTGATAGGGACGACATACTTGGATGTAATATCTACAGTTCAAGACATTGCCGAATCTATCCAGGTGGCCGCAGACAGTATACAATTACCGGAGGAGGGCGATACTAAAATTAATCTGGACAAGGACAAGCTAGGCGATTCACTGAGACCTTTTAAGGAGATTTGCATTAAAATCTCTGAGGTGGAAACGCTTTATTCTCAATACGCAAATAAAGCACTTAATTCACTTGGCAACTGTATGAGCAAAGATTCGACGCTAAAGTCAGCAATTAACCTAATATTTAAAAATATGGATTGGATTTCATCACAATATAAGCACAGTATTGAAAATGAAGTTCATCAGGGCTATTATGAGGTTGAGACACTCACATATTTTGCCGAATGGGCAACTGGATTTGAAACCTCGTCACTTACAAATCTATTGCGTGAATTACAATTGGCCTTAGTTGATAATATTTTTATTGACCTGGCGCATGAATATGAAAAGTGTAACGCAGTGTGTGAATCAATGCAATCGACACAACAATTCTTGCTCTCACTGTACTGGCATATTGCACTAGCCAAACTGAAAGCTTATGCTATGATGGAGGCTGCGTATGTGATTCTTCGACTTAGTGCCAAACAAAACTTTACAGAACAAACGCAAGACCTTCGTTGGGATTATGGAAACCGCACGGAAATGGTTTATAGTTCGCTTAGGAATGCGATGAAAGGTACAAATCGAATTGTCTATCGTTGTGATCCCATCGAACATGTTCCGAATGTTACCTATGATGAGCTGACACGATTGCTTCAAGGCTACATTGTGAACGAGGTGGACCTGAATGCCCAAGGGTCATGTTCCCGGTCCTGTCCCGCTTATCATCCTTCACGCATCGAGCGTTGCTACGATAGTGAGTCCGAATTTTGTGCTAAACAGCCAGAATGTTCGGGCAAAGTGTACAATTGTCGGTATGACGAATCAGCTATGACAGTGTGTCAGGCTCCAAGCGGAAGCAACCGTCGCTATGACTACATTGAATATGAGAGTGGACGATTGCTGGGACGGAGCAAGAAATGTGTGAGTGGCACTAGGAATAGAGTCAAAAGCTGGCAACGTTGGTTTGTGCAATGCCACTACTGTTTCTGCCTCTGTGACGAGGAGGGTCCGAAATCTGATCGATTCTTCAATCTGCGAGAGTCCATTGCTGATGTGGAGAAGAATAAAGTGGTTACTGGACTGCGGTTCATAAAGAAGAATCGTGTGTTTCATTTGCAGATACAGCAGGGAACACTCTTGCCCCATGGTGTCATCGATGAAACGACCCTCGAATGGAAACCCCTTGATGAATATCGCATCGATGATGAAAATATAGCCGAGGGAGTGGACTACCACTCAATGAGCTACTGGAGCCGTTCTATTGACCTGGATAATATTATGAAACCGGATGACAACAGTTTTGTGGTAACCGGCGTGCGTTTTCGTCTTTTGGGCTCACATCTCAATCTCATGGCACGAATTTGTAAATTCGATTTTAAAAGCGGACAACTTCTTCAACCGGAAGTCAACAGCGTTTGGCAATCGAAAAATCACAAAAATAGGGCAGAAATTGATCTAGATTATCAGGATGTGCTGATACGAACCTTTATGAAATCAATGCCACTATCAAAGCATAACCAACATCTGTTCTTTGCCAATTCTGGAATGGATCAGGATGCTGCACAAACTACCGTACCTTTTATCGATATACAGGATGTTGTCTCGTATCCACCAGCGCCATTAGCAGGCATTGGCCTGTACTATAAGGGTAATCCAGGATACAACGGCTTTCTTGCGCCCAAAATCATTACCTATGACTTCTCAACTCTTTTTGAGGTGTTAGAGACCAATTTCTAAAAGAATTTTCAACTTACGCCTATTGCGCAATTTATATCACCTATAATAATACTTTAATGGAAAATTAAAAAAAAAAATTTAAAGAAAATGTACTACATATGGGCAATTCCACATAAATGTCAACCGAGACCAAAAACGTTAAATTCATCTGAAATCCATTTCTTTTGAAATTTTCTTCCAAAAATGTATTTAAGTTATTTATTTAAGCAATAGAAGCTAGAAGAAATTCACTACGATGCGCATATCGATCCTACATTGTAATAAATTCACTTTTTCTATATTTTTGCCGATTTTCTTAAAAATAGACTTCCAAAATGGACCGTTTGTATTCTATCGATTACACTAAGATAGTAAAATTGTAAATTGTAGAACTACCCATATGTACAAACGTGTGCGAAAAAAAAGAATAGCAAATGTGAAAAATTTATTTGGTAAAAAAAAGTGTAAAAAAAAAAATATTTTTATAATAAACCCTTATATAATTTGAGAAGCACACATTTTAAGCTATGTATATCCTAAAACAATTTAAATCCGGCTGGGTCTATATCTTTTATAATGGCAATTTTGATGGGTCAAGTCGAAATTCAGGTGTGCGAAATAATAAGAACAAGGTGAGAAAATAACGGATTGTCGTTTCCTACACAAGTCTTAACCATTTATAAGTATACATTTAGTTACCTACATCTAGTATAAGTGTGCTCCACCCCTTTTCCGGATCATTTAGGCACATCGCGATTTTATAGAAGCTATAAGAACGTGGTATCTGGAGATAGAAGTATTCTTCCAAGTATTTTCTTCTTCTTGCCACAATTGTCCAACATTTTTTGTCCATAGCATCTCTCATTTTTATCGCTATATTATTCATTGATGATCCACTGGGTTATGGCTCGGAAATTGAGCTAATCCTTCCTTAACATAAATATTGTGGGATCCTGAGCACTACTTTGTTTGACTCGTGATGATATTTGGATAATTTAAGAGTGGATAAAGCTAACGTGGATCATCTTATTTTAAGCATTATTTTAGAAGTTGAGATCCATGACACCCACAATTCTATTTAAAGCATACCCAAAAAAAAAAATAGAGCTGTTATCTATGCCCTCTAAAATCTAGGCGCTCACACAGAGAGACAAAACGGCATAGCTATATAGACTCGGCTGCTGATGCTGCTGATCAAGAATATATACTTTATAGGATCTACCTGTTACATACATTATTTTATTTTTAACTAACGGGTATAATAATGAGCTGCAGGTGTATCAAAAAATATTTATACAATATATTTACCTAAGCAACAACCGCGCTGGATTTGTCTGCCCATCTTGTGAAAGTAGAGCGTCTCCGTATTTCGATGGTCGATGCACTTATTTGGATACGTGTGTCCGCGATAGTAGGGCGACGAGTTCTCGGAGCTCTCGGATGAGCTGGGATGCCGATTGTTGGACTCGCTCATGCTGCGTCTGGGCTCGCCTCGTCTCTTGGCTTCAGTTTTGAAAATCTCTTTGCGTCGCTCCACCTCATCAATGAGAGTCTGTCGCTCCAGGGTCTCCTTTTGCTTCTTAATGTCGAGGAGCTCCTGTTCGCGCTTCTGCTTGGCCTGCAGCATTTCGTCATAGAAGGAGCCTTTGGGCGGCTTGTTGTGCTCGAGCAAAAAGGCCTGAACGGTTTGGGCCAGTTCGTAGATCATAACCTCGCCTCGCAGCTCCTGCGATTGTGCTTGCAGCTGATTGAGCAGCGACTCCAGCAACTGATCCGACATGCCCTTCGATTCCTCCAACACTATTTTGGGTGCACTGCGAATGCAAAACTTCGCATTAGATTGATCTTAAATTCACAAGAATAAATGTTGTCACTTACAGCTTTGGATACTTTGAGGGGCACGTCACGTGCAGCTTCGTGCAGACATAAGCCTGTGGCTGGCCATTGGAGGAGTCTCGCAGTGGTGTCAACAATATGCGTATGTCCGTCGGCTTCCATTGCGTCTCATTGCTGTGTGGCCTCAAATCCTCCACATCGCAGCCGAAAATCGACTGTAAAATAGCCGGCGTTTATTTCGTCATTAAAGTAACGCGAAAAGTGTGATTACCTTTATAACCTCCAATTCCTGTGTTTGCCTTTCGCGAAAAGATTCTTTCGCCGCCATTTAGTGGCAAAGTTGTTCATTAAATCTCAAATCGAAGCGAACAAATTGCACTGCGTGTTGCAATACTGGAGAAACAAACACGTGTGTGTGTGTGTGCTGCTTCTGTGTGTGTGTGTGTGTGTGTGCTGCTTCTGTGTGTGTGTGTGTGTGTTTTGTTATGAATATTGCGGCCGGTGTTGTGTTTCTGCATTGGCAGCTGTTTCATTTTTGAGAACTTTCCGCATCACTTTGGTGTTTGCCCTTGAGTTAAGCTCGTACCAAAGCAATCACTTGTATTATTAGCAATAAATTGATTGCTTAAAATGAGCAACTTGTTGATTTTAACATTAATTTTTCCACTCGCGTTTCATGTGCGTATTTCCAATTAGTGATAGCATTTACTTAACTGTTAACTAGAGGTGGAGAACTATCGATAGTCGGCACCATCGATAGTCAACGATATTATTTGTCAAACCATCCATAACTATCGATAGTTTTCGATAGTGTGTTAAATTATAAATTTTTATACAAAATTCCAAATAAAAATTTGAAATTGGCATTAATTTAGGTATTATAAAAGTAAAAATAAATACAATTCGTTATCAACAATAATATTTCGCTATTAGCTATTGTAATAGCCAAAGTTCCACAATCTAAAACTTTTTGTTCAGTCTTCTGATCATGCGCTCGGACTCGACTAAAATGGCGGGCACACATAAATAAATATTAAAACATAAAAATTTGTATTTATTTTAGTTCCGTTTCGTTCTTCTTATCCATGCCATGAGAATATATATTTATTAAACACAGAACTTAAATGCATCTGCCAAAGGAGGGACTTTCTGTGACGAATTGAGCGTCATAAAAAACTATCGACCACTATCGATAGTGTACGTCTGCTATCGATGGCGCCTCGATAGTGCTTCACCATCGATAGTGCCGATAGTGCCATCGATAGTTCTCCACCTCTACTGTTAACCACTTAAAAATATCTGATTGAGCCAAAATAAAAAAAAAAGCCAAAAGTTTTGCTTTGCAGTCCATGTTATTTTTGCATTTAATTAAATAAAAAATATTTCTTTCAAAAACTCTTCCAAAGTATTTCACATTTTTATCTTAATGTAGGGATTATGTTATCAAATAAAACTAAAGATTGTACTCAACCTAAAGCTATACAAACTAATGAAAAAAGAGCTAGATCGAAAAAAAGTGCCATTGCGCCAACAGAAAAAAAGAGCCAGTTTTGGCGAAAAAACGCCAATTGTGGCAGCCATGCTGTTAACAGCAGTCGTATGTTCTGCTAAATAACATGAAATATTGAACAGTATTTTTGTGGCATTTCTTGGTGCTTTTTTCAAGTTTTGAATAACGGTAAAATATGAAGTTTTCAAAAATCAATTAAAAATTAAATAAAAACAATTTCAACAAACAACAAAATCCAAAATTTTGTAAAATAATTAAGTTCAATCTAAGATTGGTTTGGTGCATTTCGCTCTACGCGTGGCAAAGTTAATAAAAATCCCAAAAAATAAGTAAATTGTAAATTAGAGAAAAATGCAACAACAACAATAATTCTGGTAAAATTTTCAAAATTCTAGCTTCAAGATTGAAAAAGTTCACTTAAAGATAGAGAGAGAGATAACGGCGCTGCTCTCATGAGCGCACGTCATGCGCAAAAACGCCAATGTGGCAACAGTGGTTTTGAATAACGGTGCTTTGGCACGCGCGTTTATCAATCGGAAAACATAATTATTTAGTAATACATATTTGTTAATTGTTAATTGTATCATTATGGCAAAAACACGCGTTGTTGTGCAACTCACTGAAAACGTTGGCAGTGAACAAACAAATGCTGACGACACTTTGCAATATGGCGGGGAATTGAGCATTCTGGATAATCAAACTTTGCGTTTATTGTGCTGTCAAAATGCATCAAAGCCACAAGTGCTGGTGGCCGAGAAGCTTCGCTTCGATCTTCTCTGTGCCAACAACAATGAGGAGTTCAAGGATCGGGAGCTGAACACATTGCTGCTCAATCTGTTTGTAGATCAGCGGGACTGTCTCCTGATGCATTTGACGGCACAACGCGGATATCACCTAATGTTTCTCGTCGACGCACTCGTCATCCAGATCAATGTCAAGTTACAGCAGCTGGGCTTGCAGCTGGAAGAAGGGGCTGTGAGCTACAGGCAACTCGTGGCTGGGGACTGTCCCAATACGTTGGACACTCAGTGTAGTTTCAGCGATACGAAGCATCTGATGGATTGGCTTTTAAATGAATATCGAGTGCGCACCGCATTGGCCACTGGTCACGAAGCTCTCCAGGTGGAATATTCGGTGGTGCAAAAGAATCTGAACATCCGCTTTAGAGTCAGTTTCCACATACTGCTTGTGGCCATGGAGGAATTCTGTCGGGGCACACTGTGCAGCCTCCGTTGCTATTTGAGCAACGATCCCATTACGGCGGCTCTCTCAGTCACGGAGCTGACAACGTATCTGCGTGAAGCCGCTGAACTGAATTCCAGCAAACCACTGTATACGCTGATGTATTTCCATGTGCTGGCCACTGACGGCAAGGTCAACTGTAATACGGTCCAATTGCTCGGCTTGGCGCATTTGGCCTGTAAGCAAGGCGACGCTGGCCAGGATCGTGTCGAAACAGTGAGTAGATGAAGCATGCTATATCGCTCAATTCTCTATGTTCTACTTGTCCTTGCAGAAACAAGTCCCGCAGGTGGCTTCTAGGCGCATCAGTGACTCACAGATTCAACTTGCAGAGTTCGAGAGCAGCGTAGAAGATGTGAACAATAGCTTCAAGTTAGTCCATCATTGCATGGTGGAGTATCTGGAGCAGGAGCAGAAGCTTAAGGACACGCGTGATGTTCTCGATGAGCAGTGCAGCAACTTTATGCCAATTCTTCTCGAATCTAAAGCGAAACTCTTGCAATTAATCAATCTGATGATGAGCCGTATGTAAAAATCTCTTATTCTTGTTAACTTCCATGGTGGCATGTTTTAATTATGAACCTCAATCTAAATATAAGTCACAAGAAATTGTTAGATTTTATTATCATGTCGTTTTTTATATTATGAAATGTCTGGAAGCTTTTGATTTCTCAGACTGGATGTCAACTAATTTCGTATACTCATTTTTGTAAAATAAATGAAATTAATTTGTTCACATGATTATCGAAATTTTGTTTTAACTTTATCAAAATTGTATGTAGTATTATAAATTGATTTTTCGATTATAGAGCACAAGTATGAGTGACAGGTTCCATCGCGTGGTCGTGTCCTTGACGGACGCAATGCATAAAGTGCCCATCAGCATCAGGGAAAGTCTGCTGGACTGCGAGATCAACATATTGGACAAGACCACAATGCTGATGCGATTGAAGAGTGGAATTGATGGCTTCAGATCGCCACGTTATTATCAGCAGATGCAGTTCGATGCTGTGGGATATGAGGATGATCGACATGTGCGCTCCGAGCTGAACGAGATTTTGGTGCAAATGTTTCGACAGCATCGTCCTGCTTGCCTGTTGCGTTTGACGCCGTGTCGTGCCCACAATGTGAAGCTGATGACGCGTCTGCTCGTATCGGATGTTGATAAGGTCTTGCAGAAGCTGCCGTATCACCTGGAGGTCATCTATGTGGAGTTTCATGATCTGCGCAAGTTCGACATGATCAATATGCTCAATATCAATCGCAGAAGGGATCAGCAAAGTCGACGAGAAATGCAAACAACTCGGGATATGTTTGAATGGCTGCACTCGGAGTATAATGCATTGCGTGGACGCGGCACTGGCGATGAGTTCATCAATGTGGAGTTTGTGCTTGGCGATGGCTTCCACAAGCAACACAGAATCAACCTGGCTATCTTTAATATCTTTGACTGCAATGAACGCTCGGATATTAGCAACTTTTTCAAGGAACTTCCCACGGGCAGGCAAGGCAGGAGCACATTGCTAACGGATTGCATTAAGGAATCCTTTGTCTCGAAACGTGCAATCTTCACTCTGGTCCTCTGCGAAATGCCTTTGGATAAGGAGAGTGCCCGGGAGATGCACAAATTTCTGCAGCTGGCAGATATGGCCTGCATGAACATTGGCTCATCGAACAAGTCGGATCTGCAGGTGAAGCCCTTGGACTCGACACTTTCACTGGAATGCCAGTCGAGGAGCAGCTCAACGAGAAGCAGTCTCTCCGCCGAAGATCGCAGCAAGCTGGCGTCGTGGTATAAACGCATTGACAACAAGTTTGCCGAGGTTAAGACCTGCATGGAGCGACATTACAATGTGCAGTATCGCCAAAAGTTTCAAAAGATCTGCAAAGAGCTGAAAAACTTGCGTTCATTGCAGGATAAAAGCGGCGGAGATGCCGGTCGATTGATGCTCAAGAATGGTATAAAGGATGAAGTAATCACAGCCAATTATATGGATGTGCTAAAGCAATTTCGTCAGCTGGAAAAGGAGGTAAAGAAATCCCCATTTGTCAGCACCTTATCAACCTACATGACCACGAAGAACTACGCGCTTGTGAATGCAGAAAGGATTCTGCAAGAACGAGAAATTGCCAATCTGCAAGAACATCGAAGTCGCATAAAAATTGCATTTTGGTAATACGATTCAGCCAATGTTCAATGTCGAGTCAAATTATCTGCAGCCAGTCAAAATTATAAACCAAAAAGCGTATTCTTTATGTTCTTTAATTTTGTATTTATTATGTTATATATAATTTATAATGAGAAACACGAAATATTTCAACGGTTTCAACGGGTATACATATAATATACATAAAATACATATTTATATAATATATACATACATTTATATAAACTTGCAATATTATTGTCAACAATGTGTTCCATAATAGTATATAGTTGGTAAGCAGCATTTTCTCTTTCCAGCTGCGGCTTCAGGCTAACAAATAGTTTGTTTTTTGTCCATACAATGTGTAACAGTTTAATAAATCAATGCTAAGCATACCATAATAGGGTATAAAATGGGTAATGCATAACGATAAAACGCTAAAAACACTCAAAGCAACATTCAAACTATTGATAAATGCACTTAAATGAATGCTACATTAATTGAATGAATTATAGTATGTATTGTATATACTCGTATTTGTTTATATTATTTTTATAATATTTGTAATCACTATTATCAGTTTGTGTTTACCATAAATATGTTTCGTATCTTGGCAATGTTCTTTCTGTTTGTTTTTTTTGGATATGTGCGAATCGCGATGTACTGTGTGAGTTTTGGCCATAAAATGTAGTGAGGTAACTGCATTTCAACTCTGGCAGCTATGTTCCTTATTACACCACTAAACATCATTAAAGAATCTTTAAAATTAAAATGATTTTTGTAAATGAATAAAATGCCATGATTGTAAAATACGTACCCGCATTTCTGAGTATGTTGCATTATGTATTTCATTCTAATTTCTAAACTTAACATTTTTTAAAGCACTGTCATTAAGAAATACAATAACTCTTTTTAAAACTTAGATAGTTGCTGAGAGATAATGAAAATATGGATAACCTAAAACATATACTTTTATATAAATCATTTAAGAATTATTGTCGTAAATCAAAATCCAAATAACATTAAAGCTTTGAACAATTTTATTTATTTGTTTTCCTTGTAATTTCCAAATTTTCGCAGTCTTTGCAATTAATCCAAAGCTTTGTGTTAGTTTTAATTTGATTTTGAATGTAAAGATGCTGCACTGGGGCTTAGTTTAAACTTAAAACATATATAAAAATATACATATCTATTTGTAGTATTTTTTTAGATTGCCAGCTGGACGCTCTTTAAAGTTGGTAATTAAAGTTTAAAGAGCATCAAGCTCTCGTACTCATACTCATAATTGTCTGGCTACACAAAAGCTTTTTGAGTTTATAATGCAGTATTTTTTCTGTTTGAAATTTGTAAATGCTATCATTTGCTGTTGGCCAACGTGATTTAACCGTTTCCATAATAATTTCATCGCAGTTCCCCCTTGGATACATCCATCCACTAATCTCTACACCTGAGCTGGTTTCGTCTGCTTGCCGAGTACCATGAGCAGCTTTTGTAGGAAATGTGTGAGGCTTACTGAAAAGTATAAAACAAATGTAAGCGCATTAGTCAGAAAGACACAATTATTATCCCTATAAAGTCTACTCAAGTGTGCTACAAATGAATAAATAGTGCAGTGCAAAAAAGTTTCGTGAGGAGGGAAATAATTCCACCCACTTGTTAGTAGATTTGATTAAAGTTCAGGCAGATTAATTGAATTGTTAGAACAAACTTAGGAAAACTAAGATAAGGAGCAAACTTAAAAACCTTTGACGACGCTTTCGGACGCACAACCATCATCAGTTTCTGTAGTGCTTGTGTGATTCCGCCTAGAAGAATTGCAACAATTATAGGGTATAGCGTAAATCATATTTAACGTAATTGGCGAAATAGTTTCTTTTTTTTGTGTGTAAACAGGAAGCAGACTTCTTAAACGTGTATTTAGATCAGTAATAACTAAATAGAACTTACCCATGGATTTTTGGAACCAGATTGGTTTATTCTTCCAGGCAATGAACACCACATAGACGGGTATGCTGGACAGTATCATCAGTATGCCATAGCCTGTCTCGACGGGACTTGCGTACATAGGCACCACGGTGACAAATATGGTGGCAATCAGATACACAATCGGGAATACCAACGGCACCCGGATGGGGCGTGGCAAATTGGGCTGAGCCCAACGCAGCCAAGGCAGGCAAAGTACGGCAACGCCAATGCTCAACTGAAATAGGTTTATATTAAAACTTGTATAAATTAATGATCTATTTGTATACGATCTAAAAGAAACTTACCCAAGTGGCAAAGCCCACATAGTTGATGAGCGCAAAAATGTCGGATACCGTGAGGTACAACATGGAGAGGAATGCCATCGCCAGGACAGCGGGTGTGGGTGTAAAACGTTGAATTTGAATCATGGTCAGAATCTCTGGCATCTGACCCTCATTGGCGCCCGCATAAAACAGACGGGAGGAGGTGAGCAAAATACCATTGACGGCACCAAAAGTGGAAAGAGCGACAAAAACTAAAAGAAAAGAATTCAATGCGAAGTTAGCGAAGACGAATACGAATACGAATACTGCAAAGTCATGAGTGTCACTCACCTGGTATAGTCCAGGCCAGCATGCCAAAGGCCCGCTCCGCATAGGTGACAGCCACCGCGGAGGAGCCTAACACCTCTTCGGGCGAGAGGATGGTGTAGAAGGAGACATTCGCCAAGACATAGACAACGGTGACAAGTGTACAGCTGATGGCAATGGCGCGTGGCAGATTCTTGACTGGATCTTTTAGCTCCTCAATGATAAAGTTCAAGTAATTCCTGTCACCCGACCCAACATAAATCCAATTAGTCAAAAGGACACAAACATAAGCCGCTTAAAACACACTCACCAGCCATTGTAGGCAAACAAGCCCGAGTAGAAGGACAACGCCAGGGAAGTGACCTTCGTATCGCTGTTATCGAAAGTAAAGTATTTCACATTGCCCATATAAAGTTGGTACATGCCCGTCGCAATGATGATAAACAGGGCGAACAGCTGCAATTTTAAATGTGAATGTCCTGGCTCTGTAGTAATCCTTTGACTTTAAATTGCAAATTGATTTAAGCTTACTTTGGCATATGTAAAGATATCCTGCACAGCGGTGGCCCATTTAACGTCCCAGCAATTGATTAAAGTTAGTACCACTGTAAAAAGACAATAAGACAGAGATATTTCAAGTATAGCATCATCACGAGTCTATATAATCATGGGTGATGTAATAATCTGAAAGTTTGCACAATGTTACATGCTTTGTTAATGGTACACAATTCCTCACTATTAAATCAATATAAAATAAGTAAACGGACGATCAACCATCGAATCAGTCATTCATTTATTATCAACGTGTCGAACGTGACATTTAAGTACCATATGTGATGAGAGTTAGAGTTAGCTAAACTGACAAGAAATAATTAATGATATGTATGCTCTTAAAAAGAAAAAAATATTGCTAAAATTTGAGGATTCTCTTCCGATTTAACTGGGAAAGATTTCAAGTTTTTCAGCTATTAAAGTATTAGACACATCAATATAAAATCTGATGTGTCTAATGATATTTGGGCTGGTTTGAGAGTTGGCAAATATCTCAATATCTCCATTTCAAGTATTGTAATAAATATCTAATGCAAATTAAACTGCTTAGAAATTTGATTGATTAAAATTGCTAGCAGAAAAGATTTTAGGTACTTCTATAAAAAAATTTAATAAAATAAAATTATTTTAATAGTGTCCGTATTTCCTAACTCGTTTTCTTCTTTCAAAAATTGTATTTAGTTGTTGCCAATCGATATATCACAATGAAATCATTTTAATATATTATTTGAATATACTCTACTGTCTATTTGCACTTCGCATCAGTTGAAAACAGATGGAAATCGAAGAACCCCCGCTTCGCTGACAACAACTGATAAGCCAACGGCAAACACATTTCGCATTCGTCTGTTTACACTATTCTCATGGGATCTGTTCGATTTGGGTCTAATCTATAGGTCAAGTACGCAACATTAGATAGAGTAGATTTTTAGTACTCACATATACAGCAAACCGCGAGCAATCGCGATGCATCCTCGGGTGGTGTGCATTCCGGAAAGAAGGGTTTCAGCACGTAGGTACTAAATGTTAACGCCACAATGGCCTGGGAACAGGGACGCACAATCATGCACTCTATCCAGAGACGTATGAATGCCATAAATGGTCCAAAAGTTTCCATAATATACGCATAATCCGCGCCAGATTTTGTAATCATCGTGCCCAACTCAGCGTAGCAATAGGCGCCAACCTGTTGAGCGATAAGATGAGAAATGTTTAAGGAATTTGATGGCAGTGAGGGGATGTTATAGGAAATTTAATAAAATTTGAGAGAAAATATGTTGAGCTATCGAAACAAGAGGGGAATGATTTCCGAGCTATTCTCATAAATAAATAACTGTAGAAATATGTTGTTGAATTTGTTTTTAAAACAAAAATCTAAAATTAAAGAAGTGTGTTAAGATAATTTATATTTAAATTCTTAAAAATTCAACGAAGTTAGATAAGTAATGATATCGCAAGCCTAAAGTATTCCTGAAGACATTTCGTTCGTTTAACCCCAGAGTGGCAATCATTTTAGACCACACAGCGTATACGTAATTTATATTGAGTATCAACAGCAGCGCATGCTTTTGACAAGGGCGTGTCAGTCTGTGGGTGTATTTGTGTGTGTGTGTGTGTGTGTGTGTGGGAGTAGCTGTGCGTGGGAATTTCAATAATTTCATTAAAAGACAAAATGCTGTCAGCATTTGTAATTGACTGTTGGTCCTTTGCATTGCCAGTTGCCAGATATCAATTGGAATTTTGATTACGTCTAGTTAGTTGCTCCATATTGTTGCACATCTGTTTACTGGAGCGTGGCTAACAACAGGTGTCTATATAACTCAACAATGCAGTTCTTATTTGCATATAGAATTTATTAATATTTATGAGGCGCTGACCCTCCATTTATTTTTCATTCGATGCACTCTGTAACACTCACCATTGAGAAGAGTCCAGATAGAACCCAAACAATCAGCGCCAAATTCACGCTGCCCGTATACATTAACACTCCGGTGGGTGAGACAAAGATACCAGAGCCGATGATTGAGCCCACAATTACCGTGCAGCCATTCAATAGACTCATTTTGGCCTTCAGTGTCACCTCACCGCCTCCTGCATCATCGCCACCTCCATTGTCACCATCTCCATTTGTTAGCTTGGTCGATGCATCGCCGTTTCCATTCACAATGGAACTTTTTCTCGAGGAGTTCTTGCGATTAAGCGATTCCGTTTCCATGTTTAAACTAAGCTAAGATTGTGTATATAGAAGCTATCTGAAAAGTAAGAAAATTATAAAAGCATTTAGTAAATTAATTATAAATAATTTTAAACAGCAATCAGTGTTTATGTGGTTTATAAAAGTGCACTTGTTTTGGCTTTTTAGTTATTTATACACTTAGTCGTTTCATTCATGTATATATTAAACTACACATGGCTTTTATAATTTATCAACACATCTGTGCAATTATTTAAGAGCCTCCAGTGGAGATTTGTGTTAATTGTTTGCACAATGTACGTATTTTCGTTAATTAATTGGGCTTCGTAAATATACCCGTATTTACATGCATCTGCCTAAGACAACTAAAGTTTTGGTTTAATTCATAGTTGAGCTAGACAGACTCTTAATAATTTTAATCTTTCGCTAGAAATCTCAACTAAGTCACGACTTTTTATTTTACTTTGCTTGAAGTGAAAGGCAATTAAAGGTCATTGGCCAGGCTATATATTGTAAGAATGGCTTGTTCTACATTCTTGCAAACTTTTTGTTTGCTTGAGCTGAGTTGAGTTCATATGGCTTTCAAATCATTTATAAGTCGACAGCTGACAATTTCGATGAACCCTGTACTTGTACCTTTTTATAATCACAACACGACCCCATTATCAGTTTGGGAATGAGGAAACACATGCAAGTTAAGATTTCAACGAGTTCGTTAAACCACAAAAACAACGTAGAATTTAAATTTTTTCATTAAATAAAATGCTATGTAAAGCATTTGATTGATTGTTGACTTGTGGTTGATGAGCGCGTGTTGGCCCATAAAATAATTTCCGATATGTAAACATTTTCTTTTCGTCTCGGTTCAAGGCTGTGGAAAGCGTAAAGCACCTCTGTCGGATTAGGTCACAACGTTTGTTTATTCTACGTATGTATGTACATATATACAATATATAAGTATATAGTAAGTCACTTCCTCTAAAGCAAGAACCGGCACTGGATACACGCTTTGCATAAATTATCATGACATTAAAAGCGAGAATAACAACGGACACAGATACAAACAAAATTGTATCTCACTCAACTATTGAGCGACAGGTAGCACAAACAGGTGAATAAACTAATGAGCTGCTATTGCAGGGCAATGATTTATTTTTTTGTACCTTTTCAACTTGTATATCAAAGTCAAAGACTCTAGAGCTGGTTCTCTTTTATTGTTTGTAGTGTTTGCTGCTGCTAATTACTCAACTAATGGTTACATTTGGTCTTCATAGTTGAGCAGCCAAGCAAAACGGAGTGAAAATATGAAAATTCGTCAAAAAATTTAGATTTCCTGATGCAATCAACACCATTTCTGACCGCAATACTTGAAAATCGTTTAATGGGGAATTTAGATTGTAATTGGGATTTACTAGACGGAAACACTGCAAATAATAGCATAGAATTATTGCAAGCCACGTTAACAACATATCTTAGTCATTGGGGCTTTTGCGTCATTTGTGAATGTGTTAAAGGCAATTATAATTGGCATTTGGAAAACTATTAAGATGCAATTCGTTCGACTCTAATGACTATTGTAGTGACTTGTATCTATTGTAATCAGCCTTTCACTCTTTGCTTGCCCAAAATCACTTCTCTTATTTTCGGTCTAACACAATACCGACAGTATCGATTCAGCGGGAGCTAAAAACGTATGTACATACTTTTTTGTTAGATTGACTCACAAATTCCATGCCCACAAATAGCATAAAAAATCCATTAATTTTGATACCGTAAACAATCACATAAAATAGTTTTCGAGCTTATCTGACGAAAGCTGCTATAAATTTTCCGGGCAGTTGGACAAGAAATGTATATGCTAATTTAACAAAATACAATATAACTAATAAAGTTATAATAAATATGAATATATTAAGTTATCCAAACTTTAACTTGATTTATGACATTTTTTGAATCATATCTTCTTCGAACTCTCTGAATGGAATTAATACGTTATTTAAAAGGTGTACATTGAATTTTTATATGCTAAAATCTTTTTCAGTATCGCTTTTCGCGTTCTGTGACATGTGTACGAAATTTGTGAGCAGTTTTTGATGGCTTGATTTTAATGTGTTGCCAAAATAACAACACGATGTTGTAAATAAGTTTTTATTTTATATATTCGTTTATTTCTTCTGGGCTTTTTAATAGCAATTTCAACTTTGTTGCTTCTTTGCAAAGCACAAACACAAAATAAAAACGTTGGTAAATAATGTCTTTTAATTCGGACCAAGATTACACAGTTGTTAAAACAGTTCTCTGATATTTATTGCATTAACTACCTTATTCAGATAAATTAAGAGTTCTCGTACTTTTTCCCGCCACGAATCCGCTAAGTGTTTCTATTTGTACAATACTACCGAGAACTGGAACCGTACGCAATCAACGATTGGAGCAGACTGACAAGAGCATTGCCTGTTTCGAGGCATCTTTGCGGCGCAATCTCTGCCAGAGCACGGAGCTCGGCATAGCTGACTTTGCGTATCGCCTACAACTTGCCCTGATAAAGCTCTCGGTTGAGCTTAATCATAAGCTTCGGAGGCAGTCGGTAAAGCTCATTGCACCTCTGCGCTACATCGAACTTGCTGAAGGTTGTTGGAGATTGTGTAGAGGGCTCGTTCATTTCTAACCGGCATTTTTGAATTTTGAATTTTGTTTTGTGTTTTACCTGAAACGAGTTTTTGACGAGGCGATCGGAACATTTCTTTGTGTGTTTTGCTTTTCAACAGAATTTCTGTTATTGCCCAAACAAAAAGCGTGTATTGTTGTTGTGTTTTCGTTTTTTTGCGTTTCTTTTTGATATTTCTCTTAACGTGTTTGCCTTTAATTGTTGTACATGAGTGGAAAAGGAACGCGTCATTTTTATCTAACAGATACTTGTACGCAATTCTAATTAGCTGAATGCGGTCTAACGCTCTCTATTCACGTGTTAGATACTTTATCTTTCGGCACTCGACAGTTTCCAGGTCTCTCGAAGTCTAACTGTACCAGCTGCACTGCTCAAAATACAATAGAATAACAAAATGTATCTCTTTCACACGAAGACATACACTATTAGCTATAGTTATGCAAATCTCATTCAAATCCCACTGATTTTCGCGCGCGCATATTCAAATCCCGCATTCCCACATACGGATTGCCCTTTAATTGAATGTATCCGCATTTGGAGCAACATCGTCTACACACAAATGTCTCAAAAGCTAACTCGTCCGCCAATGCGACAAAAGTGACTGAAGTCAGCTTGCAATTTCTCTAAGTAGCCCACAAATAGCCCACGCAATTTGTCTTCCTTTGAAGAATTTATTTAGAATTGTATTATTATTCGCTCGCTTTATGCAAAGAATTGTTTGATTTTGCAGCCTGAACTACCAAAGCAGGGTTTTATTGTATACCCTGTACGCTGTGGTTATTGGGGTAGTATGGACCAGACTGCATTCGGTTATACACAAAAATTATGCCATTTCCATCTGAACTGTTGTCCAATTTCTTCTTGGCCTCTTAAATTTATTAATAAAATCGAATTGAATAATAATTTTTTCATTGTTTTCAAATTAAAAAAGTTTGTTTTCAATAGTAAAAAGAAAAAAACATTTACGTAATTATATTTTATATTTTATAAAAGGGACAAATAAGTGTTGATTTTTTTAATGTGCCTACATCTACAAGTAAATTATTGTATAGGGTATCGCTAAGTCGACTACCAGTTTATAGTTAAGCAACAAATGGACAATGGATATTGCACAATCTCAGATTCATTAGACATAAATTAGCGACAATTGACGCTTCGCTAAAACGTCATTGAGAGAGGTACGCATATATACTATACATATGTTAGTAGGTATTTTTATAAGGTTCTTAATTTATGCAAGATGCTTGTAGTCCGAGAATAAAATTTAAATTTCAACTGACTGTCTATTTGTGTGGCACGTAAGGAAATTCACTTTTAACTCGAGTGTTTGACAAGAAGAGTTGTTTGTATTGATATTGGTATTGAATTGCATTTTCGAAATGCTTGAGATTTCTCGAAGTGTGACGATTATTGTATTTCAAAGCACTCTTTTGAGGCGTGACAAAATCGCGTGATCAAGAATTGCTGAAAATCAGCTCATGGATGTTTCAATTCATATTAGAAAAATATTAAGAAACCGGTATTAATTTATTTTTATATTAAACTGAGTTAATTATATTTTTTATAATTTATTCGGATTGTTTCATAAGTAGCTACCCAAATGGGTTGTATTTTAACAAATATAGGGAATGCACAAATCCCAAGCTTATTTTCGTACAAAATCATACGAATAAACTTAATTCTTAATTTAGCAAAGTTAACTTAATCTGTGACATCTTTTGCACAGTTGACAAATGGCTACAACATCTCGCAAACCTCTTTTAAAGCGCTTTTATTGAATTACGCTTCGGTTGCACCTTGCAAATGTCAATAAATTAGGAGCTCTGTCAAGGTGAAGGTAAATTTATATCCACCGATACAGCGTGTTCTCAGTGAGAGGGGCTTTTGGACACACATTTGATACTCGACGCGTGTCGGCAACGCATAAGTCGATCAGAGGCAACACACCCCGTTGGGTGCAGGGTATTGAATGTTCATTAATTTTCGGATTGATATTAAGCCCAAGCTTTTGTTTTTGACAAATCATCTTTGCTGAACAAATTACTTGCTTTACATTAGATTAACATTATTAGAACATTTAATAGTTTACATAATCTGTGTCACAAAGTGGCGCCAAAGTGTCTGGCAATGTCGAATTGTGCCGACTAGTTGAGAAAGGTTGAGTGTAGGTGTGTGTGTGTGTGGGTGTGTGTGTGGGTGTGTGTGTGTGACGTCACAGCTGCGTATGACAGCAGCTCTGACGTAGATGGAGGTGTGTTATTTTCTGCTGTCCGTTCCATCTTTGCAGCCTAAAATAGCTTTGCAGACTACGAGAAGGGCAAAGTTCTTGCTACCCTTCAAATCCCACTGTATTGTTAATTATTTGAGGGGCTTCGCTAATTTCTTTTGTGAAAACTTACAACAAGTTTTTCGAATTTCAACAATTTCCAATTAAATGCAATAGTTGGTTGTCACACTTTCACTTGGCAATGTCAAGGTCTAAGCATAATTTAGGTATTATTTTCCAACTATTTACTATAATTTATATTCGTGAATTTAAGGTTCGATTATTCTTAATTGTTTCCCACGCTTATTTTCACACTTTTCTGTTAATCAAACATAGGGAATAACCAAATCACGTTGTCTACTTTTTTTTTATTTCTCAACAAATTCAAGCTTCAAGTCGTGTCCACAGTTCACAGTGTACTGAAAGCCAGCGCATGTCTACAGCATCAGAAAACGCGAACGCGAACCAGAACCAAAAACGTGAACGCCAGTGTCGTACCCTGATAAGAGGGCGTTAAGAGCAAGAAGCTTACAGTTTGCAGACCAAAAAAGGAAGGCAACAAAACAACAATTTATAAGTAAAATAAGGTCGCAGTTTCTGCCTTGGCCAGTCACGTTGTTGTTGTTGCTGTAATTTTGTTGGCTCTGAAAACCTTTAGCGTACTTCAAATTATACGTTCCTGTCCGTTCAACCCCCTTCCCACTGCGTTTCTCTCGTCAGCTATGCGCAGGCATTCATCAAGGGTTCTTCTCGGTCTTCGGTCCTCAAATTATGTCAGGCAAGTTATGCCATTTCTTCAACATTTTTTTTGTGTTCTTTCGCTGGCTTTCAGATTTGTCTTTGCGTTCGTTTAGGTTTGCGCCTTTTGCGTTGTTCTGACTGTAAATCTGTGTGAATTTTGTTGTTGTACCTAAGGTCAGCATTTGTTTGTTGTGCGCATGTTTGTTATAGCGCTAAATATATTTAAAGCTTCTTTTAAACGCACACGATAACTGTATATCGATTGACACGGCGTCTTTCCGTTTATCGTTTCACACTGCTTGCAACGGTCTTTGCAGTGCGCCATGTTTGTGTGTACTGCGTGCCATAGCAGTGAGCTTGCGTAGCGAAACAAGTGTGAAAACTGCTTGTTATGTCAACTGCTTAACACAACTGCAGAAAGCAGTGTAGTGTTGCTTGCTGCCAATGGATGGCGTTTATCACGCGCGAAAATTTGAAATGAAAAATTTGAAATTTTTAAAAATCAATTAAAAAAATTGAAAAACATTAAAAAAAGAAACAACAAAATACAAAATTTTTTAAAATAATAAAGTTCATTCTAAAATTGGTTTAGTAAAAAATCCAAAAAATAAAAAAAATTTTAAATACCAGAAAAATTCCCGAAAATGAAGATTCAATAAACAATAATGGTAACTATTACTTGGATTTAATTTAATATAATATATTTAAAAAATGAAATTGTTATTTGGTTGTACGAGTGACATAATTTAATACAGTCTGATTGATGTAACAATTGTTGTGCAAATATATTTAAGTATCTTAATGCTGTGTTAGTTGATTGTGTGGCATTTATTTGTCATAAGCACGTGTGAACTGTTGCAAACTGTGTTCGCCACATCAACTTTTGATCCTGCTTCCAAACTTGTCATGCATATAAGCAGCATTGATACACACATATACACACAGACACACACATATGTGTGTGTTGTGCAGCAGTTGCATGCACCTTCGCACTGTTGCACAACAATAAAAAAGCGATAGAAGAAGCAGAGTCTGCCGTGCCGTTTATTAGTTTTGTTTTGCAGCTGGGCAAAAATCAATCAACGGGTAACTGACAAAACTGGCAAACACCTGATGTCTCCCCTCATCCATCCCCCATCCTTCCTTCATCTGTAGATGTGTTTCTATACATATGTATGTGCTCCTCGGCAATTGCACCGGATGCTGGACCAGCAGGATATGACGGCGAGTCCAACCCTCTTCAAATTGCTACCCCTTTCCCCCTACCATTCAATTCTCGATGAGCCTCTCGCATATTTTTCGAGCTCCATTTTTTGATCCTAACGTGACGACGACAATTGTCGCTTTCAACTGGATGGCAATGTGCGTTGTAGAAACCATTTTTGACACCAAGAGACACTAGTTGGAATGGAAAGTGTTGCACAGTGGACAGATTTGGCTGATATAGCGGATAAAAATGAATATCTTGAATAGAACTAGAAATATTATCAAAATGACAATTTTCCTGGAATTATACTGAACAATGAACTTAATTTGTTTTTTAATTTAATTTTTAATGTTACCTAAAATTATTTACTGAAAGAGAAATGGAAACTTCTTTTGTTTAATACGTGTCAGTAACTAAGTCTAAAACGAATCTTATCTGATTCTTAAAATGTATCGCAACATCTTCATAAATTAAATACATACTATATTAAAAAGTTTTTACAAATTTGGCGGACTTTCTTCAGCTAAGTTATCTAAATCGCCAACTGTGCATTGTCAGCTATTTTTTTGATCAAACAAACTTTAATGCCACCCCAATGCGATTTGCATTTTTTAATGGACTGTAAGTGTCCCGACAGGTAAAAAACTCACATGCATTTGTCAAAACTACTAGACGAGGCTATTTCCAATTTCCCATTTCCCTATAGTTTTCATGGTTATCATCTTTCACCTGAACAAATTCTGAATAACTCTTTCGATCAATGAAGTGTCTCTCGTGCGGCGCTAAGCTCCTTACCCCGTCCTGTTCTGTCCTGTCCTGTCCCTTCCTATGCTATCACTCCGTGGCAGGAGATACTCGAACTTGTTCAGGTTTCTGCAAAATTTATGCACTTCCTGACCGACGGCACATGTGAGACGGCCACTTTTGAGTTCTTCTTCCTGGCCTGGACTGTAGACTGTCAATGAGCTGCAAAGCGGATTTTGATAGTATGGCCTGCAACTGGAGGCCACCTATTTATGCAAAGTGCTACCATGTGCAGCTCCTCGAAATGGTTTTCCCACTTGCGAGACAGTTGCTCCAACAGTTTGCCGGCTTATGTTAATTTTGATGGACTGAAATCAATTAAAGGCAAGTGGAAATATGAGAAATATGAAAGAAACTGTGCGCACAATCAAAACTTTACTAATTACAAAACTTGCCGAAAAATCAGCTTAATACAATAAGTGCGACAATGGCTGCTAACCAGTTACGGAAAGTGATTTCTCCATCCTCATCTCTTCTCCCTCTCTCTCTCTCACTCTTTCGCTCTTCGTAAGTAAGTGAGAAATAAACTTGCGTTTTCAATTACCAAAGCCAAGAGTTGAGTTCTCGGTCTTGAGCTGAGCCTGCTGCCAGGCATCAAAGGATATAGACGAGAACGTCGTCTGCTGACAATGCGAAAATGCAAAGAGCAAAAGCACTTGAAAGCTGAATGAGAACGAAAATGAATATGGGAACGGACAAAAGAAAAGGGCAGGAGAAGAGCTGGAAGCCTGGAACAAGGCAACTAAATGGAATGGCAACTGGCAACAGCAGCTAAAATAATTTTTAACACCATTTCGCCTTCGTTTATTGCTTCCTTTTTGAGTACTTCTTATCGAGTTGAAGGCGTTGGCTGATTACAATATCAAACTTGTCTACCTGACATTCTTTAATAGTTGCGAATGTTGTATAAATTAAATTTAAGGGATGCTCTTGGATGATATGATCGATTATGCATTGAAGGAATATCCACTTCAGAATTTAGATTATGCAAGATTACTGGTAAAAATCATGCATGTCTCTAATTATTTTTGCTGACAACTAAAACTAATCTACTAGCAAATAACATACATATAAAAAGTATATAGTCATTATTGTAATAGGTGTATCTTTTAATGATTGCGGTCCTAGTATTTTTAATTAAATGTAAAAAAAAAGGGGGGGGGGGGAACTGATTTAGACTTCTGTATAGAATCAACTACTCCTGGAATCCTTTGTAGAATCAACTATTCGAAGACGTTTACTTGCATATTATTTTTTTTGCAGAGTCATGCAGTTTCATAATTTATTTAAAGCCATGTGCAGTCGGTCTCTCGCTTGACATTTCCAGCCGAGGCGAGTGGCAAAGGATAAAGTTTATAATTTCATAGAGCGATCCCCTTTTTTAAGTTCTCCCTCTCCCGTTGGATTTTCCGACAGCATCTTGAATTTATGCACTGAATTAATTATGCACGTACGTCGCAACTTTCATCGCGGGGAAGTGGCAACGGAATTTGGCTTTGACTTTAGCCAACTTCAGTCCGAGAGTTCTGGGCAGGATGGGAGGTTAAGAGTGGGCGTGGTCTGAGCCTGGTCGGTGCGTCTTTCCGTCTTTCGTCTGTTTGGCTGTTTGGTGGCGTTGGCGGCGCATTTAAAATAATTGCTCTGCGTTGTCTGACGCTGCAAGTGGAAAAACTGAAACTGGCAATTCGTGTGAAAAGTTTACATTACGCTTTTGGCATAAGCTTATAATGGATTTGTCAGCGGGTTTGTTGCTTTGGGTTTTTTTTTTTGTTTTTTTTCTTGTCTTGAGGCTGCTGAGACAACAACCATGAAAATCTTCTTTGGGGCTGCTGCGTTGAACTAATGTAAATTGTGGATAGTTCTAAGTGGCCCGAGAGTGGGTAACGACTGCAAGTTAAATGTTTTGGGCTCATTTGCATAGAAGTTGCGGTGAAAGTTTCGCAGGAGAAAGTAGCACGACATGAAACTAAAAATTGCTATGGAACATGCATGGATGTCCTCGAGGAGGAAAAGTTAGTCTAATGAAGTTAAGAGTGGATTCAAATAGATGATATGTGTGGAGGTGGATGAGAATATTAATTAAAGAGATTTTATGGTTGCTGAGAAGAAATTTTTAGAGTCTTAATATATTAATAACAAAATATATTGTATTGAAAAATGAGAAACAAATAGTAAAGAATGGTACTAATAAATTAAATTATTTAATTTTATTTAAATATTTAATTTCGAAATTTTGTTAGAGGCTCATGGATTTTTATTTGTATATTTGTCTATTGTTTGTTAATAAGTTTGTCAGTGCATGAGTATTTTCTAATTTGGTATTAATTAGCACATTAGATAATTTCTTTCACCTTTAATTGGCATTAGTCTTCCTTCAATTGCCTTCTTTTGAAAGCTGTCTTCTTTCACGCTGGCTTTGTTGTTGCCTTGAAGTCTCTTTTTTTTGTCCTTGACGATGGAAATTGCTCAGATTTCACAGGATAAAGGGAGTGGGGCATAGATACTCAGATACTTGGATACATGAGGGGGCAACAGATTCATGACGCTGTTCTGGCTACGGCGTCAGCTGTCTGACATCGTTTATTTACGCCGTTGGGGAAACGTTGAAAGCAAATTGATATTATGTGGATTTGGCTTTCACTTTGGGCCTGGGTATCAATAGGCGAAATCCTTTCGCCTTTCGTAGCGCCCTGACATCGTCTCACTCGAGTTAAGCCAAGGATAATGATTATGTTGCGCAACGAGCAGTGGTTAAATGGGTGGGGAGGGAAGGGGAAAGAAAGGTAGAAGGGAAATCAGTTAGACAGTCGCTTTTGCATACATTGCGGGTTGAAGGTGGCTTTGAGAGGGAATTTGTAATCGACAGACAATCGACGTGCGCTCAAGAACATAATGGATGTTGAAGGGAACTCGGAGTCGTATTCCCAAGACAACAGTGCAACTAATTGGGTTTCGTTTAACGATTAGACAATGAGTTAGAACAAGACCGCAACTCTGGACGAGAAATGGGAGCAGACTTGATTCGCATACTCTCTCGCTCTCTCACTTCTCCGTCTCTGGGCCACTTGATTGGAAAATCAAACTAATTAAAAGATTTCAATTAAACGTCGAGCTGCAAATGCTACAACTTGGCGCAGTAATTCCATTAAAATGGCAAATCAATTTCAATAAATTTCATTTCAGCTTGAAATGCGCACAAGGTAAGCGTCCAATTTGAAGGCGTACTGCCACGCCCACTGGCAAAACGATGCCACTGCTTTGGGACTTCTTCTTTTGCCGCATTTTCTTTTAGTGCTTGCTGTAAGCGTCATAAAACTGTAACATGCTGACAAATCTGTTAATTGAATCGAGAATCCAATTAAAACTTCAATTTAGTGGAAACTTTGCGCTTTTGATAAAGTTCAAGTGCATAAATGGCCAACATGCGGTCGTTGTTGCCGATTTCATTTCACAATTTCACATGTTGACACTACTGACAAACTCAGCACACTTTTCATCACTTCACGAGTCTTTTTCACTATTTTCCAACACAAAACAAGCAATATTCTTTTTTTCGCATTCTTTCTATTTTCTTTTGGCCTGGGTGTAAATTCAATAACGAATTGGTGTGGGCTCTGTTGACTATATTAAAGTGCACAATTTCCTAATTAGTGTGTCTGGCATTTGCATAGTTGCTCCCCTTCTTTTGTTCACCCCGTTCCCCCTTACTTTTCTGCTCCCTTCGTTTTGTAGCCGCATTCCTCACTTTTGTCCTGCGTTTGAAAATAGTCAAAGCAAAACCACAAGCTGCACATAACTAACTGAAACTGCTTTATTTGGACAAACCGCAGGAGGCACCAGACTCCCTCCCTTCCTCCCTCTTCCCCTTACATATTTACCTCAACTTCCTGCTGGACCTCTGCCACAAAAGGCAACAAATACAAATGCTAACTTGATACTTAGAGATGAGCAATAGAAGGTAATTTCATAAAATAAATTACTGAAATAATTCGCATTCTCTAAAATATGATCTGATTATTTTGCAAACATTTACTAATTACCACTACTGAATTTTGTCACATCCACAATACTTTCAAATTGTTTAGAAAGTAAGTTTAGGTTAATACACGTTTTAAAATTATTTTTTATGTTGTTTTCTTAAAGTCTATGTATATATGTATATATTAAAACATTACTAATTTCTTGTGGATACCTCTGAAATTCAGACAAAGTTGTTTTTATAAAATGATATCTGCAAATGAAGGAGTTTGTTTTTTAAATTTATTTCAATTGTCATTTTAGATTTCATAGTTCATAGCTTTCATAACATTCATTAAAAACTCCTTTTTAATAGTATTTATTTCACTTATGTAGATATTTATGATATTTTGTTTAATTTTATAAATCAAAGTAATTTTTAATTTCAAATTAAGTTAAATGAGTTCATAGATTTCGTAGCATGTTCGTGTTCAACTCTGACAATGAGCGGGAAAACGTGGAAGTGTTTTGCTTTCGACTGTTGCTACGAATCCCATTAAAATTGCATTTAGTGAAAATTTATCAGTGTGCAGAAAGGTAACAACCGCAGGCGCACTTTGCACTCGCACTAGCTATAAGTGTGCGTGTGCCCGGAAACGGAAATAAAATAATTTCTGGTAGCACTCGACAGTCGAAGAGATAAACAGTTGTTGCAGCACCAGTTCTCTACCACTAGCTATCTTTCTCTCTGTCTCTCACTGTATACCTTTCTCTGTCTGTGTGTTTGTTTGTTTGACTGTCTGTTTGCCTGGAGGGGCAGGAGACAGGCGTTTATGCAAATGTTTGGCCCCAATGCTTTAACTAAAAACACTTTAACCAACCTTGGGCGAATGCTTGTTAGTAGCCATAGAAATCAGTAGAGACACCCATCCAGCCTCAACTCTCAACTCCCACTCCAGTTCAGTTGCCCAAAAGGCCGTAAAATGCCTGAAAGTTACAGCCTGGCCCAAAACTCTGCCATAATGGCTGTTGTTGCCGAAAAATGTTTCATTGCTTTGGGTGTTTCTGCTTCAGCTTCAGCTTCAGCTTCTTCTTTAGCCTTCCCTGGGATGGTTTGTTCTGCTTCTGCTTCTGGTTGTCGACTGTTTTGCCACACCTCAACTAAAAGTCATGGCTCCATGAGTTGCTTTTGTATAGAGCGTAGCATAGCGTAATCTCAATTCAGTCAAAGGTTTTCTACGCCCAACTGAGTCACATATCTCTCGCTTTCGCTCTGTCTCTTATTTTCTCTTTCTATCTCTTTTTCTGTGCCTAACACTTTGGTGTGTTTATTATGGCGCTGTCAGTCTGCCCTTGAAACGTTTATTGTTTTGGGTTTTTGGCACTCCAAAAAAGATACTCGTCGCACTTGTTAATAGGTATGTGTTTGCCAAGTTTACTAGATGAACTCGTCAAATCAGATATTGCTTGATTAAACACATTAGCATTTTCCAAAAATTTAATGCCAGCTTAGGTAACTGAATAAACAGAGAAGCTATTTACATTAGTCAACGATTTAATCGCTTCCAAAACTATTTTTGTTTTCATTTCATTCTTATCCTTTTTAATTTTATAACAATCGAGTAATATGAAATATTTTATTGATCATTTTAAAATACTTTTAATTCTTTAAATGCTAATATTTAATTATAAACTAAAGATTTAATTCTTTTTAAATTTTTATAAGATGATCTTTACAGCTTACGCTATTATTAATTTATTGATAAGCTTAACACTTACTGTTGTTACATTTTTCGACAACCAAACTAACTTTAAACTTTTACAATTTTGTGAATAACAGATTTTCAAGGTTTCGTAATATATACATGCCTTTTTAATGCAAGTATCCCCCTTTAAGATCTATTTTGCAGGCTTGAATAACTTGTGAAGTGTTGCTTAGCGCCTTTTACAACACTGCCACACTTACCATGGCCAATAAGGGCAACAACACGCAGTCAAGTCGAGTTGGTGAAAACAAAACAAACATTTTCTCTCACGAAATTTATCGTTTGCATAAATTTGCTTTATTGCCTTTGCAGCTGATCCTTGTTGTTGTTGTTTCTCCTCGTGGTTCGTGGGTGTATTAGTGTTAGTGTTAGTAAGTGTGTGTGTGTGTAGAGGAAGTGTAACTTTCGTTGGCAGACCAAGGCAAGGCAATCAACAACAACAACAAGAACAACAACAACAACAAGAACAACAAGAACAACAAGAACGATGATGGCAACTAACACAGCCTGGCAAATGTGGCGAGCAAAGTTTTCCATTATTCAATTTAACTAATGAAACTGAAAATTCATTTTACCACATTAACACACACAAACAAACACACACACATACACAGAGAGAGAGAGAGGGGAAAATGTTGAATGTGGCAGGAAATGTGAGCGGACGCCGACGGCAGGACATGTGTGCGTGTTATTTTGTTGCTGTTCCAATTCGACTCCTTGTGTTTGCTATAAAACGCGAAAATTTATATTTAGAGTCAGAGCAAGGGATGAGGACAAGGACGTGGACGTGGACTTTTGGGGGGCAGTGGACAACGGGGTGGCAGTGGCGCCACCCTTTGCAGCATGGAAATGTGGCGGCATTTTAATAATTAAGCATACTTTCGGGCGTTTTCATGTCCATTTGGAGTGTCTGGCGGCTCTTTTGTTTAATGTGGCGACATTTCGCCTTATAAATTATGTGACCAAATGTGCGTTCAGTTCATTTATTTTCGTTCCTCCTCGTGCTGCCCAGATGGCCGCTTGTAAGGATTTACGAGCCAAGATTTCTTTATGTAGTAAGTAGTGATATGTATACTCATGTATGTACCTTAAATTTTTATTGCTTTCATTAATTGTTGCGTTGTGGAAAATAGATATGTGTATATATATGTGTTATGCTAACAAAAATAATACTTAGCGCACTGGATCATCAACGTTGTCATCGTCAAGGTCATCGTCGTCATCATTGTCATTGTCAGCGTCATCGACACCATCAATGTCATAAGTTTCGCCATCATCTAGATCTGCATCCGCTTGGTTATCGTCATCCAACGGATCTGATTGCTGATCTTCAAGTTCATCGCTGGACAGGGGACTGTCGGCACTGTTGTTGTTGTGCACCTCCATGTGAGCATCATCATCATCGTCATCATCATCATCGGGTGCATCCTCCGTGGTGTCGTCCTCATCATCCTCATGGCACGCATCCGTGTCTGGCGATGAGTGCTCAACTTCAAAGCCTTCCGTCTCCACGTGATCCCCATTGCCCAGTTCCCGTCTCGGCACAGAAGCCTTTTCACTTCGTCCCGTGTCCAACTCCTTGCGTATTCCGGCAGCTTGTTTCCCCGGTGAGTGTGGCCGGAGCGTGAGTGCGGCGTCTTCGCCAGCGGCATTTCGCCGGCTGGGACCACTCGCGGGAAACAGGTTCTCGATGGATGCGCTGGGCAGCAGGCTGGGCATGAGTTTCGGCTCAATGGTCTTCTCATAGTCCGTGAAGTCGAACAACGGGGGCAGGGGGCGACCACTTGGCATGATTTGATTGGGATCACTCCGCAGCTCATCGAAGAAGGGATGGGCGCAGGCCGTCAACGGAGAAATCCGCTCGTTCGGTGAATAGATCAGTAGCTTCGAGACCAGATCGATCGCCTCCGGTGGCGTCTTGATGCGAAACACTTTCGCCCAGGGATGAGGCTTCAGTTGAGGCAGCTGCAACTGTTTGTAGTTGGGATTCATGTCCTGCAGTTGCTCTGGCGTCGGTGTTCCCATCACTTTAACAATCTCGACGATTTGATCGACCCCCGAGTCGCCGGGAAAGATAAGTTGGCCCAACAACAACTCGGCCAAAACGCAGCCGGCACTCCACATATCAATTTTAGTGCTGTACTGAGTGGCACCGAAGATCAACTCTGGTGATCGATAGTATCTGGAGCAGATATACGACACATTCGTCTCGCCAGCCACCAATTGCTTGGCACTGCCAAAGTCACACAATTTGAAGACGCCCGAGTCTGAATCCAAGAGCATATTCTGCGGCTTAATGTCGCGATGACAGAACCCAAAGCTGTGCATAAAGGCCAAACTCCGGAACATCTGGTACATATACAATCTGATATAGTTGACGGGAAGTGTTTGCTTGGCCCGGGCAAACTGTCTCTCCACCTTGTAGAGGGTCTCGGGCATAAAGTCCATGACCAGGTTGAGGAACACTTCCTCACGCTTATCGCCGCTGGAGTAAAAGAAATACCTGAGACTGATAATATTCTGATGCTTCAATTTTCTCATTATCTGCAGTTCCCGATTCTTGAAAGCGGCGATCCTGCAGGACCTTCTTGATGGCAATTAGTTCGTTGGTGGGCAACAATTTGGCCTGAAACACAACCCCAAAGCTGCCATTGCCAATGACCTTGGTGTCCGTGTAACTGATCTCCGTCATCGTATCCGGACCCAAGCCGACAGTTGCCACCACGGTGATTACCTTGTTACTCGCATTGGCGCTCTTGCCAGCCATTGTTGTAATGATTCAAGCTATTTTCTTTCTAGATTCTTGATATTTGCGGGCTTAAACCTTCTTTTTTTTGGTTTTCCTTGGGTTGTTTTTATAAAAAAGACAAATAATGTGGGCCTAATGTATTAGGTAAAACTAACGTATCAACCTCTGAAGACATAAGTGTACTGGCAAGTGTTTTTCAATATATTTTTTTTTAAATTTCAACCAGACTTTTTTACTTTTGATTATTTCAGTACGTTTTTAGGCAATACCTACCCTGTTTTCAAGTTTTTATCTATTTTTGCTGATTTATTTACATAGTGCTTGTAATCAGAGTTGTGTTTAAAACCGCAATTTATTAATATATATGTGAGTAAATATGCTATTTTTTTTACCCGTATTGGTCATACATTTGTAATCGCGAGTCGATGACTAACAACAAGAGCTTTGTGTGCATTCTTATGTGGGTCCAAGCTGATGTCGCTTCTCTTTTGGGCCTCTGAAAGTAGTCGGGAATAGTAGCTGCAACTGAGCAGATCGCATTTATAAGTTCTCCCCCCACACAAAGCCTCAAAATGGGGTGTGGTACTGAATTAGTCAAATTTATACTACTTTTATTCAATGTTTTGTGCATGGTAAATATATGTTATTAAAGTCATTTTTGTATCCCAAATCGACTGTAACTTGTGAAATTAGAAATTTAATAAGCAGATGTCTAAATAGGTATATTAATGTAAAATACTTTTTGCTTTCAATAATTATACAAATTAATTTTAAATTTAATCTGTCTCTTTTTTAATTTCTTTATTTGAATTTATAAGAATTATACTTACAGATGATATCAAATCGGATTGTGCAGCCTTTTTACTGTATCATTAAAATGTTTAATCCATTTCAGATATGTGGGGTTTATATATTAGTATATTGCTTCCCTATAGTCAAGCAAATCCATGACATGTCCAGCATGAAAGAGCACTTGACCATAAATATTGTGGCCATTGTGCCAATGATTCTGGGTGGTCTCATCTTTGTGATGGCTTTAATGGGTTGCTGCGGTGCTCTGTGTGGAAAACCCTGTCAGCTGCGAACCGTAAGTGGCAAAATTTCTGAACACTGACAATCACTTTTTATAATGATTCGATATATTTTTAGTTTTCTCTCATAATGTTGTGCCTGTTTATTGCCACGGTGGCGATGGTAATTTTCGTGTGGACGGATCATGGCAAAATAATCCATTACATTGAAGTTTTCATAAAAGATACATGGGATAAGCACAAGGACTACAAACCTTCTAGTGAAATATTCCATAGATTGGAGACTGAAGTAAGAAATTGTATAGCATAAGTACGAAAAGATTTAATTGGCTTTCTTTAGTTCAAATGCTGCGGCGAGAAAGGTTATGAAAGCTATACACAAAAATCGGAGGCTATACCCCCATCCTGTTGTGGTTTCAAGCCAGGAGAATCTTGTCCGATTTCTAAGGCATATTCATGGGGTTGTTTGGAAGCTATTACCGATCTGTGGAATTCTCACACGAAATTTATCAAGTTTGGCGCTCTAGCAGCATCTGGTGTGACGGTAAAGAATATTACTTTTAATATTACAAATATTTATTTAAAAATATTTCAATTGATTGTTTCACAGCTTTTGGCCAGCACTTTTGCCAGTTATTTGGCTCATAAAATCGTTAGGAGCGTGGAGTATCAATATGAATACGATTAACTGAAGACACTACAAAATACTACTATCTCAATCGCTTTGTATTAAGATCACTACAAGTTATAATAAAGACACGCTTAGTATACTTCAACTAATCTTGTTGCAACTTCAACTATGTTGCAGCTTCCTTTGTTGTCGATTATTACAGCAGTTATATTGTTATCATCTAGTTAGTTATACATAGTAGCTCAAGGGATGATTTCTTGGTGTTGGAACTTTTCTCTGTCGCTCTTTGCCATTTGCCTTTGTCTGCTGCCCCTTTTGTCTTATTCTTGTCCAGTTGCTTATCGGACTTTGGCATTGTTCCTCTTTGCACATTTTAGTGCTGTCCTATTCTACATTTGAAGTGACCCCTTGGGGTCATCATCATAACCCCCACGAACGAGTGATAATAATAACAAGGGTAAATCGTTTGCCGTTGTTGTTGTTGTATAAAATGCTTTTATTTGCAGTTATTTTGTTTATTCTATATCGTATATATTAGATATATAAAAGTGACACACTCATTGTAAAATCTTGTTAGACACAGATACATATATATAAAGTCATATATATATATATATATATTTTATATTCAATTATTTGCTGATACTTGATTTGATTTATTTTTTTTGTAATTATGCCTTAAAAAATCGTTTAACTTACAGAGAGTACAATGTATTATTACACTTATTTATATATTCGCTTTTCGTTTTTTATTTATTTATTCATTAATTAATTAGTAGCTCTAAATTAAACACACAAAAAGTTGAATTTTAATTAATTTCCAAATAGGCAGTGTTTTCTTTTTAAGTATTACAAATATTTATTTTTTTTGTTCTATTTAAGTGTAAAAGAAAATGGCTAAAACAGATTTATATTTACATAATCAACACTCACATAAATACACACGATCACACACACACACTCACACAGACACATGTATAGATACACAAATATTTGTGCTGAAATTAGTTGCAAATCATTAAACTTAATTGGGCTTAAAATATGGTCGAAAATTATAGTTCTTCTGCATGTGTGTGTGTGTGAGTGTGTGTGTGTGTGTGTCCGAGTGTGTGTTTGTTCTATTAGGTTTGCGCTTACATAAATATTATTGAAATTGCTGGACGTTGTTGGCATAAGTAAGTAAGTTGTTTATTTTTATTATATAGCTAGTTTCATATTCGTATTCGGTATTTGTATTCGTAGATGTACGTAATATAATTTTATTAAAATTACTAAATAAATTTATTTGGCTTTGCTTTGCTCCGTTAACATTCTTGTTCTCATCCGCGATCTTCCCATCATTCTCTTTAATTTTGCGTTGAAGTAAAATTGAATTTTACATTATTTTCATGCTATTTGTGCGGCATTGTTTGAATGCGTATCAAATTGGTTCTTAGTAGTTAATAAAAAAGCATATTTAATTTACTTGCAGGCCACACACACATGCCCACACACACATCCACACACACACGCACACAAGATGGTATATATGTATGTTTGTATGTGAAAGCAACACACGCATAACAATAAAATTTTATATTTATCGCTAACGATTTCCTTATGCAGGAAGCGCGAGTGTTTTTGCTTTCTCTCTCTCTCTTTCACTCTTCCTCTCTCTATCTTTCTTTGTGTGCACGTGTGTGAGTGACTAAGCCTCCTTCACATACAAATATATACTCGTAAGCATAAATATTTTGTGTTGTCTGCCTTTAGCTCTCGCATATTTTCATAAATTTTATGCCGCCGAAATGCGCCGCCGCTTATCATTAACGCACAATTTATTTTTGCTTTTATGCCAAGCGGCAATGTTGTTGTTATTACTGTTACTGTTTGCTATTGTTGTTGTTGTTGTTACAGTTGCTGTCCTCGTTGCGTGCCACTGGCTTTTTATCTGTGAGTTACATTTGCTTTTTTGGCTTTTTGATTATTTGCTTCGCATCTTAAGCTATTTCGTATTCCCCCCTTTTATATTTTGTTTTGCATACATATTTTAAAGTGTTTTGCTTAGCTAATTAGTTTTTAGCACAATTTGATTTGTTTGCTTTGTGCACACAAACATCTAGACACATGTACTTATATATAGGATACGGTTAAGACATTATCTATTTACATGTACATTTAATTTGCAAGCTAAAGTTGAGAACAACTTTTGGCCCAACGACTTTTAAATGTTGTTTACTGTTGTTAATGTTGGTTACAGCAGCAGCTGCTGCTTGTTGCTATTGTATTTGCTAGAGTAAACTATAGCATACTTTTCTGCGTTGTAGTTTTATTTAACTTTGCACTTACACACGTTGTTTCCATAGTTGTCGTTGCTGTTGTTGTTGCCTATAGCCAAGCTTGTTGTTGCTCGAAGAGTTGTTGCTGCTGTTGCTGCTGATGCTGTTGCTGTTGGTGTTGCTGTTGCTGCTGCAGCCAAAGTTTGCAGAATGCTGTTGGCGGCGGTGCTGAGGGGCAAACATTGCCAGCTGCTGTTAATGCAACGTACTCCTGGCCGTGGGCGTGGTCGTTGTGGGCGGGTGTTGGCTATTGCAAATTAAATTTAGCTAAATCTCACAATTCTGTGCTCATTTCGCTTACAATTGCGCTCTGTTATGTTTGTTGTTCCAGCAGCGTGTATAAATGAGAATGAAAGAGAGAAAAAACGCATATTAAAGAAAAGTTTTGGAATTGTGAATGCTATGGGCTTATTCCAAGTTGATAAAGTGCGTGTAGTGTAGTGTTGTGTAATATGAATATGTGTAGTGGGGCTTGTTAGTTTTATTTTCCAACTACTACAGTGCGTATACGTAATGCGTTTGTGCATATATAAAGCGAACATAAAAAACACGCTAAAAAATTACATAGTTTATGGCCCGAAGGTCATTAAGTTATATGCTGAAGCACTTATAAGAGCAATAATATTAGTATGTATTTTTTGCATTACAAGTATGTACTTAGTTGTTTTTATACTACTTGCGACGAGGCTAAAAATTCAATATATGGCCAAGGCATTTCGACCCATAAACAACAAGGACCGCACAAATAATTACTTAATTTAATCATAAGCCTAAAAAAGAAAGAAAGTAGGGTAAAAAGGAAAACAAAAATTGTCAACACATAATTCTATGACCAGGGTTGTCGACTTTTTATAAAAACATTCATAGGCTTATCTCTTGGTCACAAAAAAAAAAAAACGAGTGCGCACAATTTTCGAGTATATCTTACTGTGTGGCACTTTCAACATTTTCAGCACCACTTTTTACCCCCGAAAATTGAGAAAAGTTTTACTTGGTTTCATTTTATGCCCCTTTTGCGTGTGGCAAGAACTCAACTACAAGTCGCAATTCGATGGGCGCAACGAAACATGAATTGCCGATGTATACAAGGGGCAAGGTTCTTATTATACTCTTTATTCGAGATCCCAGAATTCCCAATAAAATTATAAGAATTAAGCTCTGATTATATTACATAATATTTAATTAGATTCAGATGGTTTATTTTCATAAAATTATTTATAGTTGTCTGATAACTAGAAGCTTAGATAAAATCAATGAATATGATATAAATTTAAAGTTTCTCATTTTTAAACCATAATCATATATTTAAAGACATGAACAAAAATTAGATAAAATTTTGAATTATATATTATAACATAACAAAGAGAACGTTTGTAGAGTATTTTAACTTCCCCATATCCAAAATAAAACGAATTTTTTGTGTTGATATTTTTTTTTTGTTTTACTTCTTTTTCTGTTTTTGTTTATTTGGCTCCGCAAAGTATCTGTGAGATATGAAATTGTTGTACGTAGAGCCTTTTTGCTTTCATCGCTTATTTTGTGTTTTGTTTCTGTTGAAATTTGTATTTATGTTTGGTTGGAGGCAACGGGAGCAAATAGGCGAAGGACATGCCCGGGAAAGTATCATTTGCCCGGCACTAGGGACTCGGGACTCGGCAACTCGCCTGCCGTTGTCGTAAATTTTAATGTTTTTGCTTTTGTGCTTTTGCCAGAGCCATCATAATTTGAGCTGTCTTTCTCTGTCGGTATGTGTATGTGTGTGTATTTTTATATATGTGTTTGTGTCTATGTTTGGTGAAAATTATGTATATTTTTAGCACTTTCGCTTGTTTTGTTTTCGCTTATCGAGTTTGAAGGTCATTTGCTTAGCTTTCATTGCAATTTTTTCTGCCGGCAACCCAACTGTCTGTCGTGTGTGTTTGGGTGTGTTTGAGTGTATTTGTGATATCATATCTTCATATAAAATAGGCTAAAATGTATGTTTGGATGCCCGACTGCGCAGTTAATTTGTTGTGAAATTGTCATTTTGTTGCTTCAATGGCTGCGTGCAATGCGGCGTATGAGTAATATTTGTGACAAAACAAATGGCCAGAGTTGAACCTTTTAGGCCAGACGCTAATGAGGCGCAAACAGAGTCAGGGTATTGAAGACTTTGGCTATTTGTTGGACATCCCCAAAAAAGACGCATTGTTCACTTCATCCCTTCGTTGAAGGAAATTTAAATTGACATGTTTAAAGTCAATTTGTGCTCGGCCTGAACTTTGGCTCATAAACAAGGCAAGAGCCCCGCCCACGAGTCCAAAAAATACCGCGCCCCTGCTGACATTAACCTATTCATTTGTAAATGGGCTGTCGAATTTCTTCGTGGCATTCGCATAAATATTTGTGTGTCTTTTGCCCTGCCGAGCGTGAAAACGAAGTCGGAGGCGCCTCGAAAATAAACAAACTGAAACAAACGACGGAATGGCAGTCAAATCAAATGTAAATCCAAAATGAAAGCAAGCACCAAGTGAAATTGAAATGAAAGCGAATGCGAATGTGAATGTGGAATGCGTTGCGGAAGCGACTTTTCCATTTTCTCATTTCCCATCGCCATCGTCGTCATTGTTCCCCAGTTTGCTTAAAGGCAATTGAAAATTGGCAGCTGGCAAAGTGCTTCGACTTTGCTGCCAATGCCTTAAAAGGAGCCCCAACCGAGAGTGGGAATAGTCGGGAAGTCTCTCGGCGTGTCTTTGGATCTGCTGCCACTCCCAATGTGCCCTAAGACAGGCATTTGGCCCGGCCTAAACAGGCACATTAATACATAATTTATAATGTTTTTATACTGTTTTGTTCTGTTTGTTCTCTCTCTCTCACAGTTGGGGCCTCCTTTAAAAGACAACCTGTGTATGCTGAGCAATTTGATTAAGAAATTTAAACGGAAATTAAGGATAAATGTAATGGGATTTCAAATCGAGGCAGAAAGTAAATTGTTTCATCGTGATGATTATAATTTTTAACATGTCAATTATAAAATATCGAATTAATAATTATTTTGAAATTTAAATTTTGTATTTTTCATATGAATCAAATTATAAAATACATTTTATTTTGTGATTTAAATACAAAATTATAAAACCATAATTCATTTAGATCGTTAAATCAAACTTTATCCGTGTTGTTAGGATACCCCATCTAAAAGTAGTTATTCTAAGATTTTTCCAATATATTTCGCTGATTTAAACACTAAAGACAGCAATTGTTGGCTCGTTAGGATAACAATTGAAACACAAACTCAGAACTGGGGTGAGGATTCAATTCACATTCCTTAACACAACTGCAACTCTGGGGATTACAAACTACTTTCAACTCTCTGCTGCAGTAGCAATTGTTGTTGCTGCGGTTGCTCTGGTTACATGCGGGGTCAAAGGGCGCACCTACTTAAGTCTAAAGTAAAGTATAGCAGTGTAAAAGTATCTGCTCGTTAGCTACACACAAATTGGTAAAGTAAAATAAGAACATTTAAACAACCGATGCTAGCAAAAAGTTGCAGCAAAAGTCAAAAGATAAAAACGACAAAGGACTAAAAGAAATACAATACTGAAAGATACAACAAAAAGGGGGAAAAATGTCAAATGAAAATTGTAATAAATAAACTTACCGGCGACTACTTTGTATAATTGGCGATAGAATTATCTCTAAACTGGAGGAAATGTTTTGATTTTGTTGTAAATTCGAGTGCGGATTGGAATTGGTTCGTTGTGAGTTCGTTGTTGTTGCAGTTGAAGTTGCAGCTGTTGCTGTTGTTGTGGATTGCTGCTGGGTGTTGTGGGCAACTAGGGATATTGTTGGTTCATTCGGATTCGCATTCGTGCAATTGGTATTGGTATTGGTATTGGAGTTGGTTTGGCTACTGCTATGGCTATTTGCATTCAATGTGGGACAATTTAACGTTTGGTTGCTTGTGGTAATTGGCAATATTTGTTGTTGTTGCTGTAGCTGTTGCAGCTGCAACTGTTGCTGGTGCAGACTGGTGTCGTTGGCACACGGTTGACCACCGTAGACATTCGCATTGCAATTATCTAGATTAATATTGGCCAATGCGCAAATGGATGCAACTGAATTTCGATTAGAATTGTTGTTGTTGTTATTGTTGTTGTTGATGATGTTACAGTTGTTGCCGATGTTGCTGGCGCTGTTGTTGCTGCCAGTTGGGGACATCAAAGGGACATCAGCATCAAACATATCCTCTGCCTCAGCGGCCTCGTCGTCATAGACGTCATCGGTGTCTTCGGTCTCATCATTAGTTGTGGTCGCATCCGGTTGCAAGGCCTCCAAAACGGCCATCACCTCGTCCTCCTCGCTGCAGGAGTGCGATGAGTGCATTGCCTGTGCGTTTGTTATGCGGTTTTGCAGGTGGATTTTGTTGTTGTTGTTGTTTTTTTTTTTTTGATAAATCATTTTTGGGGGTAGAGGTATTGAGAACGGAAAACAAGGTTTAGCTTTCTTGCAGGGATCTGCGGGTCAACATACATTTTTTTTATGGTACTAGAGACAGGCACTAAATATAACACAAATATTTATCACAATTCGTCATGCACTTACATTAGATACATATTTGTTTAGCCACAGACTTAACACAATATTATGGTTGCTAATGCAACATAAACATTAGCAATATACGTTATTATTGACTATTTCGCAATGCAGGCAAACATGCGCAAGGCAATTTATTTATCACAAATTATATTATTATCATACGAGACAAATAAAAAAAAGAAATTGTAGTCTAATGTAATTGAAATTAATTTAAAAATCAGTCTGTATGCATATACATTTATTATTAGATCCGCAGGCACACAATTTTAATTACACACACCCAATCAAAGGTAGCGTAAAATATCGCAACAACAACAATGTCGACAACAACGACAATGTCGACAACAACAAGTACAACAATGCGAACAACAATGGCAAATGCCAATACCTGTGGTTCGGGTAACAAAAGCTCGCCTGATTGCGTTCATAAAGTGACCGCCGGCTAAACACCTGACCAAAATCAAACCCTACCCACAACCCTGGTGGCATTCACTTGCCGCATGTGGCAAGTTCCAAATGGAGAAGTCGGGCATTCATACCACATCACATAGTACATACACACGCCCTGCGGATTTCAATTGATTGCCTCGTTGTTGGATCGTATGATAATTGTTCTCGTTGTTGTCGTTGTTGCTTTTAAAACACTCTTTTATTTTAGGTAAGCTTCTATACATTTGACAGACTTTTAGATTAAATATAATCACACAAAGAGCATATATCACAGCATCGAAATGTAAATATGTTCAGATACTTTTCTGTATGAATATGTAACTTTAAAATTGGTAGATTAGATAAACATATTAAAGAGAGTATCCTTATATTTGGAACTAAATATATTAATATATTATTTTTAAAATTCAGTTCTCCGCTCTTATTTCTGTAAAAGTTCATTGATTTAAATGTTTTCACAATTGCACATTAAAAATTATATCGTTTTTCGTGTAAAGTGCTTTAAATTTATCTTTAGTTGCTTTAAATTTGTATAAACATAATTCAATAGAATTAATTTGGTAATTGCAATATCTTTGACTATATCTTTGTTGGGGCAACGTCAATGTTTCAATCTCAATACACTTAAAAGCTCATTCAATTTGGCCAAAGACACGTTTGTTGTAGCACATTTGCTGTTATTATGATTGAGTTTAATACACACACACACACACTCGCACACAAACACACATCCAGGCAAACACGTGCAGCAATCCGAAATATGTCTGTGTGTGTGTGTGAGTGTTTGTGTATCTGTGTTTGTATAAAAGTAAACAGAATGCCCTCAACTCTCCCAGACTTTGTCAGAAGATATACACAAATTCATTTGTAAATGAAATCATAAAGGTGAACACGCCAAAGGCGAGTGAGACGAGGAGGGAGGGGGAAGATGTCTATACGCTTTCTATGCTTAGTTAGCATATGTCTATGCATCTGAATCTTGCAAATACAAAACCCTTAAGCCACTTATGGCTTATGCTTTTTGCAGCTCAACTTTAGTTGATTTTGTGCTGGGCGGCGAAGTTTGTTTGATTTGTTATTAATTAAAATTGCATTCAACTTGAAAATTGTATTTGTTGCACAGAGAGCTTATCCTCGCCCCTCTGCCCGCTCTTCCAAACCATCAACCCCTCAGCTACACTATCAATAATGAAGCTTGAATTGAAGCCTAATGGAAACACGTACAAGATGGCTTAAATAAACAGAGTCAATGGCAGATCGAGATGGTAAAGGAGGAAGTCCATTGGCATTGCTTGTTTCTTGTTGCCTGTTCAAATTTAATTAATTTTCTTCCACTTTTCTGGGTGTGTGTGATGTATGTGTGTCTGTATGTGTGATTGTGTATGTTAATTAGGCACAGTCTTTAGGCACACACGCCCCTTGGCTCTCGAATGCATCAAATTGTCTGAACAAAAACGTTAGCGACTATAAAACAAAAACGCCCCCATCGTCATTAGTACGGTTGGCACCCGCTAAAAGGGACTCTCTTTCAATGTCAGCAGCCGTCTGGCAACTGTCAGGGCCAACAGGCGTGTCAACTCACCCATAGAAATAATTATAACCCGCAGTTCAAGGTTTTTTGCCATACTATTTTTCCAAAAGGTTTTTATCTACAATTTTTTCCATGCACATGCATAAAAGATATTTCAATTGTTTTTGCTTTGTTGCACATAAAGCTCCACATAAATATTAAAAGCGACAGATGTCCATTGATGATGAAAGACAAAAGGCCAGCTTAGAGGAAAAAAATAATAGCAAACAAAAAAAAAGGTGAAATCATAAAAAAGCTCAAACTAAAACAAATACGAGTATTGCCGACGATTATTGTTTGAGCACTGCATAATTAAATCATGCGGTGCTCAACATAAATAAGCAAATAGGGTAATGCTGGATGAGACAGCTTTACTTGTAGATACCCTTTACTAGCTAACAACAGATGTAGATTAACACCAGATACATCATTGTATTTAGTTGCTCAACTTCCTGATAATCAAATTTTAAAAATTATTTAAGTACAACAAATATTGTTATTTACTTAATTTTTAAACTGTTATAGAAACTATTAAAAAAGTAATAAAATAAAAGCATATCAAACCATGAATGGAATGATTAATTTTTCCAAAATACAAAAAATAAATAACCAAAATGCCTAAATGACTTTATTTGCTTTTTACAATTGCTCCCAGCTAATATACCCCTCTTATTTGCGTTTGCAATGGGTGGAGCTGGCCAATTTTTAAATAAACTTTTACAGCATTTTCCGCACTATTTGAGTCGCAAATTGTTCTTTGCAAATGAATCAATTGCCAGTGGAATATTTTTATTCAATATTTTTCAATTGTTTTTTGCAAAACTTTTTATAAAAACTCTGCAGCCATTTGCATAGAATTTTTATGGAATTCTAATGTATTTTTAGTTCGACAATAGGCATACCTATGAATACTCTTTTTCAAATGTTTTTCGTGAAAGCGGAATGTACCTTTGTGAATATTTCAATAAATGAAATATGTTAAATAAAATTTAATAAATAACTTAAGTTAAATATTATTCACAGAGTTAAAGTTATACTTTAACAGAATTTATTAAATAAATAAATAATAATATTTAGTGTAATTTCTTTAATTATCCTTTGTCTTTATTTTGTTGGAGTTTGGGTACATTTGGTTAAATCGCTTAAAGCTCAATAAGCCTGGCTATAAGTTGTCACTTTTATTGTTTACCAATTGTGTTAATCTAACATTTGTTATTGTCTGCGCCTCCGGGGCAAGGCGACAACAACAATAGCGAACAGGACCAACAATAACAATAACAAAAACAAATGTAGAAGTCAAACAGCCAGAAGCGGTAACTCTTCGAGCGGCTAAGTAAAGTGCGTACTATTGGCCAGGAGACAATGCCAAGAGCAGCAACAACAATCGAAACTTTTGGCACATTAAATCAGCAAATTTATTGACTTAACTGCTTTGGCAAGGACATGCCACATGCTTGCCACGCCCAACGTTTGGCATTTCGCCTTTTGGCCTGGCCAAAACTCTTGGTATCTCTTTCAGCATGTGTCTTTGTGCTTTTCCCTGCCTGAAATTCCACCTCCCTCTTCTCTAGCCACCCTATCGTTGTGGCCGTTTGAGTTCCTGTTCTTGTCCCTTGCTGTGCTGTCATAATTTTTGATTTGCTTGTTTTATTTGATGTCCTTTGGCTGCTGCTACTTCTTCTTCATGCTGTTGTTGTTGTTGTTGTTATTGTTGTTGTTGTTGTTGCCAGGCACTGTCTTCGCTTTACTAAGCTGCCTCCAGCTTAGGGAAAAACAATTTTGCAAAATTTATTTTATAGCAAAATTATGCCAAACATTTCGAGAATGTTTCTATGTAGTGGCTGTTTCTTGCTCTGAAGGCCATTTGCGACACACACACACACTCACGCACTTATACACACTGAGAGTCATAAGTGTGTGTGTGTGTGTGTGTAAGCGGGTCGCACAAAATTTATTTAAGAATTGTAAGTATTTTTGCTGTGGTAGCTGCGAAATTTGTGCCATCAACTTGAGTTGAAATTATTTCCTTGAACAGCCCACTGTGCAGCTCTGTGCTCTGCCACGCCCTCCCGCCCCCTTATAAGCTCTCACTCCATCTTGATGTTATATAAACTTGGATAATGTAGCGCAAATAGTTGCTTATTATTTATGCTGCTTTATTGCCTCCCTTCACTTTCCCATCTCTTGGCTGGCAAAAGTATCTTTTGCGTTTTGGGCAATTCATTTGAGCGTTAGACAAAAATTAGTTAGCATATTTTAGTTGTTAATTAGTCATGCGTGAAATTGAACTGACGAGACTTTGTCCTGTATAATTTCTGGCATAGTTTTGAGGAAAATTTATGTGACTTAAACAATAACAAAACAAAAGTGAATAAAACAAAAGAATATCACACGAGTAAGAGAAGAAAGATATAGATGTAGATGAATATATCTATTTAACTAAGTGAATAATTTTAGTGGAATTTATTTTCTTACATAAAATATTAATTCTAAGGAAATTACGCGTGTCTGGATATTTAAAAAAAAAATGCTTAAATTCATAAATGAATATAGTTAATTAATACAAAATTAAAATATATGGATAAAAATATTATACCATATCTATAAACTGATTTTGATGTAGACATATACGAATTTTATATGCTCTTTCATTCAAATTGAGAATTCACTTTTGATATATTTTTTCTGCACTTTGGCTTAAAGTAATTTTAGGGCACTTTCTGGTGTATCTGCAAGATACATAAGCTACAAATGTACTTCATATGCTTTACGCCTGCCACCACGCCTACTTGCGCGCAGTCTTCATTCAAGTTAATTAAATTCCCGTCTATGTGCCAGACACAAAACTTCAGATAGCAGCAAGTTTATTTGCAGACATAGCGCTGCTTTTGATAACACACACACAAAGCGTAAGAGAGTAAAGGGAGAGAGAGGGGCAAGTCATAAGAGTGTGTGTGTGTGTGTGAGTGTGTGTGTGTGAGTGTGTGCATGCAAGATAAGTGTGCATGTAGCTTAACCCAGGACAGAGTCCTTTTGGCTCCCACTGTTTACAATGAGTCTTTGCAAAATAATCAACATAAAAGCTTCAGTTGCTTATCAAACGTAATGTGTGTGTGTATACGTATGTGTGTCTTATTAAGGGATTTACAAGAGCAAAAAAAAAAGAAAAGGAAAATAGTTGAAAATTAAGTATACGTTATGTGAGAGCAAGACTTGCCACTTGCAACCAAGTGCTGAAGTCGATTGCCTCGATAATGTGAATAAAATACGTATTCAATTAATGTGAGTCGGCAACTGAGAAAACCAAAAACAAATACTTGAACTGAAGTGAAGAAGTTGCATGCAATGGAACAAGACACAAAACACAAAAGACAAACATTCAACTGAGATGCGGCAAGACACAAAGGGAAGTAAGACAACATGAACATCAACATCAACATCAACATGCGGCAGGTTGAGGTGGAAGATCAACCCGAGGCTTACTCACAGTTTGCTGCGTTGAGGTGACATTCGACGGCGCGACACTCTGTCCGTGCTGCAGATACACTAATGGCCCACTGACCGCACCACCACCACCTGCACCACCTGCACCGCCAACACTCGCCGCCTTGGGCTGCTGCACAATGGGCGGCTGTTGTGTGGGCTTGATGGCGGCGCCTTTGTCAAACTGATAGTACATGACATCTGTGGCGGGCGCAGAGCCACCATAAAGTGGTGCAGGCGGTGGCGGTGGATCAGCCGTCTGGGCGCCCGAGATGTGATACGCACTCGCCTGCTGCTGTTTTTTGGGCGAGCCAGTGCCAGAGGCGGAGTTGGAACCAGAACCGGAGTTAGAGTTAGAGCCCGAACCCGAACCAGAGCCAGAGCCTGAACCATTGCCATGACCAGGAAAGAGACCCGGCGGCATCTGTGGCATCTTGTAGTTGTAGATGTAGGGACGCTCGTATTCGCCGCCATGTATGTAGGACAGAAACAGATCCGATTTGGCTGGCTGCAGACCAAATCCGAGAGCAGGCGTTGGACCAACTCCGCGTTGGCCCAGAGCACGATTGTAGCCGGTGTTGGCCACATTGCTGCTGGCATAGTGCATGGGATAGCAGCTGGCATTGGCCAACTGCGAGCTGGCCGCGCCCGTGAGCAGCTGCGTCTTGGTGACACTCTGACCCGACAGACGACGCGTCGGCACTCCAATATCCGACTTGGCATCGCGTCTCTTGACCTGCGACGCACTCGACGATGGACCCTGATAGTAATAGGGAGCAGCCGGATTGTTTGGCCACTCCACAAAGCTGCGTTGTCGGCTGAAAGCACCACCACCAAGACCACTAGTACCACCACTAGCACCACCATTAGCTGACACCAAGTTACCCGTGAGATTGCTGCTGCTGCTGCTGGCAACACGAGCGCCGGCCGATCCCTTGCCCAGTGCATTGTTCAGACTGAACTTGTACTGATTGTTCTCAAAGGTCGTGTAACTGAGCAGGCGATTGCCGGCGCCAATGTTGTTGCCACTGCCACTGTGGCAAGTTGACAGCGTTGGCGGCGTCGTTGAGTTAGTATTAGCTGAGGAGGAGGATGTGCTGTTGGTTGCTGTTGCTGTTGCACTTGCACTTGCACCATGAACTGGCGCCAGGTTTTGGCTTGGATTGTGACTCGGGTTAGTGGACGATGTTGTTGTTGAGGAATTGTTGGCGTATTTGTAATTCGATTTTTGTTGCCGCTGCTGTTGGGCAAATAGCGAACGTTGCTGTTGCTGCTGATTACTCACAGTCTGTTGCATGAGGCTGTTGTAGCCACCTCCACCTCCACCTCCGTTGTTGCCACCGCCACCTCCACCGCCGCCGGCGCTGCCAACGGACTTGCGATGACTGCCACTGGAGGCTCCAGATGATTTGTTCGTTCCATAGCGTGTACTATCGCTGGATCTGTTGATGATTTAATGCAAAAAACAGAAATTTTCACTGTCACTATTTGTATTACAGTCAAACTATTTAAAATTGTTATCGAAACCATATATATGATTATCATGAAAGATATACAATTTCTTATTTTCAAGATCAGGGACTATCAGGACAACAACATCACCGGGCAGGAATTACGTTATAGTAAAATAGCATCTATCAAAATTCCGATTTTAGGGGGAGCTTTCGATATCCGCCAAAAACTTCAATTTTCAATTTTTGAGATATAAATCAAATCTTATTCTTATTTTTCATTTTTATTTAAAAAGTCAAAAAAAAATCATAAAAATTCAGTTTTTAATAAAAAGTTGTGAAATAACACTTATTTCTTATAAAAGGTAAAGTGAAACAAATTAAAAATAACTCTTATTTTTTATTATTATTAAAAAAATCAGAAATAATTGTTATTTCACAACTTTTTACTGACTATTGAATTGTAATGATTATTTTTGACTTTTTAAATAAAATTTAAAAATACATAATTGTTATTTCGTAACTCTAAAATATAATAATATATAAATATATAAAATAAATAATATATTTCTATCCGATTGAATCTGCAATTTAATAATGAAATTGGTAGTTACCTTTCCGAAGAGTAAGCATAATCCTGATCGGCACCCAGTCCGGAGTCCGTGTGCTCATGGGAAACGCGTAGCGCAGAGTTTTCCAATGGACTCAGATTGGAGCCAGTGGGTGAGATAAAGTCACCCATGCTCATGCTGGACATCATGCTGCATAGAAAGAGTCAAGGATTCATAAACTAAAAAGGAATGCCACTATCATTTGACTTACCGCACCAATCCATGTCCATTGTTGCGTTCGCATTCACGCGAGGAAATTGTGCTGGCCGAGCGTATGGAACCGTTTTTGGGTGCACCACCTCCATTAGCACCACCGACACCACCAGCATTGCCCACGCCGCCGACATTGCTATCATGCGGATGAGAGCTTTGGTAGTAGAGTCTACAAGGCAGCATTGCAATATGAGTAACTGCCAGCAGCACTAACTCATTGACATATTGGCTCAACTCACCCCCTAATGCGATCCACACGATTCTTGGCCTGGCCGGCATTGGCCGATCCGCTGCCATTGGTAATGGTATTCCCGGATCCAGTGCTCTTGGCCCCCACGCTGCTCTTGCTGTTGCTCTTGTGGATCTTGAGATTGGAATTGGAGCGTTTCGAGGTCGTCTCCACCACAGTGTAGGGTATTTCCCGCAGCTGCTGCTCCGACATCCCAGCGGTGTCCACGAGATCAAATTGCAGATGCTTGGCCAGCTCGCTGTTCCACATGCGACTGCGCGATTCCGACGGAGATCTAAGGCAGGGAAAGATTAGCAAGATGGATATGTAAGTGTAAGTATCAGGGATTAAAACCGAAGCGAATATTGGTTTCAGTTACGGTTTCGTTTATGTTAGTATTTAGGTTTTTGGTTATCGGTTACTGAAAATCTTTGAATAACAAAAACAAAAAAATGTTTTTGCAAAAATATAATATAATATAATATATTATTAATATAATAATAATAATAATAATTAAAAAGGAATTACTTTCTTAATGTTTCAATCACACAGCAATTTCACATATTCTTCAGTTTAATGTAGCTTAGTTACATTTTAACAATTTTAATATTTCAATTAATAAATTTATTAATTTTGGCTTATTCAGTTCTATAAAAATTTGATCATGAATTTCGCAAATAAAAGTTCGAAATTAAACAATAAAATTAAAATTAAAACTAAAAACCAAAATTAAAATTTAAAAAAAATTGTTTTTGTTGGATATATGAAAAACCGAAATTAAAACTTATAAATGAAACGGTTACTAAACGGTTATTTCGGTTTACAGAGTTTCGGTTTAAAGATTCCGGTCAAATGAAAATTTTTTTTCGGATACGGTTACGGTTTTTACCGTTTAATGGTTACGGTTTCGGTTAGGGTTTTCATCCCTGGTAATTATTGATATTATCGATGGTGGAATATATTGCTATATAATTTGTTTTGCACGAATAAACAACTCTGTTGACTCACTTGTTCTTGCGATGGCGTCGCGACTTGTGGTGCGAATGTGTGTCGGAGTGGCTGTCGTTGCTGTGCAGGCTGCGAGCCACCATGCTGCTCTTCGAGACGGACGCCTGTTGCACGGAGCTCTGTCCCAGACTCGCCTCCGCCTGGCGGCGTTGCACCTCCCGCCACTGCGTGGTGGAGTCGATCAGCTCGGCGCTGCCGCTGCGCATAGAGGAGCTGCGATGGCCGGAGTAACTGCGTCCCCGGGTGCTGTCGTGATCGGAGCCGCCAGCGGAGTCCCTGCGATGCCGATGCGAGCGTCGATGCTTGCGATGATGCGATCTTCCCGAGCGTCCCGAGCCACGCGACAATTCGCTCTCGTTGTCTGAGGTGCGACGATGGCGATGCTTGTGTCTGACATGGGATAATTTGTATGCAAATTGAAGGGCAATCTGTTGGACAGATAGGAATGACAGTTGCACTTACCGGCGCGTGGAGCGCGAATCGTTTGATGAATGACTCTCCACGGAGCTGGAGCGATAACGTTGCTGCTGTTGCGAGGCGGATGAGGAGCTGGCACGTTGCTGTCGATGCTGATGATGCGACGACGATGACGACTGTTGATTCTGATTATGGTGATGATGATGATGATGATGACTGGTACCATGACCATGGCTATGGCTATGATGATGATGCAGACCACCGCCCGTGGTGCTCACCGATCTCACCGAGCGCGGACTGGAGGGGTTGTGGCCAAACAGCGATCGCTGCTGGGATCTTGGCCAAGGGGCACTCCGTGTGCTGCGCGGCGAGTCAGGTGTCTGCAAATTGTTGCTGCCATTGTTGTTGTAGCTGCTGGAGTTGTTGTTCTGCTGCGAGGATGACTGCTGATGACTGGGACGCACTCCCAGGCTGGTGGGTATGCTGTACGTGGAGCGGTAGGGACTGTCGTAGTTGCTGCAAATAGGGGCAACAGGGGAAGGAATCAGTTCAGCTCAGTTCAGTTCAGTTTAGTTCAGCAATTGAAGCGCTCTCTCGCCATTATTTTGCCATAAATTTAAATTGTTTAACATAAACGTTGATTAAAGTCTGCAACACAACAGACAACAGACGCCATTTAGGCTGTCGCTGGAGAGGATCTCAGTTCAACCGACTCCTCCAGCTCTTCCTCTCTCAGATCGACACAGACAAATAATGCGCGTGTGTAAAATTGAGTAATTGCCGCACTGGCAATCAGCGGGCAATCATTTCGAGAAGCTCTCCAACATGGACATGGACTTGGACATGAATGTGGACATGCTGTTGGAGACTCGGCCGGGACGTGGACGTGCCATTCTGCCATTGCCATTGCCATTGCCATTGTGCCGGGCTTTGCGGTCGCGCCTTGTGATTTATGTCCCGCTTGCCATTGGTGTGGGCAACTTGATTGGCCTCTCCTTCACTCCTCCACTCCTCCACTCCTGGCCTGCTCTCCTCTCCTCCCAGCTGCCACTGCCTCATTCAACTCGTTGCAACGCTTGGCTTCCTTCTTTGTTTGCAAATGATAAACGACGTGAGCTATTTGCTCGTCCTCTCTCTCTCCTTACTCTCCTCTCTCCTCTTCTCTGGCGAGCTGTTTGGAGCGTGTTCCTAGGAATTGTTGCGCCAGCGATTACACACTCCTTGGCTACCATTTCGGTTAATATATGCATAGATGGTGGCCGTTGAAGCAGCGACATTGATGGGGTCAAATGCGGCGTTGCCACTGCCTCAAGTTAATGCTGATGCTGCAACTGATCGCACTGCAATCTGTTGCATGCCACATAGATGACTTTTTATGCTTAATTTACCTGCTGATTTGAGATTTGCTTTTCGAGCAAGGGAGTCTTCTTTTCTCTAGCTAATCCTGGCATCTTTGTCTTATTTAGAATTTTCAATTTCACTGTCGATCTCTCACTCCTTCTTTCTTTATATCTCTTTCTCTTCATTTTCAACTTAATCATTTATTTATATATTTTTATTCCATTCCATTGCTTTCAGCCATTCCTCTTTATCTATTTCCTCTCTCTCCTGCTTTTAATATCGCTCTTTTCTTTTTCTTAAAATGTTCTCTAAGAACTATTTTCTATGAGTCAATATCCATTAAACTTTCGCTGCTTGATTCAACATCCTGTTAGCAACATTTCCGCAACTCTTTCTCTCTCTAGTTGTCTCCCTCTCTCTCTTTCTCTAATGGCCGATTTTTATTTGTCCATATATAAGTTGATGTGCAAAACCATAAAACATTTAATAAATGATGCGTCTAGACAATGTAACTGCCTTCAAATGGCAACTAAATGGATTTTGAGCACGAAATCGAAACATGCCACAAGAGTACTTGGACACAAGGACATCCAGGACAATAACAACAATAACCAAAATAAGAAGAGAAGGAATTGTACAATAACAATAGCTAAAACAATGCAAAGGCGGCGGCCTGTCAAATCCAACAGACACCCACTTCCGAAGTGGAAGGAAGGAGGTAGATTGGGCATGATGAAGTGTTTGCTGCATTGTTTGTACATTGGAGACTGAGTGAGACATAGACACAGAGACAGAGAGAGAGAGAGAGAGACAGTGGAGTGTTCACTATGCCAAAATGGCAACTGTATTTGTTTGGTGCAGACAGTCAAAAACAAGGACTGAGAGAGAGAGAGAGAGAGACACAGAGCAAACGCCCCAAAAAAACTCGCATGTTGAAAATTAAAAACAGATCAAAGGAAGATGCAACATGAGAGCACTTCCGGCTCTGGCTGTGGCGCAACTCTCAAAATTATTTCCCAAAAATAAAAGTGTCCAAAAAAAAAGAAGGTAAGGGACGACTACGCTAAAAGGAAGCGGTAGGAACAAGTGGATGTATGTATACGTATATATCTATATACATATACATATATAGACTGACGTTGGGTAAATCAAAAGTTTTGTGCATGAAATGAAAACAAATGATGGATATTTGGAGTACTCACTTGGCTTGGTTCAAGTTGGCGTTGCCATTGCCGTTGCCATTGCCATTGCTGCTGGCCAAACTCTGCAGTGGCAGCGGCTGTGGCAGCGGTCGGCTGCCAATGAGGATGCCACCGCCTCCGACTCCACCGTTGTTGCTGTTGCTGTTGAAAAAGTCATCAATCACGCGTCGGGGCTGGCGCTTGGAGGGAACACGCGTAAACGCGGGCGGCGCTCGTCCGGCGGCAAGTGCATCCTTCTCCGTTTGCTTGTCCGTGCGACTGTTGTGGGTTGGTTGGTTGGTTGGTCGGTTGGTTGGTTGGTTGGGTTTGGGTCAGACATGCGAGATTGTTGGGGCAACAACATAAAAGTAGGCACGAAGTCGTACAAATATATGTATATTAACAACCAAAATAAGCAACAAAGCACAATGCAAAAACTAAAAGCGAGAGAAAAACATTAACTACCAAGAATACCTCTGTCGAGTGTACTCGACTGTGAGAGACTCGGTACCCAGGCAATCAATTTATTTTGTTTGATACGTATGTACTTAAACTTCCGAGTTGCATCTTAGCATTCGAGTTTATTTTGCAATTGAGATGAAATTTAAGGTGCATATCAGGACTATGATGCTCAAGAGCTGAGCAAAATTTTATAGATTTGTAGTTCTGTCAGTAAATTTGATAGCTTTAGCTCTATTATAGTTTCTGAGATCTACACTTATAAATTAATTAATATTCGTCAGAAATAGTTTATTTTAAAAAAAGGTAGTTTTAGGATATCAAAAATCAAGATTTTTTCCCAATTAGTAAAAATTTTCGTTTTTTTAAACCAAATTCTCGACTAACATTTTTATTTTTGATAAAATAATTGAATTTTGCAAGTATTTTTTTTTTTTTTTTAATAATGTTAGAGTTCATACGGATATGTCTATGTGGACTCGGATTCATTTCTCAAATACTTATAAGCACCTCCTATACTTTGGGTACCGGGCTTAAAAATAGAAATAGTCCGAATACAAGACGTTGTGCTGATGGTTTTGGCCGGTAATAATGAACAGTGAACCATAAAAAGGTTGTAAAAACTTTCATTTGTTTCACAAATTAAAAAGGCCGAGTGGAATAGAACTCGGTCTGCAGCCGTAAAATGCGCCGGCGCCCAAAAACTTAGCTTGGCCTCGAAAATAAGTGAGGCACCCTCCTTGTCTAATACTTGTAGTTTCATTTGAGTTGCGTTTTCGCTGAGTTTACGGTTAGCCACGTGTATGTCGATTTAGCCAAGTTGGCTGTTAGTAGTCGCACCAATTGCAAGAAAGTTTTGTGCTGGCCAGGCCAAATGGCCTGGCGAATGGACGGCCGCAGTCGCCGCAAATGGCTGTCATAAACATGGAACTCGAGGGCGAGTCCCAGCCTAGTCCGAGTCGAGTTGGCCAAAAGTCCCTGCCACATTCGTCATGCACAATTGCCTTGCATTTCGCTGCTCACAGGCATTTCACAGAAAGTCATTAGTGGGCTTTGCACTCGACTTGCGTTTGTTGCCAGTTTGCCAGTTTGCCGGCAGATCCGACATTTTTATTGGACTTCCAATTAGCTGGGCTGCTTTGGTGTAAACTTGATCTATGTGAGTTTAACTCTGCATCTATTAGAGATGCTGTTCCCTTCTTGAAAACCAGCTCAACTTACAGCGAGATTCAACTCGAGCCAGTTCATTGAACGAGCTGGCACAGCGCTGGTTTGGTTTTTGTGGACTGCCCTTAATGATCTAATCACATGAGCTGTGCTGTGCATGTGCATTCAAAAAGGATTTCAAGTGTGTGCCGGGTTACATTTTAATTGGCTGCACCACAAATTGGCAAACTGGCTAATAAATTGGCTAAAAGGCGCACCAACTGGCATGACCATAATATACTTGTACTTTGCAGGCCCTCTCGCATCGAGCGGTTTAATAACTTTATTTAGTGCCTTGACTGACTCGGAGTCTCACCCACTCGCATGTGGCAACACTTCCGGCAGATTTGGCTTGAATGCCTGGAGCACTCTGGGGCTCTTGGTTTACTCACCTGTGTCTAAATCGCGAGCCGAGTTGAAACAAATCCGCTGCATGCGACTGGGAATTGGGCAGAGGTGCAACTCGCACCTGCCTGAAGAACGCATGATGCTCCACGCAGCATCTCCACAAATGTTTGCACGCCGATTTCCTTGGAGTCTCGAAGCCATAAGTGCTGAGCTCATTCTATAAAAGTGAAGAAGAGAGACAGAGCGAGCATAGGAATAAGTGTGATAAGCACTAAGTCAAGTCACGACGACGACGATGACGATGTGGAGAACGATGAAGAGGCATTGAGAAGGAGATACTAGGAGTTTTAGACCTGGTTGTCGAAACCATTTGCCGACAAAAGATGCAAGGCAAATTGAGTGAATGAATGCCCGAGTGAATTCTGCGTCGAAGCAAACTTCCCTGCCAATGTACAGAGTGAATTCTTTGACAAAAAAAATATCCCCTCCCTCAAATATAACGAAAAATGTGAAAATGCGAAAGTTTTCGGCTTTTGTGTGCGTCAACTGAAGAAAAGTTTTTTGATTATCAAAGCGTTAGCACCAAAAAGTGTTCAAGTTAGAATAGCAACCGGGCTAGCTACGAGCCACGAGCGACCAGATACCATCTACTATCTACCAAGCTACTTGTTGTCTAACGAGTGCTTCCTCAGCTGCCACACTTGAGAACGTTGACAGCTAAAAGTTGTCGTCCAACGAAAAAATTGGCGACTCTGCAAAATGTCTGTAAAAAGAAGACTAATATTTCTCACAACGAAACTTGAACACACTTTAACTTGAAGAGGTTGTGACTGATGGCTATTTTGGTCATATATCTGATAAAATTCAATGTTGCCAGATCTAGAGAGTTGAAAAGTAATGGGCAACACTGCAATCGTTGTTTCCTAGATCAAAAGTTGAAAACTAATTAGGAGTAAAGACATTTTTTACAAATAAACTTATAGATGCTGATATATCCGTTAAATTCTTGATGATGTTTTGAGCTAAAAAGCCGCTAAAGTTCAGTGTTGCCATATACTGCAACGACAGATGGCAACACTGCAATATCAGAATGTTTAACAAAGTGCCAACTTCTTCAATATAAGGTAAAAGAATATAAGGTACATGTGTTCTATCACATGCTCAAGTTTGTACTTGGCAAAGTGTCGATTTACGAGTATACCCTTTCCGCAAAGAAAGCATTAAAAACTTGAAGAGCACAATGGCAAACGAACTGCAAATTGTGTGAAGCACTCGAGAGTAAAAAAATGTATGGTTAAGAGCAAATACTTCGTCGTCATCGTCGTCTTCATAGCCATCGTCATCGTCGTCTTTTGGCGTTGTTGCTGGGTGTGTTGAAATTTACATTTTTATCGCTTATCCTGAGCATAAAATAGCGTCCTTTATAATAAACTTTGGCAATGCGCGGCCAATAGTAATGAGCCACCGTCGTCTTGTTGCGCAGCACGACAATCCCGCTGGGTGTCAGGCCCAAAAAGTACTCCACACTGTCCTCGCCCTGGAATTAAGAGAGAAAACAATAAGAATCGAGAATGAGAATGAGACTTCAAATAAGACCAAGAATGAGTTGAGTTCCAGTTAAAGTTGGAGTTCGACTTGCAAGTTGGCAAAACTTGGGAACAAAGTGTAGCTTTTGTTTTAGCTTAAGCAGCCAAGGCGACAAAAGTTTCTGGCTATTGCCAAAAAAATTATGTGCTAACAAGAGAAAAGTTTCCTTTGGCCGGCATGGCCTATTAGCAACTGGCTAGCTACGCTTTATGGCCAAGACATTCGCCCCTCAATCTAAGCATAAGCAGTAAAAAATAATAAAAAGAAATTGAAGTTTTAGCTGTTAATTAAATTAAAAAGCAAATGGTCTAAAGGGGTGACTGGGAAGGGGGATAATGGGAAAAGGGGGACTGGCGCCGCGATAGTCAATGATTTGTGTCTATAAACAAACAGAGAGAGAGAGAGACAGAGGGGGAGAAAGAGAGGGCAGCACATACCACAGGCATGTGGAGTACAAGGGATTTTGAGTCCCCACCCTCTCTCACTTACACAAACCCCCCAGACACACACACACACACACACACATATGTCTGGTATACAAACACAGCTGGTGATTTATTGAGGTTTGATATCAAAGTAAAGGGCAATAAAAAATGCAAATGAAGTGCCAACTTACGCAGCACAAAAGCAGCTACAACATAACAGAGAATGAGACTCGGAAGGGGGTGGAATATCGGGTTAGACTCAGCTGAGACAGAGGAGGCGTGGCTCATTGCGTTGGTAGCTTCCACCCACCCAAAATGTGAGCAAATGATTTATAATATTTGCCATGAAACGAAATTAAACTTTGCATTCACTTTGACCCCTTTTTATGGGCAGCTCTCCGACTCCGACTCCAACTCCGACTCCGACTGCTGTGGTCTCTGCTTACATCTATGGGGAAGGCGAAGGGGGTTCAACTCACCAGCACGGGATGCAAATCGACGCCATACATGTCATGCCATTTGACTTTGTCCAAATAGTTCAACTCGGCACTGGATGGCGACATGCCCTTCAACTGTTGATGCAACTCCGAGACGCGGGTTTCCAACTCGCTGCTCTGATTCGGCAGCAGGCGAAACTCCGACACGTAACCCTTTGAATGGCGTCGCTGATCGTAGTCCCCCAATTCAGCTGTAATAATGTAAATTATGTAAATGTTAGCATATCAAATTTGTCGGGGGATGACACTTACATTGCACCACAAAGGCGCCCAGCTCGGCGGCCAGCTCAAAGGCAACGGGCAGACGTCCTTGGAGCACATCCTGTTTGACTTGCAGGAAAAGCTGATATCTGTCGTTGAAAAAATGAATTAGTTTAATTAGTTGATACAAGTTGATCGACAAAGTGAACAACAGCGAGATTCTTACTAACAGTAACTAATAGTAAAAAAAATAATATTTTAAAATTTGTTGTGAAATATAAAAAGAAAATATAACATAAAAAATAAATATAAACAAAAATTAACTTTATTAAATAAACTACGCAAATTCTAAATTTAAAAACAAATTTTAATGTTTAGTCATATTTAAAATAGATTTAATTAACTCGATTGATAGTCAAAAGAATTATCAAGTTGAGGAATCGACCTGTTTCTATTTCGATATATTTTTACATCACCACTTTTTCTGCCTGATACATAGCTATCCACAAAGCTATTATACCCATTTCTGCTTTGGGTGTAGAGTATAAAAATGTTTGGAATACGACTTTGTTGTTTTGACCTAAACACACAAACAAATTATTGACTTTGGGCAACTCAACAACTAGAAGAGTTCGCAACATGTTTCACAATTATTTGCCTAACGAGTAACGTTGTAATCTATGTGTCTGCCACATTCACAAACATTCTCGCATTATCGTTGATTCAATATTGTTAATAGAACGGTTTTAACTGTCCTTTAACCCAAAGCTCATCAGCAGCACTTGAAGTCAGTGTTGTAGGTGCAACGTTCGTGCAACATGCCACAATCAATTGCCGTTTATTGTGCGCCGCAGACTTTGTATAGCTAAAATAACAAAATTCTCTAGCTTTTCTCCTCCCTTTGAACTCTGAACACTTCAATAATATTCAATGCAATTTTCCCTCACTGCAGTTGAGGGCGATATAAGTGCAATTCACTGCATTCTCATTGCATTTATATGCGCCAATATTAGCGCAGCAGTTGGCGCGAGTTTTGATCATGTTTGGCCAGAGATTGCCATCCGTTTGCCGTTTTGCCCCGCCCCTTCCCGCCTCCTGTTGTGCACAGCCGTCCACTTGGTGACGATTATGGGAAACGTGTCGTCGTATTAAACGCCAATATTTGCACACACCAAATGCTTGATAAATGCAGCTAACTGCAGCATGGCTAGAACACGACATTTGGCCAACTCCCTCCTCCCTCCGTAATCTATGGAATTGTCCCCTTGGGACTTTTACAATTTTATGACGATTGGCGTTTTTCGCAATTCATTTTACTTGTTGTGCGGACACACACACACACACTGATACATACATAAATGTATATTAAATGCATTATGCACCATCCATTAGTTGTCTGCACTCTGACCAAAGTCCGCTGCCCTCAACTCAACTCATCTCAACTCAAATCGATTCGATTAATTTGCATTTTATTGAATTGTGAGTGCATTTGAATGTGTGTATGTGAGTGTGCGTGCGGCAATTAATAAATTGAATTTATGCAATAAAATGTGCAACATTTAATTATTTAAAGTTTTAATAATGACAGGCCTACATGAATCGAACTGATGAGTGCTATTAATGGGCTTAAAAGAATGTCATTGATCGTTGATCGAATTGGGATTTTTAATCCATTCAACAAATGCTTAACAACTTTTGAACTGCATTACATTTTTATTTAAAATTTAATACAATAAACAACTTAAAATTTTTTGGACTTTAAGTAAATTAAATTAAGCACATATTTACGTAATGCTTTGAACTCACCTCGTTATCTCTTCGAGCAGCTTACACGGGTCGGCGGCATAAAATTTAACGCCAAAATACAAATCATACGGATCCGATTTTGGTTTCAGTTGTCGTGAAATGCGTGACGCTGGATCCAGCCAGTGCTGTAATGGGATAGAAAACGGGAACGGAATATGGAAAATGAAGAATAAATTTCAAATTGATAACATGGCGTATACGCAATCTGCTGGCACAAACTCCTGGCGACAGCTGACAGGTGAGGACTTTGAACTATAAGCGTTTTTATGGCCAACACAAAGGACGAGCAGGCATAAAAGTGAATTTCAATAAAGGCCAAAGTGTCGACCTCCTATGTTTTTTTTTTTGCTCTTTCCCATTTGTCTATGTGGAAAGCGAAATTATATAATTTGCCCTGCAGGCGCTTTCGTCTCGTCTGGTCTGGACGTAAGGTTCAAAGAGTTTGCCAAAGAGACGAGTTTTTTGTTTTCATTCTTAACGCTTTCGCATGCGCCTCAATGAATTTCAATGAAAACGAAAATGAATTTCAAAAACCAATATGTTTGCCCAGCAGCAGCAGGAACTGCTCACTCTCTCGAGAGAATTCTCCACTTACCGTTTGATTCTCATCATCTATATAGCGTATGCCAAAGTATGAAGTCTCGATTAAATTGAGCCTGGCAAAAACGACATCCAGCAGCGCTTGGCCCGGCAAATCATCCTGAAAATAGACAAGAAAATTGTTGTTAAAAGGCTGTGCGGAGACAGATAGAAAGAGAGATAGCGATGGAAAGATAGAGAGCAAAGAAAAGGCGCTGGCAAAAGCCATTCAATGGCAAGGCAAACACTCACAACACTCGAAAAGAGATTCGAAAAGACTCAAACGCTGAAACTGAAACATTGAAACACTGGCAAACTGTTGAGCCGTTGAATGGACACTGAAGCCCTCGTCCAACTTCTGTATCTCGACTCGACTCGACTTCACTCTCTGTATGTCCTTGTGCTGTCTCCTACACTCTCGCTCTCTCTCTCCCTCTCTCTCTCCCTCTCTCTCCTATCTTCCTTTGCCTGACTGCGTCTGGCCGACAAAAGTGAAAACTTGCCTGCGACAATTATTCAATTGGAAAATTGCTCTTTTTTTTATCTATAAAAATAAAAAAGGTGCAGACAGCCCCCTCTAAGCCACGCCCACAATGGTTCGCTTATCAAACATTTTTGGTTGATTTAATTGAATTTGTGTGTGTGGTGTGCTGCCGACTTTAACGCTTTAAAAAGCCAATTTTTGTTAGCGCCAATAATAAATTGAGTTGATTCCCTAAGGGCAGAAAGGCGAATACAGTTGCAACCGCAAAATACGCAAACTATGGGACCAGGAGACGCACCATTGTTAACCGCAAAGTCCCAAACACACACACACACACACACATACACACATTCCACTTGCCACTTGCTACATGTGTGGCATTGTCTGCTGCTCCTGTGCCACAGCTGGCCCTCGACTTGTTTGATTTTTGGCGCTGACCAGACACTATCTCTGGCCAATCCCTTGTCTGACTTTTGAGCCAGCCAAAGGTTTTATTTTGTTCGGCGCTTTTTATTTGAGGGTTTTTTTCTGTGGCGGCTAGAAGGGGTGTGGAGGGGAGGGGGAACATGCCGACTGCTGCCATGTTTTATTTATAGTATTTTGCTTGACCAAACATCCCTTGGTGGCCACAGAACAGAGAATTGTTCTCTAGATGTTGCATCTCTGTTTTTATACACTTCAAGAGGGTAGTATGAATAACTTATATATTTGCTTTAAATCAACAAATATCTCAACCATTCTCACAGATTGATTAAGCGGTATTATTTTATACGTTCTAAACAAATTTGGCTAAAACGGACTACTATATAAAATAGCTGTCATAGAAATTATCACTTCAAACTCAAGGTCTAGTTTAAATAACTTTGTTGTTGGTTGGGATATCTATTATTTCTTTGCTATTGTTTTGTATACTCCATTTTAATATTTTGTTCTATTATTTAAATATTCTAAACAAAATTTTATAAAATCGGACTACTTTATCGTTTAGCAGCCTCAGAAACGATCTGCAAGGATATTAAATGTTCGGTATACCTTCCATAAAGATTCTTCCTTCTTGTATTGTGTGCCATGTTTTATTGTTGTTGCGTCATAAACTTAATGGCTGGCAAGTGTGAACAACCCGAAGAGGAAGCTGAAGTTGAAGCCGTGTGTATTGGCAGCGTCCTTTGAATTTATGTTAAACTTTTGCTGACCAACAAAAGGACAAACAAACAGAGAATATCTTGGCACCGAAATGAACTGATGATACTGTTTTCTAAGCTGTCTTTGGGGGATTCAAAAATGCCCAAGAAAATGCGTTTGCCTGGCGATAATCTGTATATGACGGCACGTGTTACCCACTTCTCTTTCTTCCTCTCTGTCTTTCACTTCCCCTATTTTCCTTCTGGCCATCAAAGTTCAAACCTAGTTGACTTCTTGTCTGTAAGGATAACCCAAGGGAGCCACAAACCATGTTGCAAATGTTAATAATTCTGGAAAACTAATTGTGAAATGAATGACAGACAGTTGAACTGAAAGTGCACTGCAAGGATAAGCAAAAGGACATGCTCCTCGTAGCTGACACAGTGACAATGACAGCTGCTGAACTCATAATGCGAATGTCCTTTCAGTCGCTTTAAAATTGCATTACGTAGACGACATGTACGTGCCATGGTCCTGCAACACATTAGACAATGGCTCGTAAAATTTTCAACTAGAACCATATACAAGATACATTCTCTCATTGTTGCAACTTGCGGCCTGTTGCTTTCCAAGTTCCTCGATGCTTTTACGCAAGGACACAAGTAGAAAAGTGCATTTTAAAAATGCATAGGATACATGAGTACTCATGAAGTTGTTGTCGGTTTGTTGTTGCCATTTACTCGGCAAAAGAATTCGAAGCACATCCCCCAAATAGAATACTTGATGACTGAGTGTAATCTCTTTCTAGTTTCTATTAAAAAAGAAGTTCTATAGAAATGAAAATATTAAGAAAATTTAATAGAGTGCATAAAGCACAAAATGAAACAATTCCAAATAATGTTTTCATATTCAGAGTTTTGTTTTAGTTTCCACAGTCCATTTAAGCCTGACTTTTTATTACACTGAATATATTTCACATTCCGTTCTTGACTGCACAGTAATTTAAATCCAATGGGCTGCATGTTAACCATTTCTCAAAAAGAATACTTGAAGACTGAGTGTAATGTATTATATGGCTTTAATTAAAAGAATACAAATTTATGAGTGATTAAAATAACTTTCATTTCATGCACTTTAAGATATTAAATTTAAATAAATTATAGAAATGCTTTTAGATATTCGGATAAGTCATAAAAATTTTCAATTTTATAGACAAATTCAAATCTCGTACTTCTCTCTTGGGCACCCATAATAATGACTGCAAAGTAATAAAGAGAAATTTAGTACGATCTTAATGAACTACGTCTCGTGCATGCCTAAAAGCCTTCGATGAAGTTATGGCCTAAAATCAACGTAACATGTAAAGGTCTGAATGGTCTGCAATTAATCACAAACTCCAGACGCAAACCCGGAAAAACTTGTGTGCAAACAAAAGTGTTTAAGTCCCAAAAGGTTTGGCCCAGTTCAGACTCCACCCCGAGTCTCTGTTTATTGGAACTCCCTTCCTCTCTTTCCTGGCCTTTACAACGAGAGCTCCATCAGTTTAGCGAGTTCAATAAATTACGTTCGCCTAGCTGAGAATCAATGACGTATAGAAGGAGAATAAGAAGTCGGGGCATCAAAGGCTGCGAAGAGTGGCGACTTTTAGATGAGCCAGTGCCATGATTATGTTGATGCTAATGATGATTAGGTCTTTGGCTTAAATGTCTTAATCAAATTATGCTTACTTTGATGTTTTCTGGAGTAGCAAGTTGGCGACTGTCGGCTAACAAATCCATCCATCGCCCGTTGCTGTCAGCCAAGCCCACTTAATAAGCTTACATTTTTAGCCAGATCCCTCCCTTAGTTTGTGCCACTTCGACCACTCCAAATGCCCCATATTGGAGGATAAGAGTCGAGTTGTCTGTATTTTTACCGAGCGCTTTTCTTGTCAGCTGTCGGCAACAAGAACTTTTGCCATGCAACTTAATTAGTGAGCGGCAAGTGGAAAACAGCAAAATATACCACACACGATTACGTGTGTATGTATGTGTGTGTTTCTCCTTAGTTAACTTGCCACACTGCCACTTCACTCCACATTCGAATCGCTAAGACAACGAGGGCGACACTTTTCTACGGTTAAATCCCAGCAGCGTCTTTTGGGAACTTAATCAACACGCTTTCCCGCAAACTTTGGCTACGTGACTAACCCAGTTTTCTTCGACTCGGCAAATGGGAATGGGAATCTAACGCTGAGTCTGAATCTGAATCTGGGCGCTGAAGTGCAGCATCTTTTGAGTTCAATCTAATTAACACATACTCATACTTTTTGCACTCTGCGCTCTGTTTTTCCTCCAGATGCTTTTAAAGCAAGCGGATTATTTTATATACGAATTCTCATAAAAAATAAAACACCTTGAACAAGCTATAGAATAAATCTACAGCTGCTCCAAGGACTCTCAACTGCAAATGTATCTGTATCTTTATCTGTATAGCTGTGTATCTTTGACTGCATTGTGCGTTTAATTGCGCTGCTGGCTTAAACGTGCGCTGACCTTTGACAACGACAACAACAACGCATACACACACATACATTCGTTTGTGTTTATAACGGCATTATGAGTTTTAAGCTGAAGCGAACAAACAAAGCTAAAGTTGAAGCAAAAATATACTTTTATAAAAAAGGAAAAGCAAAGCAAAAGAAAAAACACAGTTGTTTGCAATGTCACAGACAAAACGGCGACAAGAGAAGAGTGGAGATGGAGCCGAGAAGAAAAAGAGAAGAGAGGAGAGAAAAAGATAAGTAGGAAAAAAAGAAGAAGCAGAGGCTGCAATGGCAGCTACATCGTGTCGCAGTCACAGTCACAGTCACAGTCGTCGTCGTCGTCGTCGTCGTCAACGTTATGCACTAAACAAAAACAAGCCAGAACCAAAATGCTGCAAACAGATTTATGTCCATGTGCCGCCTTGCCTTGCCTTGCCGCCCCTCCTTGGCCACTCCCCTTGGCTGTTGATCATCCCCAATTGAGGCTGAAACGTTGATGCTGGCGCATCTTCACCTAACTGAAAACACATTCAACAAACGAGATTTGCGTAATTCCTGCAGAGCTCAGTCAAGGCTCGTCTCGGTTTACTGTTTGCCGCTTGTTCTCTCTCGTTGTCGAGATGCCTCAACGAAATACTCTCTTCGAAATAAGGTCTATCCGAAGTAAGTCATTCATTTAGTTATATAAAGAGCAGAATACAACGATGCATATAGAATTGACAGTCAACTAACATATATTGACTTCTGTCTATCTTTTCTTCAGCAGAGCCCAATCCATAAAGTCAGTGTCAACTTAATTTATTTCTCTATACATGAATTACCTTTAATCAAAATTAAATCTGTTAGAAACTAAGCATATTCTTCTATTCAGATTCAGATCATGCTTATATAATAAATGTGATCTACCCTTTTGTAACATCCAATAAAATTTAAAAATCATTTATTATATTTATTTTCTGAAATTTAATCTTATAATAATTTAATTTAATAGATTCCCAACTAAACTTATCTTTTGCAATTCATTTCTAATATATCTTTTTAAATATAATCCTTTATGTGTAGTATTTCATTGAGAGTTTCAAATGTAAAAGCTGACTGAATTCCTTTGATTTCTTAAAATAAAATCATGACATCTTATGTTGCTAAAAAGAATATTCTCTGATTGCACAGTCAATTGCGTCTTTTTTAAAATTTCATTCCATTTGAGAGTATCTCATTTTCAGTCTGCTCAAGTTACCATTTGGCATCTTGCATCTTGTGTTGTGTTGTTTTGTTTTGAGCTCTCGGCTTAGAGGCACGCTGTCTGCTTACGGGTGTTTTATTTCGCATGCCACGGCATGAAGCAGGCACAAAGCCTGACAATGCTGCATGTGGATGGATTCAGCTGCAACTTGAATGCTCAGCTTCGCATACGAAATGCCATATGAGTTAAGAGTACTAACATCTCTCGACCATCTCATAGCGGCACTTTTTGCTTTTTCTAGGCTATGTCAGTTGTTAGTTGTCAGTTGTCAGTTGTCGGTCGCCTGTTTGTTCGTTGACATTTGTCGCATCTTTTTGGCCTTGCCTTGGAGGCAGCTTCACAGCATCAGAAGCAGCAGCTTCAGCTCATTTGGGGTACGAGCAATCAATGTAGATACATACATGTGTCTGCCTGTCCTGCCCATTTGCTGTTTGTTCTGTGAAATATTGCACATGCAACTGAAGAACCGAACAACTGAACAACCGTTCAACTTGTCAGCTGCTTTCCGGCATGAAAAGCAAGAGCTACAACTTCCGCTGCTGTCGAGAGACGTCGTCAACGTTTCACCTGCATCATCACTTGCATTTTCCGCCAAGTTCCAACACACAGAGAAACTCAGACAGACAGACAGACAGCTGAAGCAGAATTCTTGGATATCATTGTTTGCCTCGCTGGCTGGCAAATATTTTGCGCTTATCCTCGCACATCACAAGATGCAAAAGCAAAAAAAAAACATGGAGAGAGGAAGAGAAAAAATCAAATGAAACCAAACCAAAACCGAACTGAACGCCGTGGTCTCACCTTGAATTTCTTTGGCTTGTGCGCCATTCAAACGCTTGGATAAACAAACGGCACAAAGATACAGATACCGACAGAGACATAGGGCGCAAAAAGTCTAGAAGTGGTCTTTATTGGTCTTGTCTGGTCCAGTCTACAGTCCACAGTCCACAGTCCCCAGTCTGCAGCGTGGACCGTGCCAGACCACCAAGTGAGTGAGTTATCTGATGGTCGCCATGTGGCCCCCTCTCCCGCCCTTGTTGTCCCCTTGTCTCGTTGTCTTTTTCTATCCGTCGTTCTGTGTATTTGCGTTTAAAGTTTTTTGATTGAATTGTTGCAAATTGTTTGCAAATCTATTTCGATTTCGATTCTTTTGCTGGCCCCCATCGAACAATTGCTTTTTGTCTTGTCTGGTTTGTCTGGAGGCTTTTGCGGCCACGCAGATATCTGCATACTCGTATATACTTAGACAGATACAAAGATACTCTCGGTATCCAAAACCGACATGACACTGAGTTATGGTTCTGACAGCTGCAAAAACCCAAACGACGGCCGCACAAAATTCATGCCGAGGCTTTTAACCCAACCTGTTTTTTGTACCTTCTATTTTCCTTCTATTCTTTTTTTTCCAATACATATTTTTTTGTTTTGTTAGATAATCCTATTAGCAGCCAAAGCGCAACTTCAGCAACAGATAAAGTAATTACCCCCTATCCTAAGAAGATGCTTCGCTGAGTTTTGCCAAAGGTAAAATGTTCAACTTTTTCAGATCGACCTTTTTATTAATTGTGCCCTTTTATATACTCTGCAAGAAAGGGTATTTATCAAAATTTCAAATACTTTGTGATGTTCAAAATAAGTTAGTCGATTTCTAATGCATTAAGAAAGCAAAGTTTCCTCTCATTTAAAATAGAGACTCTACCGAGACGATATTGTATAACGTTGTATCACTTTTTCTATATTAAAATTGACCCTTTTTCAATTTCATTTGACAGATCAAATCAATGATTTTTATTTACATGGCCAAGGAAATGTTGCCTTTAAGCCAAGTTATCGCAGGTGTGGGTGGTGTCCGGCACACAATGTGGAGGCAAAAAGCATTTATTTAGCCATTAAATACGCTTCATGAGTTTTTCGTATTTTCATTATCAATTTAAAAGCGCACAAGGCGAGCTGTAAAAAAGCTTTTAACTTAATTATGTTGGCCATAAACTGCAGGTTTATTTGGCCAGCTTGGCGTGTGAACGCTTCGACCAAACCGACTCTAATTAAATGTCCCCCGAGGCATAAAGTCCACACCGTGGTCGCAACACACACACAGGCGCAAACACGTACAGTTACAAATGTAGATTTGTATCTATGAAATGTATCTAGAGATACGCTCTTTTTCTATTTTGCCTGAACACTTTGCGCTGAAGTGTTTGCTCGTGAAATACTTGAAGCAATCATTTTCGGTTTCTGGCTTGTCATTGTGGCCAGCCAGCCTGAAGTGTGTTGAATGATTTACATAAATTCTCAAATGACCATGCCGCGTTTTCTTGTAGCACCCTGTATTGACAGAATTAAGCGCTAGTCAAATAAGCCCACACTCATTGCGCACTCTTTTAACTGTTAAATTATACAATATATAATTATATAACCTTATATAACAACCGCAATAATAACTTGGCCAGAGCACTTGAAGTTGGCAGAGCAGCAGAAAGAGAGCCGCAAAATGTTTCTTCTGGGCCCTGGTCCAAATGTCATTAGCATGTAAGCATGATAAATGACCAAAATGTGCGGCTCACAGACTGCCGCATTTATATATGGACATAAGAATGTTTTGTCTGGGCCCAAACGGGTAGAAGTACGAGCATGTCTAGGCATAAAGTCGTCAAAGCCATTTGTCACAGTTTTGCCAACTTTTCTGCACTGAGCTTTAAGAGGAAAAAAAAGAACAGCTGACTGGCCTGCTCTATTTCTTGGCTTTAAGTTTATTATTCTCCGCTTGATTTCTTTTGTGGGGTTAATTTATTTAGTTGTTAGACGACATTTTTTAAGACATTTGACATTACAGCGGCTTTGAAATTATGAGCAATAATTTGGGTAATTGTTGACAATAATTATACTCATTTAGTTAAATGGTAATCCCCTCAGCTTTGACACAGTTATGTTAGTGAAAAGTTTAAACAGTGTTTCTGCTATGAAATCTACAAGTCAAAAATTCCTCTTAATTATGAATATTTCGACAAGACAAAGTCTATTAATTAAATGGCGCATTGTAAGCCCTTCCATATACCTTGTGTACACAACATGAAAACCATTTTCAAACAGTTGCCACACAGCATGTTAAGGTATACGATGCTCGACTGAATGTTTTTGAATCATGGTCACAGTGGTAGATATAACATACACACACACACACACTCTTAATGTAAGTGTGTATCTCGCTGTCTGTTTAATATTTTTGTTGTCTGCATGCCTCACACATGGCAAAAATCAATCATACGCAACGTGCGCTCGGCTCGTCATGGCAATGAAATATCGATTACGACACGTTGTCGAGGCAGTCCCACAACAGCATTGAATGATGTCGCGGATGTATCTGTATCTCTAGCTGTAGTGATTGTTGTTGCTGTTGTTGGTCTGATAAAACCAGCAGCAGCAACAACAACAGTTACACTTTGCCAGTTCGTCGCAATGAAATGCAAAACGAGTCAACCGCAGGCTGCTGGCCCCCTCAACAGCTACCAATTGCTGTTTCTCCCTCCTCCTCCTCCTCCTCCTCTCCCCACCTGATTCATTAACGCAAAACTGCAGGCAATGTCGACTGGCGACTGACAGACTGACGGACTGACGGATGACGACTGACGACTTTAAGTGCGTGCGCTTAGTGCCATCGGCAGCCGTCAAAAGCAGCAGAGACAACGAAACGACAAGCGCAACGAGACTCGCCGCGGCTGCCACATTGACAGACAGACAGGCAGACAGACAGCCAGCTGGGCCAAGAGAGCGTGTAAATAAAATTACGTTTGAAGCAAGGCGGCCACACGCATTTTTATGCCCCTCAGACCAGAGCTTTTTAGGGTGTATAAGTCTACTGAAAATTAAAGCTGACACTCTACAACTTTGTCTTCAATAAATTAAAACCCATCAATTTTTCCATTCGAATACTTAATTTTACATTTTCAACAACTTTTGTTTCATAAAACAGTCTTTGAAAATAATATTTTAAATTAAAGTTCTTAAATTTGCATATGTACTTTATGATTGCTTACAGAATATCTGGCTGTCGAGATATGAACCTTTTTGGAATACTCAATTAAAAATATTATATTTACTTTCGAAATAATTATTAATAACAGTTGCAATATTTCGTTCAACATATTAGAGAGTCCATATAAAATTTAGTTTAAACATTACAAACAGTTTAAGTCACTAAATTGTGTAGTGTGAATAACGATGTAAGTTAAAGTAAATAGATTAACGTAATGTTTTCTAAGCTTTGCTTTGCAGAGTATCTGACAGTCTATCATAGACAGAGCATAGTTGCCGTCATAGTTGTTTTTTAATTCGCTGCCTTTTGCATATCGCAGCTGAGCCGCCGCACTTTGTATTTTCATTCATGGCTGCTTTTTTGGTATTTGTCGGCGGGCCTTTTATCAATCATGCGGCTGACGTGGTACGTGAGCCTCTCGGCCAATAATTACATGCGATAAGTTGCCCAAGTGCAGCTCAAAGAGAGGGAGACAAATTTGCCCAGTCAGTTTGCACAGATCGTTGTGGTAGTTGTTGTAGTTGTTGTTGTTGCTCTGGCTGTCCCTGTTGCCAGTTTAAACTCATTAATAATGACCCGAGGCATGCACCGCGCCAACAACAACAACAACAACAACAACAGCAAAAACAACGACAACGACGCGACGACTGCCAGTTGTTGTCCGCCCAGGTTGCCATTGTCAAATTGTGGCCACGCCCACAGCACAAACGCCTGCATTGGAACACATGTCTAATGCGCAATTTATGCTAGCCAACAGGCAGTCAAGTAGTTTGCCAACCTCACGCTAAAAGGGAAGGGGAGGGGAACGGAGTGTACAAGTCGCTTTGAGCCGATTAGAGCCGCTTGTTTTCAGTCGATTTGGTAGCTTACATCGATTTACAGCTGTTTGTGGCTTGTATCCGATGTGCTCGTATCTTGTGCATGTGCTTGTAAAATTATTATAAATGTCTTGTTGATGAGCTGTGATTATTAACGTTTACGTGCTTCAACTCTCATGCCGTACTCGCAACCAACAGCAACAAAAAAGTCGCTTAAAACATGCAACATGCAACGCGACGCCAAGTGTCATTAGCCAGTTCCAAGAAATGCTAACTAGCCTGTCGTTCCACACCGACTTCACTGTACTTGTCTGGCCCGGCCTTTGCTGATCAATCAGGAATGAACTGGAACATTATGCCGTGGGCGCTTACCGATCAACTGCTCTGATTATGTAGATCCAGATACACACTCGTATCTTTATGCTCAAGTCTTGCATCTACAGACATATAATTAACTGCCGGCCTTTCCGAACTCATTGCTCATTATGTCCCCAAGACCCCACAGGCAAACCTGATGACACGAATTTGCATAAGATATGCTTATCATGTCACATTGTACTCGCATACGGGCTTATCACTGATGCAACAAGGTAATGAGTCTGTGCAGAAGATACATCGTCTTCTGCTGCAGCCATAAATAGCATGAAACTAAGAAGGATTCGTGGATACATCAAATTGTTACAACAGGCAAAAGAAGATAGCTTTACTTTCATTTTGATTTAATTTGTGCGTATCAAGCTAGAGTCTTTTCAATGAAAAACTTTAATAAATTAAAGCTAATAATTAAATACAAATGAAACTAAACTTTTTTGATTTAATTAATGTTAAATTTATCCAGAGTATCTGCTAGCCCAACAAGCCATATTCTAACATACTTCAAGCTACATTTTATAGGCTTAAAGATTAAATGCCACTGGTATTTGACCATTCATTTTCTGCTTCTTTAATCCAATTTTCTCGAATTTCCTTTATCTGATTTATGTTTGGAATATAGACAACATTTTTCTTTGCCTCTCAAAAATATTTTTCAATTAAAAGACAACGATACTATATATTGATGGCCATGGACAACGACTGAGATTTCATGGGCATTTTATATTTATACTTATTATTTATATTGCATGCTTGGATAATTTTTCGCAAACTCTTGCTGAAATCAAAGAGCAGAAACGAGGGCACAAACACACTCAAGTATTTATATGTACATATATGGGAAAATCAGAACTATTTATTTGATTTGTCCGCACAATGATGCCAACTATGAGATGGCGTGCAAAATCAGCAGAATTTTCTAAGCGACGGCAGACAAAAGGCGACAACGTTAGAGGCTGCTTTTCATGACACACACAGATACTGAGCTCTCCCTGGGTTCTCATTTCTCAGTTCTCAGTTCTCGATGTCGTTGTCGCTGACGACCCATTTAATTTGGCAAACGTGCGCAGTTTTAAAGCAAGGGGCGACCACAGAGGGTCTGCCTGTGTGGCAGCAACAAGAGGGGCAACATCAGGCAGCAGGCAGCAGGCGACGTGTGAATGATGACACTTTGCATGTTTGCCAAGTCAGAGGCAACGGCTCAGGCTCTGCACTAAATATTGATGAGGGTGCTCTGACGTTGGAGCTGGAGCCCATGATGGTTACCAGATGGCAGGCACGTGCAAAGTATGCAACACTTTTTGTCAATTGACATAAATCACAGACCGTATGGAGAGAGAGAGAGAGAGAGAGAGAGAGACGAGAGTGAGAGAGAGAAAGAGCCAACATAATAGTTGGCTTTGTTGTTGCTGTTACTTGTCACTGCTTATGTGGCTAATGTTGACACTAAAGCCTGCAAATGATTCTCGTACACAAACTCACCTTGATCTCGTGTATAAAGTCCGTTTCATCCAGCAAATTAATGCGCACGGACATAATCCGCGAGGGTCGACACAGGCAATTCATATTTTAGCCGTTTTACTTGTTTGCTTGGCTGTCTGCCTGGTTATTAGCTTCTTCTCAACGTTGACGCTTAAGCCAATTGCGTATGCGACGCGTTGTCCCTCAAAGTTGTCAGCATTTTCATGTGACTCCAAAGCAAAGCTGCAAGTAAAGATAAAGATATAATTTTACTATGGTACTATGCTTCGGAATAAATTTTAACAGACAGTTTTAAATTCTCAAGTGTTACTTAAAAATTTTATTTGAGTACATTCAATATAAAAGTTAGTAACTTTTTAAGTCAATCGTATTTTAATTAATTCTGATTTTAATAAAATATTATACGTATTTTCTTTTTAAACTTATCATAGTGCGATCGCTGATTGAAAGTGTGAGATGTGTAGAAAGTGGCAATTAAACGGTGCACATAATTAATAAATAGTTTCTTTTTGCTATCATTCAACATGCAACATGTTGCAATTAGTCAACTCGTACTCGCAAACGGGTTTCGCTTAGCGATAAACATTGAGATAGAAGACGCGTTCACAGGTCCACAAACTTGTCACCATCAGAGCCTTGTTTTAATAACTCTTTTTGGCATTAGCTTGCCGTAAGACGTTGCCAGTTATCTGTGCCGCAGATCGCAGCAACATCATCAGCAACAGTAAAAGCAGAAACAGCAGCAACAACAGCAATAACAGCAGCAGGACAGGCAATGACAAACCAACTGTCAGCAGTTGCCGCTCCCTAGTCGAGTATTATCATTATAATTTTATAATTGCGGTTGTTGCCAGCGATAACTTTAATATGCACGAAGCAACTACAACAGCAGCAACCACAACAACAACAAAAACAATGTTGACAACGACAGCAACAAAAGTCACTTAAGCGGATTAGTCAAAGGGCGCCTCTGTGAGAGTTGCTGTTGCCTAAAAGCAGATTATGTCATTAGAGATACTTATAATACATAGAAGCAGCAGCAGCAGAAAGCAGTAGAAGAAGAAGAAGAAGCAGACAATGTCATGCCCAGCAGCTGCGTTCTTGGCCCTCTTTAAGTCTTTCGCTTTAACTAAGCAGTTTTCGGGGATTGCAGCTAACGTAAACTAGGAGCTAATACTCCCTTCCAATGCTTCCATCCTTGCTGTCTATTTAATTAAAATTAAATTTACATAACTGCCCCATTTTAATGATGCTAAATCTAAACGCTACTTAAGTTGGTTTATTTAAATGAGAAGACTTAAAAACTATATTCGTTTAAGGTGCAAGTGAATTTTTATCTTATTTTTTTAATAAAAAAGATTTTTGTCACATTCATACATTGAGAGTAATGTATTTACATATGTTTATATCTAAAGTAAAAGAAGTTCGCTAAACCAAACAAGTAATGAATCATTTTTAAAATACATTTTATAAAGATTTATATTTAAAAAATTATATTCATTAAAGTATTTTTTCGTTGAGTTAGTTGCTTAAATTTTGCTTAAAGACTTGAATGAAGTTTTATTAAAAATCCACACAGTCTGTTTTTTTAACTTATTCAAATAATCATTCGGTTTCTATTTGCAGAAAATGTATTTTAATATTTTTATGTTCTGAGCATCTTGGCATAGTTCCTGTCAGCTGTTTTCATTCCATAATTATTATAGATTTAATCTTAGGTTTTGGGCTTTGCAGAACATATCTCGCAAATACTTTTAAATCTGCATATTCACTTTTCAGCTGCACTTATTACTCTAATAGATTTAATCTCAGGCTTAGATCCAAGTCAAATCTCATGGAGTTGTTGCCCTTTAGGCTTGTTTTTTTGGCCTGCGAGTGCTTCGCTATGAGATACAACTGACAGCCTTTTGTGGCGGCTTCTGTGGCAACTACAAAATAATTAATGTACATTCGCATAATGAAAAGCAACGGCGAAAGAGGCAACAACATCAACAGCTACTACTGAAACAACTGTGAAAAAAAAGGGCAGCAGCAGTGAGGCATGTTAACATTTCACACATTTCACATGACAACAAACCATGTTGCAAGTGAGGTCGCTGGGTTATTTGCATAGACTGCGACGACAGAGAGAGAGAGAGAGAAGTTTTCACTGTTGATGATAGTTGTGGCATAGAGATTTGCATGGCTTTCATTAGATGTTGTTGTTGTTGTTGTCGTCATATTCGCACAGCTGGCACATTTCATAGAGGCGCCTCTCAAGGCGCTCATTGCGCTAATGAATTATTATGCCTAATTAATGGAAAGTCGGACGGCTGACTGACTGACTGACTGAGTCTTTGACTGTCAGTTCGACTGACATGTGTCAGACATGTGTCTTTAAGTTGGTCACTCTGTCAACGCAGCAGCCACATTCGCAGCTTGCCTCAATTAAAATCTAAAAGTGTATGAACATAATTCATCATATAAAAGTATAAATGCATATATGTATGCATGAATATGTGACTGACAGGCACTATGAATGGCGTTGCATGTAATTTTAATTGCAACCAGCAGTTCGTTCAACTTTTCGCCAGAGAGCCGTTGCATGCAACAACCACCGACAACTACAACAATAACAACAACAACAACAACTGGCAACTGTGTGACTGAAAATATAATTTACATTGCTGCTTTAATGGCGTGATATAAAACGATTTCGAATGTCATGAATTTCTTCATGGCAATTTATAAAATGATGACCAAAGTTCTTAAAGCTGACAAATCGTCAACTCAACCGCAGTAACAACGTGCAGCTTAGGCCCTGAAATGTGTAAGACATGTGATAAATATGACATTGATCGGTTTTTGATTCCCCTCCTTCTCCTTATCCTGCTTGGCTCTAAGTAAATTTATCGCTTTGGCATATTTATAGCGTCATATCTTTTTGGTCCTGTACAGGACATCATCAGCGCCAAACACCCGACACCCTCATAATTTCAGTTGCCATCAAATTTATCACCAGCATGAGCAAAGTGTTTGTGGGTTGGTCTTATAAGATTGTCTTCTGTGTGTGTGTGTGTGGTTTTTGGGGCGTGATTTTTGGCCAAAATCTCCCGTCGGGCTGAGGCAGAAAAACTTGGCTTGATTTGTGATAAAGTGCGTGTGGCATTGGCAGTGGAAACCAAACCAAACCAAACCCAACCAAACCTGATCCTGCCATTCCCCCCAAGCAAAATGTGCTATTTATCTGACACAGCAGCCAAAAACCCAAAAACTTTGCTTTCCATTTCATACGCATTTTAGTACTTTCTTTAGCTTTTTTTCCTTTTGCCAGCTATCGTTGGGTTTATTAATAATAAGTACACACACACTCATACTCGCACTCATACTCGCACATACTCATGAGTCATGTCATAAAGTTGACTCCTTGGCTTGACTGCATTCATTTGCTATTTTGCTGCCTGCTGACGGGCGTATCAATAACTGAAAATGTCTCAAACAGCATTTTGTCATATTTCAATGAATACCTTCCCTGTCCTTTCACAACCCGCTGCCCAGCATCATTTGATATTTGCGGAAGTTACAGCCACAACACACAGGCTAAAGCAGCCAAAAGCAAACAAACTTTTAGCACATTCTCATACATCTGGTGGCGTCTGCTCCAGTTCTTGGCCTGGCCCAGACCGGAGCAAGCAGCTCACCCAGCTAAACGAAATTATTTATTACTCTCGTCGCAAATGGCAGGCCGTGTATCGTTCGTTGGGAAGCTGCCTTCGCAAATGATGATGAAAAACGTGAAAGCATCGAAAAGTGCAAATGGCAAAAGGTGTAACAGGAGTGTTGCCTGCTCTTGGCCCGTAAAATGGCAGAAGGATTGCCACTTCCTTTGCTTTCCTACTCCCCACTTCCCCTCCGCTTTAATGATGATTAAATGCTATGCTGGATTTTTAGGGGAGGCTTCAACACATTTTGTCGGGCAGTGATTTACCTTCAATTTTTTTTCCTACCAATTTCTGTTGCCCCCGGTTGTTTGATTTGACTACGAAATTGTAGCTGTGGCAATGCTAGTCAAATGAGCTGGAAAATGAAGTCAGACATTTTTTTTTTGTAGATTTATTTGTCAAACAACTGGAAAGCTAATGATAAGAGAAGAGACTCCAATTTTGCAGGCTAATCAAATTTGTTAGTAAAATTGCGTAAAATATCCTTTTTTAAATTACCTTATGGCCAGTAAAAAATTTATAAAGTTCATAAATAATAAAATTATTTAAGTTAATTTTTATTTAATACGAGTAAATTTTTATGATTCAACTATGATTGTATTGAACCCAACTGTGGGATTCGATACGGGACCAGTTTGAAGCGTTGTTATTAAGTTATCTGAATTTCCGTATGACCAGCTCAATTCATATGTACAGTATGTATCTTGTGGCATAAACATATATGTATGTACAAATGTTTGTTGCACACACGATTTTATAGAGCCGCCGGGCAATATGCCACAGTCACAGCTGCAACCGGAGGCAGGCATAAATTTCATTGCAAGCAGCGACAACAATTGCTGCCACAAAGGCATATATGATGTGCGAAAGGAGCAGCTGCAGGAGGGAGGAGGGAGGAGAGAGGGACGGCTGTCGTGTTGCATACCTCAGGCATTTGCAGCAATTAACACGGTCGACGACGTGTCTTGGCGCCCACTTGTGCCTGCCAAACGCTATTTGCTTCTCTTTTACTTCTCTGCTTTAAATACATCTGTATATATATTTTTGTTTGGCACGTAATGAGGCAGGACGAGCTGCCCGAGCGGCTGCCTCTAATTGCATTGACGCATAGGCTTCTCCATTTCCCCCTCTCTCTCTCTCTCTCTCTCTCTACAACTCCCTCTCTCTCTCTGGTGCTGACATGATTGAGTTGCAGTTAATTATCCCGACTGGCATTTCGAAGATCTTAATGATTTGTATAGCGGTTTTCAAGCAAATATTTCAGTTATTTGGCTTATGTCTTGACCAGAGGCACAATGCGACATGGCTGAGACGCCTCCCTCTCCCGCCCCCTTCAGCCTGTCAGGCCCACAATCTGTCGAGTGCAATGACACACAAGATCTTGTGCCCCGTGTGGCGTGTGTGCTCTATGAGTATTTATTTACAGTTGCCGACTGCGCTGACGACAATCCGCGACACATGTGTATGCGTTAATATTTAAGCGGCTGCATGGGAACTTGTTAACACCAACGAGCCAACAAGGGCAACAGCAACAACAACAACAACCGCCGAGACAAGCCGTCAAGGGAGTTCGGTGAGTGTGTGTAGGAGGGTTGGGAGGGGAAAAAGAACTGCTGCTGCTGTTGCAGGAAGCTGCTGCAATGCGTTGCAACTCGTAGACTGGCTCTGACTTTGGTCTGGTCTCTGGTCTGGGCCACGTGAGTGATTGTCAAGTGGTTGACGCTGCAGACAAATGAAATTCGCTTAAAGTGCGCCGCAGTCGCTGTGGCAGCCACGTCTAGGACAACTTGACTTGGCTGTAACCGTATCTTTGTGTGTGTGTGTGTGTGTGTGTGTGTGTGAGGGGGCGTGCCAATCTGCCACGCTGCCAACTTTGTGTTTTTATTCTTCCTATTTTCACATGGTCATGCACAGGGTTACCCACAGCTATGTCAAATTGAGAGCTGAAGGCGTGGCAGGCACATGTCTATAAGTGGCAAATACACTGCCAAACATAACAGAAACTCTTGCTTTAATTATTTATTTTATCTACTATTTATTTAATTTTAAAAACAGGGCCAGAAAATTATTTTAATTACAAAATTTCACATACAGTTTTTAATTAAAATAAGTACGTGAGTAAAAATTTTGATATAAAATAAAAGATTGCCCCAAACTGTTTGACAAGTTGCAAGCCTGTTAAAACTACTGAAGTCAGCAAACTTTTGGTTGTTTCCTAGCCAATTATTATGGGATATTTGAATAGTTATTTATGGTTATTCAAGGGTATTTAATAGTCACGTATTTACAATTTAAAAACCATCAGAAACATTGCTGCCCCCGCTGTCAGTTTTGTGACTTGCGCGTTTCAGTTTTATATGCATCACGAGAGTATTTTTATAGAAAATCTTTCATTTTTCGAGTGCACTACGATGGTTGAGGAGAGATTGGGAGGGAGGAGAATGCCATGTGAAACTGTAAAATAGAATCAGCTCATTCGTCATGTTGCGGAAAATGCATTTTATTTTCTATTTGGCAAGGCACATGCGTGAAAATTACTTTATTTTTAATGACTATGATGAGAAGGCAGATGATGATGATGACGTTGATGATGAAGATGATGTTGATGATAATGTTGATGATGGCATAGCTGACTTGGTATAAAACTGTAAGCCAAAATGGCACAGTTGCAGAAAGCTGAGTTGCATTTGCATTTGCATTTGTATCCGACAGATACAATGCCTTTTACTGAGCTCAGCCTGAGTCCCAGGCTCAAGTCCATTATGCTGGTAAAAACAGTTGAAAGCGTGGGCGTTTCAGCTTTTATTATTCTTCTTCTTCGCTTACTTGTTGTTGTACAGCATGGTGTTGTTGTTGTTGTTGTTGTTGTAGCTGGCTTCTGTGCATGTCATTAACTTTATGAGTGCTTAAATGTTGTGGGCCGCATTCAGTTCCCTCAGTTCCCTCTCTAGGAACCGGTACTAGCTCAAGGTAACGGAAGCTGCAATTGCAATTGCAGCAACATAATTTCAACTAAATTGGCAGTTAGAACTTGAAGCTAACCCACGATTGACATCTTTTCTGCGAGTATATATGTGTACATATATTGTATGAGATAAAACTGCTGGTGAGTAATTCTCCAAAGTGTTTCACTTGCCGCCAAACAATAAACCAGATATTGCCGGCAAAGCATAAATTTTCTATGCCTAGCTGATGGAAAGCAGGCAAGTAGGAAAAACCTTCAACGTTGTCGCACACGTGTTACAAATTTTATATGAGCAAACAATTTTCATGGCTTTCCCTCTCCCTCTCTCTCTCTCTCTGTCAGCCAAAAAGAAAAGAAGAAAAAATAATAATATAAACGCACAACAGATAAAGCCAAATACTCAGAGGAGCAGCAGAAGAGTCTTTCTTAGCTCAGGAAACTCGGGGAAAACTTCTGCTGGCTGACAGCATTTTTATATATGCGTACAGGAAAAATGTCGTAAAAAAGTTTTACGATCAAACATTGCACTTTATGTGCTTTTATGTAAAATTACCGTACAACATTGGCAACATTGTCAGCTGAGCTGTAAAAGCAGCAGCAATAGCCAACGGCAAAGGCAACAGCTGAAGGTGCAGCTCAGGAATAAGAGAGAGTTCTATTCCCATTCCCATTCCCATTCTCATTCTCCCATCAACTCCCAGTCCAATATCACTAGGCAATCAGGCAAAGTTGCCTCACTTTCCGTGTGGTTGGGGTATAAATCCAATTTACTTATTTGCCTGCTCTTCCCCTTACACTCCCTTCCTCACTCTCAAATATATATATTTAAAGCAGTCTGCCCAGCCGGGCGTATGCTTAATATGCGATATGACTTCAATTAGCGTCTGTCTGCAATGAAATTGCTGAGCTGCTTTTAATGTCATCATTTTATGGCCAGCTCACACATCGTTTTTGTCCCTGTTTTGCATCGAATTTCACACTCTTAATGCTGCATTATAACAACCAGCGACAATAAATTTATGGCCAAGGGCAAAAGGGCTTTTATCTTTTGGTCAACAGACGTCGCGCAACAACTCATAAAATTTATGCCACAAAACGTTTTTCATTCTCTTGGGGCTACATTCTCACTCTCCCTTCTCTTGGCCATTAGCTGACGCTCCATTAGAAGAGCATAAAACATTTTGGCCAAATCAATGGCCAAGTCAAATGTGACAACCTGCGCCTCATTTGCACATTAATAAGCATATTATTTAAATGTTGTCAACAGCTGAACATCTAAAGAGTCTCATATTGCCTTTGGGGCACAACAGGTTTTTGATTGACCCATTTCTCTTATGGCCAAGTTCAGTGAACCAAACTGTGTTGCCGCTTAAAATGTGGGACAAATTCTAGAATTAATTTACATAATTAATAAGCATGTTGTTCATTTCTAATTATCATAATTAGTAATTGGAAATTACATGCCATAAATCTAATAATTAAACTGACACGATTCTCATTTTCCCCAAGTTGAATGCAGTTCAGAATCAGTTAAGAGATGTCTGCATCGAGTATTTAGTCTGTCTGTTAAAAGCAAATTAAAGGGAACAGGATTAGTAATGGCGAATCGTTAACTGGAAAAACAGTTTCCCGTTGCACATGGCAACAGCTTTGGGAGTTTTTCCTGCTGTCTCGCACAAATCCAACTGGAAAATCCCATTTGTTTTTCAACCTTCGTTGCAAGTTGAAAGTTAATCAGGCTTGTAGGCTTTATGCGGCTTTAATTGAAAGCCTGGCCAATGTCAAAGGCTACGTTTTTTGTTGGCTGTATTGATTGTGCAACTGCCACAAGCGATTTGAATGTCAGTTTGACATAGAACATTTTTATTGCATATTCTATTTGGCATTATATAACATAAATTGCAAAGACAAATCACAAAAAAGGAGAAAAAAGGAGAAACAGAGGATTTAAAAATTCAGCCAGTTAGGTAACAATTTTTTATGTTTGATATTTAACGGGTACAAGCTTAAAATATTTGGGAAAAAAATCATCATAAATATTCCAACATTTAATATTCTAGTTTAAGCTTAAAATTTATGTTAGCCAGTTTTTGTGTAAATTTACAAACAAAGATTGTTGATTTTAAAAACAATAAGTAGTCATCAAAATATCTAGAGATATGTAATCAGCTGACATAGGAATGCGTGGATCTTAAGGCTTCGTAAAAAGTATTTTTGAGTCGAGCATACTCGCCTTTAGCGTTCTCTCACTTATTTTTTCGAACTGTGCAACATTGTGTTGAAAGCAGTCAGCAAGCGGGCACTTCCGACAACAGTCAGGCAATGTGCAACTGCCGCTCGCCGTGTCAGTTGGCTATCGCGAGTTGCCATCGGTTTGTAGTATGCCACGCAATCCGCTTGAGGTCCGAATAGGTGTCTATGGGGAATCGGGTCAGCAGACAATGTCAGCAGCATTTTGCCACAAATTTGCATTGCATTAATTTCACAGTGCGACAGTCTCCATCCCAATCCCAATTCCCATTCCCCTTCCCCATCCTAGTCCCCGCTCGAATTCGAGTCTCAGAGCAAACTATGCCCTAATGAGCAAATGGCCCAAACTAAACCCAACTCGAGTGAAAATTGCAATGAAATGTGGAGCAATGCGGCTGAGTTTGTTTGTCGCTTTGGTCTGCGAATGCTCTTTACCTTTTTTGGCCAACAAGAGTGAGAGAGAAAGAGAGTGAGGAAAAGAGAGTTGGAATATTTACAGGCCGTTTGGCAATGCTACGCGATAATGAGCTTGGTTTTTGCTGCACGTCGGGAATGGGAGTTGAAATTGGAGGCCTGGTGGCAGTTGCATGAAGTAGGCCGACGACAGTCCAATTGCATGATGACTCAATTACAAATTTGTTGGTTTGTTTGTTTGTTTGTTTGCTTGTTTGTTGCCCTCAAGTCGTTGGCCTGAGTTCGCTTGCGGTTATTTAATACACTTTGCTGTGGTTCCCTTTGCTTCCCCCAACTTCATCATGTTGTTGTTGCACTTTCAAAAACGGGTGAAGTGGAGAGGGCGGAAAACTCAAACTCATTCAGGGAAAACTGAAGCTGCTGCCTTTTGAGTGTAAATAATCGACCAGCTTACTTTGCGGTTTATGCGTTTTACTTAATTACCAATTGGGAAATTAAATGCCCTTTGATGTGGCCAGAGTAGGTTGATGATGATGTACTGTAAGTAGACTATATGGGTGTCATTTCCTGTGTCTGACTGCCTGTCTGTCTGTCTGTCTGTGTCGCTCCCCTTTTTTTGATGTGGGCGGCAAGTTGTTGCTTGTTGCTTGTCGCTCGTTTCCTGTGTGTCGCGTGTGTTGTCGCTGTGTCTCAGTGTCTTCTTCATCTTCTGTCTTCTTGGGCCTTTTTGCAGATAAACTAATTCAGCGCACATAAATCAAAATGCAATTTGTTCTGCGCAAAGGGCAAAAGCTAATAACTAAACAAACTGCGGGCTCACTAAATCAACGCTGCCGCACGATAAACCTGGCCAACCAACATCAGGCTCAACTAGACACAACATTTACCCAATGATGCCCGATGCGGATGCTGATTATGATGTGCCTCAGTTGTTGTTGTTGCCGTTGTTATTCTCCTGGTTGTTATTTTGTTGTGGTGTGTCGCTTGTGGGCAGAGCATAGAGCGTGATGTTCATAATTTATTAGCTGACAAAACAAATTCATTATGAAATGATAAGGCAAAGGCAGAGCGTCAAGATTCCAGAAATTGTCATGCTTATGATGAGGCGGCATACCAAAGAGATACAGCCAAGACCTAAGAAGGGAATGAAGATGCTGGGAAAAACATTGCATAAAATAGCTGCAGATTCGACACATGTCTATGCATAGAAACAAACTCGCACACACAGCATACAAATCAAGCGATGAGCACGTGACAAAGGTATTCATTAAAGATAGACACGTGACAGCTAATCCTGTCACGCAAATCACACTTAACTCGTTTCGTTTTTCCCTTTATGCTCAGAGTGTGTTTTTTTAATCTTTTTTGTACCCTTTGAAAAATAGAGTATTGCTGCTTTCCGAAGTATCATTATGGAGACTCAAGTGGACTTGCATAACTGAGTCGGTGTTTCTATAGCAGCTCGTTGTTTTTGCTTATTTTATTTTATGTGATTCAACAAAATTCTATCAACGAATGTGGGAGCAATTTCTTTGCCATTTTGAATAATAAATAAATAAATATTGAAATCACTTGCGTTGCCCACAGTCATTTATAATTATGTGTAGGGTATCGCGCTGTCTTTCACCCTGGACTAGAGCATTCTTATCTATTCTCATACCTTTAATTTTTAGAAAGAGACGCTGATCAGATTCACCGACGTGACTCGTACACGCAATTAAACAGAGATTAGCGACGGTCACGTGAGAAATTTAGTTTCTCTGTGCGATCATAAAACTGAGTGTATATTCAAACTGTCGTAAAGTTGCCTCAACAGAAAGGTGCAACAAATCTGATTGTTAACAGTCATGAAAGTATATTTATGCATTTTTTGGAAGAAAACAATCTACTGTGAGTAATTTTGAGCTATGCATCACGCTGCCATCTCTAACAGTGATTACTCGGAGGAATGCAGCAAAAGCATTGCTGACAATGGCAGTAAGAGTAACAGCACAAACGTGGCCCTAGACGTGGCCATGGTCTCGGGTCTTGGGCCTTGGCCATGGCAATGACAGTAGCAGCAGCAGCAGCAAAAGCAGAAGCAGCTCATAAAATGCCGAAATGACGTCAAGCTGACAGTTAGTACATTTCAGGCCGAAACGCTGCTGATTGCGTTTGCCGCAGCTGCTCATCATCAGTTCCAGGATCTGTACTCTGGATCTCTGAATCTCTGGACGGATATTTTCTGCTGTAAGTTGGCATTACAAGCTTTAATAGACAAGCGCAGCAGCAGCGGGCACATCGCTGAATAAGATTAATGAAGCCGTTTAAAACGCTTTGGTTGTTTATCATGCCGCAGTCCTGGCCCGGCCAACACTTAGGTGCTGTGGCTAATGTGCTGCTGCCACAGATGCTGCGCCATTAGTTGACGTCGACACAGAGAGTAGAGTCGTGGCTAGCAACAGGCAGACAACAGGCAACAGACAACAGGCAACAGGCTTATTAAGTCGCCATAAAGCATAAGCTCACGTTTCCCTGGCCAGGCATAGCGGAAAATATGTTTAATAAAAGCGGCATCTAAACTCTCCAATGCCAGAGCTGAGCTGCTGATAAATGCCAGTGGGCGTGTCAACTGCCGCCCCAGCTGCTGGCCAGTTGCCAATGTTGCCAAGTTGCCTCTGATTAGCCAGACATGACCCAAAAAGCAGCGGCCACGACTTGCCTCGAAGTTCAAATGTAAACGACATTTGCTGGCACTGCAATTAAAAAGCTGCCATCGCACAGTGTACGATTTAACTGATCGAGTGTGACGAATTTGAAAATTGCGGCCTTTAAAATCTACCAAAATGTAATTTCACGACGATAACTGAAAAACTTCATTTAGTAAATCGACATTTATTTTGAAAATTTGCTTCAATTTTTTAGCTGTAAGCATTCAAATATAACATTCTTTGAAAAGCTTTAAAAATAAAATTTTTCAACAATTTTATACATGTGTGAAGCTTCGGCAGATTGAACTTTTTCTTGAGCAATAAATTTAACTAAAAAAAAAAATATTTGACTTTCTATTCAGGCATTGCAAATCAGAGTTTAAAATATCAAACCCGAAATGAAATCTGATTTTTAAATAAAAATTGAAATTTAATTATTAAAATGTTGCATAAATTATTTATATTATTATCAGCAAATATTTAAAATTCTTAATAATTTATTGTTATTCATGTTATGATTTCTATTAAAATTCTTAATTTCGTTACGCAAAATCAACCCAATAGCACACTGTGCATCGGTCTGTTTAGTTGCCTAGTTGCCTGTTGACTTCTTGCCTGATGAGGCGTGCAGCATTTTGATGGCCAAACACGTAGAGCTTGACAATTTTTTCATTTCATTTTTTTTTTTTTTGCTTCATTTTATTTCTTTTCCTGGCAGGCAACAACTTGAGCCAATGGCAAGGTAGGCGTCTGGGGCTGTGCGCTGTATATTTTATTGGTTCCATAGATCTTTTTGGAACGATAACGAGTTTGATTTGTACTCGCAGCTAACTGAAACGGGTTATGATTGACTGACTGACAAACAGACTGGCTGACGGACGGACGGACTGCCGCATTGCCAGCGACATTGGCTTAAAACGATGGCAATATTGACGGGCAACTCCAGCTCCAACTTCAATTACAATTCTGCCTCTGACTCTGACTGTGACTGTGACTACAAGTCAGATTGAAGTGTGCCCCAACGAGGCAGGCAGTCAGTCAGTCAGTCAGTCAGGCCAGCATAGTTTGTTATAAAATTAATGACCCTCATTTTGTATTCAAGTGTTATCGAAATGATTGCTGCTACACGTAAGTAGATTCTTGGCAAGCAGGGCCAATCCAGTCGGCCTACCATTGCGAGTATCAAAAAAATATGGGCTTGGTTCAATGATATATTATAGGTAAATGTGTGATTACGTATGTGCATACGTTGCCAGCCAATTAAAAAAATATAAAATGCGCCTCATTAAATTTTTAAGTGCCAACTATAAGGCTGCAAACAGAGTGCGCGCTAAGACGAAGATGAAGACGAAGACGAAGCGGAGGACGAATTGCTTGCATTGCGAGTAAGCTAATAGGTGTACATAGTGCAAGACGAATTAGTTGCGTGTTGTCATGTTATTTACTATGGATTCGTCATCAGATGATAAGCTAATTTTACAAGAAAGTTTGTATTTTAAATTAAAATGTAAATTAAAATGCAATAAAATGAAAATACATCCCATTAATTTGGGAAGAAAAATTTTTGGCGAGTTTCATCATTTGTATAATGAGCTGCGTCAGGATGAAACCAGATTTGAGGCGTACACTCGAATGAAAATCAGCACATCCGACTACATTTTGAAAAATATTGAGCCACTAATTATTAAAAATTTGACCAAAGCTAAGAAAACAAAAACAACAACGGCTAAACAGCAAGCGATTCATCTTCAAATTCGGTACTGCACCGTTTCACGCTTTTTGCTTGCGTTTCGTCTTCATCTTCGTCTTCGTCTTCGCATGCACTCTGAACGAATTCGAGCGAATTCATATAAATCGTACTGCACAGTTTTTCGTCTTCCGCTTCGTCTTCGTCATCATCTTCGTCTCAGCGCGCACTCTGTTTGCAGCCTAACTGTTGAACATTATTGAATTCTGGTTAAATTACCTAAATATTAAAATTATTCAACAAAAAGAGATGACAACAATGAGGGAAAGAGAAATGGATATAGAAGAATATTTAATTTTTAAACATTTTACAATTTTTGTTTTTCTTTGAAAAAGTAAAGGGAGTTTTCGTAGATTAATACAATCTATCTGTCTCTGACTGTTTCTTTTCTCTTTATTCCCCTCTCATTTTCTTTCTTAATCGCAGTGTTTCCCCAAAAGTTGTCTTTCAATTGCAGTGCACGTAGCACGGGGCGTATGAGTGTTGTTGCCCATGTGCAACGCCTAACAATAGTTTCGACACCTCATTTCTTCAACATGCCCGTTCTCTGTCTCTCTCCCTCTCTCTCTGTTGATGCAGCACTTGTCTAGGCGTTGCCTCATGTAATTTGCTAGCCAGATAAATATCTTGCAGCTTATCACGATGTCTTAAACTGCCAGCAACATGGCTTTGCCTTTGCTGCAGCAGCTTTTGATGGGAATAATTTATGTGAAGGTTAGTTGCAGTCTCACACGAAATTGCAAGCAAGCCAAGTTAGCACAAGCAAAGCAAAGACAGTGACAGGGGGCGTGAAGAGGGGGGAGAGAGGCTGCGAGGCGTTTACTTTCACAAGTCAACACGTGAGGCAAGTAAGTATCTGAGTAACGGAGCGAGCGCATTGTGCGGCTGCCTGACCTCATTTGTGGGCGCAATTTGCTGCAAATCTGTGGCAACTAACAGCTAGCCAGGCTAACAGATAACCAACCAGGCTAACAGGCAGGCAGGCAGGCAGCCAAGCAGCAAAGCATTGCGCTTGCATTCATTAACAACAAATTGTGAACGAAATGTGCATTAAATAAAATGTTATGAGCACAATGCGAGCACACACACCCAATACACCACACTACACACACACTACACACACACACACACCCCCAACATAGCGGACTGTTGTCCAGACAGCGGCATTTTCGTGATTTGCTTTTGTGCCGGTCAAGTTGGCAATTTGGCAAAAGCGTGAAATGTGCAGAGCGCATAGAAAATGAAAAACCTGCTCTAAATAGCCAGGATAGCAGTAATAGCAACCACAACAAAAATAACAACAACCACAACAATCACACTATAGAGAGGTGTTCAAAACTGCTCTACAAGTTGCTTTATTGTATACAGCTTTTTACACACTTTTGAACATGTGCCAATTAATTAAACCGTCTATAATATGCATTATTTTTTAAGTTTAATATTAATTCATTACAATAATATCACAAAAAAGATGATCTAAAATATTTAAATATTGAATTATTGAAGAAATATAAATTGTTAACTGCCCGTTGTGTTTGTACTCTGCTTTTGCCATATATAGAATGGTATAAGCCAGATGATATGTTAATTGAGAATATGTATCTAAAAGTCAAAAATGAAAGATTCAAAGAAATGGAATGGGAGAAATAGAGCAGAAGATAGTTGTTATGACAGCTGCTTGAATTACTGTGAATATACCACATAAAGAACATTAAAAATCGACTTCTAAAGCCGTTAAGATAATGCATCTGACAGATACATATGTATGTATATATTATCTTTTACACCTGCAAAGATTGTGAGTAGGCAATTATAAATTAGAGAGATAATTTGATTAGAAATTGACTTATATTGCAGCTAAGATAATCTATCTGACAGATACATATATGTACAATCTATGAGATTATTACTATATAATTATAAATTAAAGTGAAATATAATTCTGCAATCTCAGCAATTCTTAAATCAAAGCAGCTCTCCATTTTGTAATCTATTTATTTACAGGGTATTAGCGTGATACTGATAGCTGTGTTGATTTGCTTTGACTCATGATTCCAGCATTGGCCCCTGGGCATAAATCACACGAAATGCAACTGTCTGCATTGCATGAGAGAATTTCATAAGCCGAGTACGAGTACTTCACGTTCTGTGGGGCGTTTCGCTCTACGCACCTGTGCTGAATGCTGTTGCTTTTGCTTTTGCTGTTGCAGCCAACAGGTAGTCGGCCAGGCCCAGACAGCTGCCGAACTGGTAGTCAGTCCCCCAGTTGGGCATACAAATGAGGAAGGCGCGCACAATGTTGACGGCGCACGTGCTTTATGCTAATTATTTGCTGGAATTGGGCGTGGGTCGATGCCACAGGCTCAAAAGGCAGCTGAGATAAGGTAAAAACAGTGCAAAGAGTCGAAGAGAGGCGGCAACAACAATCAATTAATGAAGCATTTCCAATTTCAGTTTGGAAAACTTGCATAAATTGTAAAAGATTTATTGCTGAATTTTCATGCTTATTTTGCGACGTTTGGTTGCATGTAATTAAGCGACTGACAGACAACGCTGCGTATGCGCAATGTCACTCACTTGAAATTAACATCAAATGTCAGCTCACTCTATGTTGCTGTGGCAAACTGATTAAAGTCAAACTGTGACGCTCTGTGCAACGAACTGTGGAACGAGCGATGTCAGCTTATGGGTAATCATGTGCAGCTTCAACTTGGACTTGGACTTGTACTTGGAATTAGACACAGTGGTGGTCGTCGTGCTTAACGTCTCGGTCTGTATCCGAATCTCTATCTGTGTTTGTATCTGTTTCTTGCTGTCTCTGTATCTGTATCTGTATCTGTGTCGCTGTCTGGGGCTTGAAGCTTTGCCCGCTCGTTATGCGAGTTCAAGTTCAAGTCATGTGCAGTTGCTGGCTGGCGTTGCTTTTAATTAAAAGTAATGCTCGCCGTTTAGCTAAAATGTTGTCCTCCCTTCACCCCAACACATTAATATACCCTTGCAGAGGGTATATTAAATTTGTGCAAAGCATGTAACACGCATTAAATCCCATATTCTGGATCATTATCAACAGCTGTGTCTATATAGCCATGTCTCTCAGAAATAGTAAGAGGTAGATGCAACAAATTCGGTATGTGGACTTCTTAAATGTACAGGCGGACAAGCATCATTTGAAATTTTAAATACGTATCTGCGTAAATTAAAAAACACAAATTACCCGATTTACTCGTAAATAATTTAACAAGAAAGAAGTAGGGTATTTAAGCGTCGTTCACCTCCGACTAAATCTTTCCTACTTATTTTCCCTATCTCTCTGCTTTTTCTCTGGTTTATGGGGGGTGGCATTAGAAGTTTGGCATTCTTTTATTTTCGTACACGCTGCGGGTCTCGCGGTTATTTATTTGATAGCTTTGGCAGGCAACCAACCAACAACCAACTAACCAACTGAGCCAACCTAACAGGCCAGTTTGAGCCGGGTCCGTCAGATTTTTGGTCAAATCACAGCAGGCGGCATGGTTTGGGGCATTGATTGCTGTTAAAAACTGAAAACCGTGCCTGAATTATGCGTTCAGCCAGCAGAAATGGAATCAGAACAGCATCAGCCTCTTTCGGCGGGGGCCTCAAGTTTAATGCTCGAAATATGCAAAATCATGAGTCTGCGTTGATTTTAAATTGTATCATTAAAATGTTAAGGCGAACAGCCGAACAGACAAACAGACAAACAGTTGAACAGCCGCAAACAGTGCCCAGCAGCATAATGAAACACCAACAACAACAATCCAAACACCAAAAACAGCGGCAGCAACACTAGAAGCAAAGCAAACAACTAACAACGCAAACGCTCTGTGAAGAATTTTTGTGTGTGTGTGTTTAATTTTTTCCGGCTTGTTCATTACAAATTTTGATTGAACCCCAACTGATAGATAGACAGACAGACAGGCGGACAGTCGGGTGGGTGAACGAGGGGACACACCGTGGGGCATAGACAACTCGCTCTGGGGCAGATCAATCAATTTTTTGGCTGCTAATAAATTGTTCAAGCCAGCGAACATTGGAAAAAAAAAATAGATTGAACAAAAAATAAACAAATTTAACATGTTGCCCGTTGTAGCAATTATAAATGAAATAAATATACTTTTTTTTTTTTGGGTTTCTTTTTAGAGTTGTTAATTTAATTTATTTTGTGTGTCTAATTAAAAGCATCGGCTTATTTGTTTGATGTCGCTTTATTTGCTAAACAATGCGAAATCTGGTTACAGTATATATAATTAGAAAATGCCGAAAAATAAACCAAAATGAGTTTTAGTTAACAAGAGAATAAATATTTTAATTATTATTGATAAATATTAGTTTTGATATTCAATACCCTTGACATCGACTTATTATTTCCTGTGAGCAAACAAATTTAATTGCAATATGTACATTTCACAAATAAAGTTGACACACTCTCCCATTAGGTATTAGGTATTCGTTTGCCAATAACAGAGCACTCGTATTCATATGACACTCACACAAGTATGTATGTAAAAATAATATTCCAGCTCGTATATCACTTTTCAATCAAATTTTGGAGCTGTTGAAATTTATGCGCACTCAATAAACGCATTTGAAATTGACGTTTTGCATTTGGTCTGTTAGATCAGTTGGCAATTTATTTGTTGTAGTTGCAGTTGAAGTTATTATTGTTGTTGTTGTTGCATTTTATGCAAACGACAGTTTGTTACAATTTATGGTCGTCGTGTGCGCAATTTTCGCAATACAACATTTTGCGCAATGCTAAAAATGAAATGAAATGAGAATTGTGCAAGTACAAGCTACAAATTACAGTTATTGCCATGCATAGATGCATTTGACACTTTTCGAATCGCATATGGCAATTGAATATTTGTTGTTGTACTTAAAGATATGCAAGTTTTGCCGGAACTGGAACTGGAAATGCAAACACGTCTGAAAGACGCAACAAAGGCAGCCAGCTATTAGCCCGCTTTTGTTGTTGGTTTTATTTTTTGTTTTTTTTGTTTCTCCTTTTCTAGTTGTTTTTTCTTCCTTTTTGCTGGCAGTTTTTCACGCTGTTAAGTCATTCTTGAGATGCTCGATTGCTGATTTCGCACTCTGAAGCAGGAGCTGCTGCCAATTGATTGCTTGAGTCATACTTGAGCACAACGGGTTTAAGTTGTGGCAACAACAACAACAAGAACAACAACAACAACAGCCAACATTTATATGGCATTTTGAGTGCTCAGCTCGCTTGTCGCCAAACCGGGGCAGGCAACAAACGGCTGTGGCAGCGCCAACAAATTGCCACTCCAAAGGTGTTGGGGGCTGCCGCCTGTCGCATGTTGTCGACGTCGACGTCGATGTCGATGTCGACTTCGATGTCAGCGTCGCCTTTGGGCATGTTGTGTGTTTGCCTTTTTTTGGGTTATCGCTGACACAACAATGGGGTTGCTTTTGGCAAGATATACATGATATTTTGGTACCGCCAGGCGTATACGTAATATTTGATTTGCAATTTCTATTACAGCTTGCAGCTCGACTATTTACAATTTGCAGTTTGTGCAATGAGTTGATTGAACTGTCAATATCCAGCGGATATTTAGACAATTATTATAGCTAATTTCTGCATTTATGATATTGCAGTATGCCGCCATTTGCCTAATTAAATCTGCCCCGTGCCATAATTTGAGCTGAAAGCATTGCTATAAATATTTAAAATGATTCGACTGAGCTAATGGCACAGTCGTAAGTGTGCTGCAGGTTAATGACATTTAATTGCCCTACACTCGAGACGGCAGTGGGTGGGCTGGAGGTGGGGAAGTAGGAAATTGACCAATTGACATACATTTTTAAAGAGCCCACTACAAACCGATCCGGTAATTGGCCACAATTTATGTGTCTCCCCAGCTGCAATTTCCCGCACTTGGCTAGTCCTCTTCTTCCTTGTCCTGGCCTCACTTACATTTTCAGCTTATTAAATATTTATTCCTTGGGACTCATCTCCTTTGAAAGCACTTCTGTGTGGAGGGCATTGTTGGCTTTTTGATATTATTCTATTGGCACAAAGGCCGCGTATAATAAAAATAGCTTCACGTTTCTCGAGACACAGCAAAACTATAAAATTTTGTACTACAAAAGAGCAAAAAAACAAAATCGTAAAAAAATGCCGCACTTTTCATAAGCGCTGCGAAAGATTTTGCAATTTATTTCGGTTGAGTCATGCCACGCAATTGTCTGAGCGTACAAAAAAAAATATATAAGACAAGCAAAAGTTGCACAAAAAAAAAATATACGAAAAAAAAGTTTTTATTACTTCAATCTAACGGCAACCCGCAGCAAAGAGCCAAACGACGAAACGACCGACCAACCAACCAACAAAACTCACTTTTGGCTTTAACGGAGCTCAGTCTGAGACTCTGAGGTCCCAACTCAATCTCCAACTACAACTCCAACGCGAACTCGAACCCAAATCGCCGCTGGTGTCAAGGTTAAGCGTTTGTCGGCACGAGCATAACCAAAATTCAGGTCAGTTGTGGATGCCCCCTTACCAAGTCCCCCAGTTCCAGTCTTAGTTCCACTCTCTGTCTCAGATTCAGTCCCGCTTCTTCGTATTAAACAATATTCTCTGCAAATACAACCAGCTTGACAAATGTGCTATCATAAATATCCAAATGAATTTTTCGTGGCCAAAAATATGTACCCGATTTATACTCATTAGTAAAATGGTCATCTAACCATCTGTTTTGGCCATCGAGCCTTAAGCTAAAATCATAGAAATTATTATTATCTTCTTATAAGGCGATTTAAACAACTTTCTGTTGAAGCATGCAATTTCGCTCCTTAAATATTAGTTTGATGCACACAGGTAGAAAATATGCTTGGGATTTATGAAAGAAAATGATGTTCAGTTCAAACAAGTTAGCCCTCGACTGGTTTGAATCTCTGTTTTATAATCATCAAATATATGCTTTTATTAAATAAAAAGATCTTTGCGTTATGTGTTCAAGAATTATTAATGTCGAATTAATATTATTTAGGATGAAAGAAATCACAATCAATTTCCATTGTAAAATTTCTGATTTTAAAATCAATAAATTCTACAGAAAAATCAAAATAACATTATTAGAAAGCGGAAGTTAAACATAAATGCTGCTTATTGAATCAACTCAAACCCTAACCTACAAGAAGTGTATTAATTCTTCGGCTATTCTAAAACTTCATTTCCTATCCCCTTAAGTGTTCATATATGGCTCACAACAATTATAAGCAGCCAGACTGTTGATTGTGGGTGGGCAGTTGCTATTAATCAAATCTGGTGCGCAGATAACTGGCAACTGGCCAACTGTCTATTGGCCAACTGGCAACTGGCTTTAACTCCAAGTGCAAACTGAAGCTGGGAGTCGACTCGATTTGAAGTACTGTCAATGTTTGCTTTTGGCCTGACCTCGCTGCCGCACATCATTAATCATTAGGCTCGCACTCGAGCTGTTCTTGGCCAGTTTAGGTTTAAGAGTCGCAAGCCTTGTTGCTAATTGATTTTTCAAAACCTAAGACGATGATAGATACAAGTTTTTGGCACTTTATACTGCCCAAAATTAGCAGCTTTACACTTTTAATTTCTTGTCTGTTTCGGCCGCAAGCGAAAGTGGCAACCATTTTTTTTTTTTTTTTTGGTTTTTTTTATTTTAGGTTTTACTTGGGATGTGGTTGTTACCCAGAAACTCGCCAAGAGATTAACCACAACTCAAGTTCCCATCCGCGAGATTTCAACAAAAATAACTTAATGAGTTTTTGAGTAGCTGAGAAATTATTGATTAGTCTCTTTTCGTTTTTGGTTTTCCATGGGTATTTTTTGTAGTCAGTGGTTTGGTTCAGTTTCGGCCAGTTTGAACTAACAATTTGTGGCTTGGTAGCTATTTGTGGGTTAGTATGTTGCTGCAATTGAGGTCGACCCACAACTACTACATATTTTAAAGAAACTTTAAGCAAGTCATAAGCTGGATAAAAATGTTGCAAGTTCAATTTTCTACCTGATTTATGCCAAAAGCATTTAACATTCGACTTGAACACAGTTCGAGCATTTCGTTTTAAATTTCTTAACAATTTACGATGCCAACACTTGTACAGCTGCTGGCTGCAGCTGAAGATCGTAAAATGTGTAGGAAAAACAAGCTAAAAATGTGTAGATTACAAAAATAAAAATAAATGCACAAGAGTTTTCCATTTACATAGTTAAAAGTCAATGCCGCATAATTTAACAGGAAATCATTAACGCGTGCCGACGGCCTATTTAAAAATAATTCACGCCCATTTCCATTTCAATCTGAATTCGAAATACGAAATTCTCATGCCTCATGTGGCAGTTGCAACGCGCAGACTTTGTGGCATTTAAATGAAACGCGTCCAGAATTAGAATTTAGAACTGTAAACAACATGTGTTGAAATGCCTAATTGATTGACTTGACGGAGTTGACGGTGGTCCAGTCAGTGCAACAGCCCCTTCCCCACCTGCCCCTGTCCCCCGCCCCCTTCCTCTCACTGCCTGAAATTTATGGCGTTTGGCATTCAATTCATTCGATTGAAGAACGTCTGATGCATCGTTAAGACATTTGCTCTTTCAGCCAGTAGACCAAGTTCAACTTATAGTTAGTTGGTTATCTAGTTGGTCAGCTAGTTAGCTGCTTTGATTTGTTGTGATTTAGCTGTCGCCAGCTGATCAGCCAGCGTATGCGGAAGAATGCAATTAGTTAAGAATTGTATTTTTTTCCATTTTCTATTTATTTTTTTTTAATGATGCGCCGCTTCATGTGGCAGTTATTAAATCAATTTTGCCACAGTTGCACACAATTTATTACTTAACGGGTGTTTTGCTTAGCCATATTTATTACTTTGCATAGCCAAGTTAAGCATTGTTGTTAGTTGCATTCTATCTCTCTCTTTCTCTCTCTCTCTCTCTATTTCTCTTTCTCTCTCTCTCTCTCTTTTGCCAATTACAGTTAGGAGTAGCACAAACAATGGCACATAAAGCATTCTAGCACCAAGAGACTCAGACTTGGACAGAGTCTAGCTGCATGAATGGGTTTCTGGGTTTGGGATTCTATTCTATGCCTTTGACTTTGACTTGGTCAGCTAGCAGCGGCTAGCCAACTTTCCAATTGGCAATAAAGCATGCGAAACCAATGGTAATACTTTTCTTTTGTCTGCCTTTTTTCTACTCCGTTTTTTGTGCTTTTTTCTTCTTTAGTTTTTTTTTTTTTGGAGCGCACCCGAGTTGACCACAAAATGTTGATTACCGCGCTCAGATAAAAAACACATATACGACTCAATGTTTATGTGTGTGTGTGTGTATGGGGGTTACAATGGCATTTTCACGCGCCCTCCACAACAACAACAACAACTACAACTACAACAACAACAACAACAACAACAACTACAAGTAGCCACAATGGCGCAGAGGCGTTGTAAATGCCCAAAAAAGGTTGCAACCACAAAATAGAACATAATCGAGTCAAGCAGAACATTGGGAGGGGTTTTGGGGGAGTGGGATAGATGGTCTGGGTTACGCCAGAGAGTGAAAGAGAACACTGAGAGCCGTTGTTGCTTTCTAACGGTAATTCAAGTTAACGAGCTAACGTAAATTAAGATCGCTTGTTCTTATGCTACTAGCCATATAGTTGAAGACATAGCAGCAGCCGCAGACAAACAACATCGAATAGAACGAAAAACAATGAAATACACTACGTTCGAAAGTGCTCGACTCTGATGTACCCTGTAACCGTTAAGATGGTCAACTAAATCGTACTAAATACTAAATCAAAATATTAACTATGTATCAATATTTTCATTTTGAAACCAAAATCGCGATTGGGAAAAAAATAGTTTAGTCAATAATGACAATTACAGTTAATTATTTTAAGCTAATTAATAATTTTTTTGGAATTCCTGTGCATTAAAAGTTTTGTTTTTTCATTTCAGGTATATTAAAAAAGGTCATGATTTTATCATAATTTTTCCACCGTTCCAATAAAGTTTTGTTTAATTAGAGCCCTTTTTTGCAAAGTGCTAAGTACTGACACAAATATTAAAACCAAAAACAAATTTATAGTCTCGGAGTCACCTTTTTCTGCCGGTTACATACTGAGCCACAAAACTGTAATGCTCTATTACTCTTTTGTATTCTTTCTGAGTATGGCAACCAAATGTGTTTAGGCTCATGCAACAAGCGAAATAAACAATAGACAACGCATAGACAACAACCACAACAACAAGCTTAAAAAAAATGTATCGACTGCTGGTTTTATTTTTGGCTACAACAACATCAAAAACAACACAGCAAGTAGCTGCCCAAAAAAGGTCAGACAGCAGCATAAAAACAACCAGAGGAAAAGGAGAAGCAGAAACGCCAACGCATAAAATGTGCTGCACATGAAAGACGTGCAACTGCAACACACACACACACAAACACACGTACACACACACATTTCCAGCCCAAGGCAGTTCTTCAGTTATCCACATAGATCCAGCTCATCAGTCTGTCTGTCTCCCCAGCTCCTGTCCATCAAATGTTTCCACTGTGCACACACACTCGCACACACTCATATCATTTGCATGTGGGCAGTGGGTCAGGTAAATTTCGAAAGTTGTTGTATCTATCGAGCGATAGCTGAAAGACTTCCCATCATTTGTTCTTTCTATAAATTTGATTTGCTTTTATCTTAATTTCAAGTCTTTTCTTCTTAATCGCCACCTGTCTCTTTCTTTCTTCACTAACGCTCTTTCTCTCACATTTTTCTTGTTTTCTTTTTATTGTATCTCCCCCATTTTAAACATTCACTCATGATTATTCGTTGATCGCCTCAACTGTATTTTGTGTCTATTGGCATCGTTTAACCTCAGAACTGGCCCCTTTCACTTTGTCTGCTTGAATTATCCATCAAATAATTCTTGATCAACTATGCAACCGTGCAACCGTGCTGCAAGTTCCCTAGAATCCTCCACACAACGAATCACAAATCGATTTTACCCAGTTCTTTCTCTACTAGACACTCGTATTCGTATTCACATGCAGCACATTTGGTTTTATGACGTTATCGGTTCACATTCTGTTGTTCTGAAAAGCCATAAAACTTCAATATGCTTGCCAACAAAAAAAAAAAACAAAAAATAGAGGGTACTAAATACATTTCGACTGTGCCCCGTGGCCCGTGGTCCGTGCCCCGCCCAGTTTGCTGTCCAAGTCAACGTCATCATTCGAGCATTGTCATCGTTTTTGTTTTTGTTGAGTTTTGCGTGCTTTCAATAAATGCTGTTGGTATTCTAGTTGTTGTTGCTGTTGCTGAGATCGCGTGCAACATGCCTGTTGTTGTTGTTCTTGCTGTTGTCATAAAAGTTGCCACTTTATGACTTACTTAGAAAATTTCAACCATTGCCAACTTTTGCTGCGGAAATAGACTTAATGATCAATTAGTTTAGAGCCCAAAACGTGTCGAAGGGAAGGAGACCGCGGGAAGGGGGACTTAACCGTTAGCTTCCGACTGGGTGCGCCACTTTTGGAGGGCAATGGCTGGAGAACTCCTTTAAATAGTGGAGGGAGGAGGGGTTAGTGGCATCAAATGAGCAACTTGCAACGCGTCGCAATTAACTAAACTCTAATTGGAGACGCTGCCTGGGCATAAAGTGTGTATTTTAAGACCATTACCGATGGCTTCCTGTCGCAGTTGCTTACATAAGATGAGACCAAAGAAAATAGAAGAGTACTGCAGATAGAGAGAGAGAGAGAGAGAGAAAGAAAGAGTGAGTTGGCTATGAATGTGGATGGATGATGCATCCAGAAGTTGCCGTATGATTGCGCAAGCGACACAAAAGCAACTGCGATTGCAGCAGCAGCAGCAGCAGCTGCTTTAATTGGAAATTGTTGGGGGGTTTGGTAAAAGTGCAACAGCAACAGCAGTTGCAGCAGCAGCAGCAGTTGTCGCTGTTGCATCAGCAGCAACATCGTCAAGTGTTCTAGTTACGTGGCTGTCGTTGCTTTCAATCTTTTGGCGCGTTGCTTGCAATTGCATCACGCAAAGGCGATGACAACAGCAACAGCAACAACAACCACAACAACAACTACAGAGATGATGATGATGATGATGATGCAGGCAACGGGTTTGGCTTTAGCTTCGGTATCAGCTTTGGCTTCGGCTTTCCTTGGCTACTTTCTAAAGCTAGCAACAGAATTCGCCTGCCTGGCTGCCTTCTTGGCATCCCAGAAACGTCGCACTGTGGCTCGTTTGCCCAAAATAGCTGACAAAAATTATATATCATATTCTGATGTTTGACAAAAATTAGGAGGTTATTAAAATAAAAGTCTGACTTTTATTTTAATATTTGATAAACATATCAAAAATACAGAAATTAAAGAAATTTAAATAAGGTTTTTATAGCTTTTTAAAAATAAAACATATATAAAATGTTGGTGAAAAAACTTATTTACAATATTTTGAATTGCTAATAACTTTTAAAGTTTAGATATTAAGTCTAACTTTTGTTTTCTTGCATCACTTTTTAAATAATGTAAAGTCAAAATAAGAATTTTTAAATTTATTAAAAATAATATAAATAATGGTTATTATGTCAATATTACAGATTCGATAGTTAATCATTGAACATTACTTCAAACCACACAATGCCACTAACGATTTTTAAATTCGATAATTCTTCCTAGTTCAAATCTTGCGCTCAAAGTTTTGCTAGCAACTTTTGCCAAATTGACCACTGTGCATCGTCATCTCTTGGTTCACTTGGTCTCGATTTCTGTTGTCTTTTTGTTTAGCACCCAGGTAACTGTTCCAACTACTGGGAAACTGGTGCAAGCATCGGCTGCTGCTGCTGTTGCTGCCACCTCCCAAACCCGTGCAGCTTTTTGTTCTTTGATTTTTTTCTCTATATTTCTTTTTACTGCTTCAAGTTTGCAGTTAGTTTTACTGTTGCTGCAACATCGTCGTGGTTGTTGTTGTTGCCGTTGTTTCTATGTATGACATTAGTGTTTTTGCTACAACTCGTGCTTGTTGTTGTTGGCGTTGTTGCCGTTGCCGTTGCTGTTGCGTCAAATTGGAAATTAACGTGCAACTAGGCTAGGACCTGCAACAACTATGGCCCTTTGTTCTTAAAGTTTTTACCCCCGTTTTCTGCTCTTTTTGCAGAAATTAATTAAGTGCCCTGACTCTGGATTTATAGAGCTTGTTGCCAGAGTTGTTTTCCAGTTAGTTGTTCATGTTGTTCTTGTTCTCCTTGTCACACGAGATTTGCTCTTGTTGTTGTTGTGATTGCGTAATAAAACGAAGAAAAAAGTTACCTATTTTCTATTTTTTTTTTTTTTTTTTTCAATATCCCATAAAAATAAGGTCGTAAAGTTTTATTTTATATTGGCACAAAATGCTCGTATGTTTACAATTTTAGCACAGTTTAAGATGTTAATTAAAAGAAAAGAATAAAACCAATGTTTGACTCTTGTTGACAAAGTTAACCATAAAACTCGCTATAAATTCGGCTTTTTAATAGAAATTCGATTGATAAGCAAAATCACTGCATAAATACTGCATAATTAAAGTCGCAGCAAAAACTTTAGCTTTTGATCTAGTTTCAGCCTGGTCTTAGATTGATTAAAGACAAAGCAAACAATTTCCAGCATTTTCACAGTCATTAATCAAATAAATTTTCTCATTTCGAACTTCTGGCATTGATAACTGTTTCAATAACGTTTATTCAAAAAGTGGGAGGAGACATTGTGTCAACAAACGTTTTGGGCAATTTGATTGTCAAAGTGAGGGCAATCCTTTACCTTCCCCCATTTGGGGCACCCCCTCCCCCTAACCCTGCTGACAGCTTGTTTGCTTGATGAATGCGGCAACCAAAAATCCAGTCAAAAGCCACCGCGACACAGCTTAAGCGTTTAGACATTTATGCTTAGGGCTTTAATGTGACGATTGGGGAGATGGGGAGGAAGTAGTACTATTTATCAGCAATCTGTCAGTGTGGCAACAAAGCGGCAACATCATCATCAGCAACAGCAACAGAAGTCGCGGCAGCATCAAAGTAACTTCTTTGCCCCTGACTCTCCCCTTTGTCCGCCTTTCCCATTGCCGTCCCCCCAGTCATCGTGGTTTGCGTTTGACGTTTGAATTTACAAATTACAACTAATTAGAAGTTGATGAGTCTGCGTGAGTGAAATCATGCGAAGGCCAAATAGACCAAGAAGACCCAACGTCTGATAAGCAAATGAGGAAATGGCTGTCGCTGTCGCTGCCACTGCCCCTTGCCTCTTGCCACTGCCCCTTGCCACGAAAAGTCTATGGAAAATGTTTTGCTCAGCCGCTTGTATTCCCTTTTTTAAATACACTTTGCAGAGAGCATTATAATTTTATTACGAAATGTGTATTACATTTTCCTGATCAGCTTGCATCATATTTAACCCACTACACTTTAACATTTAACATTTTTGTTTTACTGGCTTAATTAAAATATAAAATACAATATATAAAACAAATTAACTGAAATATTATGATTCATTCTAAACATTTCTAACAAAAATCTGAGCTGTAATCTAATTTATGTCTCCTTTCTGACACAGGAACAATCGCGATAAAATACAAACTTTGGTATATTATGTTTATAAAATTATTAAAAATTATTAAAAATTATTATTAATTTACGTAGTCTTATAAGATATCGCAATTGCATATTGTTGAAAATTGAATACAGGGCTCTGTAAGGGCAACAAGTCTTCGGCACGCCAAAGATAAGCTTTCCTTCTTGTTTCTAAGTATTTTGTCTTCTTTTTATTTATTTTTTTTTTATTTTTTTGTGAATCGCTTTTCAGTTGCGCAAGTCATTGCTGAGCTGTCGCGCCGTGAGGAGAATGATGCTTATCTGAAAGATGCCCGAATGGGCTGAGGGACACATCCGTTTGGGCTGCAGGAAATGTTTTTCCAGCAGAGGTGCAGCAGCAGCCCAGCGATAAATGTGACAAACTTGCACTATAAAAATGCAAAATAAATGTGCAACAAAAAAATATAAAAAAATTGCTGGGTATATGTATAAAGTTTTAAACGCGTTACACTATCGCTGCTGTAACTGTGTGGGAAAGGCAAATAAAATTATTACGACAACGACGATGATGATGATGATGACGGGGAACGACAACGACAACAACTACTACTTTGGCCAATTGACTTGTTTACCCAGCCCACAGAACTGGGAGTAAAAAAAGAAAAATTGTCTCAACAATTATGTTATCGTTGTTGTAGATGTTTTTGTTGCTGCTGTTGCTGTTGTTGTTCAGCCTTGACTGCTGCTTCATAATTAAATATTGTCAACATATATGTGATGCTGTTGTCAAGATTTTGCCTTGGCAACTTGACTGCAGTTTGATGAGCTCGCATTGCGGTCTGGCAGGAAGTGCGAAAACTATTAGTGGCACTTATTTATTCATTAGAGGCAGTTAGAGACACCCAGCACTGGCACTAATGGTTCACTTACACACACACACACACATACACACACAGTTGCTCCAATTATGTGTGTGCCTTGCCTTAACAACAACAACAATAATAATAACCACATTGCAGGATGAGAATGCATCAGGATGCTGAAGCTCTTTATGTATGTATTTGCATAATGTCAATGACGTTCGCAGCACAACTCGTATGCTTATAATAGATGCATAAATGAGTGTACTCATACTCATACTCAAACTCATACTCATACTCTTGGTCTTAATGTCAATGCACTCGTTGTTAATATTTGAACTTAAACCCAAAGTTCAATGTGCGTATACGTAATGTGCATGTAGATATAGATGTCTTACCTCTATAGTTATTTATGTTTATTATTTCAGTTGATATTCACAGTGACAATCACGGAATCGCGTTGTTATCGGCACTCACAAAACAAGAGGCAAATATGATTGTATGCTAAAGATGATTTTTTATAAAGGCAGCTCGATTTGGGTTTTGGATTTGGGTTTTCGGTTTTCGTTTTCGATTTGGGTTTGGGCAACTTTGCGCCGCATGGGACCGATTTCTGCAGAATATAAACGCGACTCACTTATAGCACACACACATACACATAGATACACCCGCGAGCTCACACACAGATACAGATACACACAGATACACTTCCGCACAATAATAAAAGCGTAAATGCTTATTTATTTGCAAGTCGTTCACAAAATGCGCTTGTATAATTTATGAAGGCAAAGCACACGACGATGTCGAGTTTGAGATTGTGGGCCAAAGGGATGGGGAGCACATTTCTACCAGGGAGGACAACGCGAACTCGATAAACATTTTGAAATGCGAATGCGAATGTGAATGTGAATTGAACTTGTTTAATATGACATCCCCTCTCTCTGTCTCACGTTTACCCTCTCCTTCTGTTTCCCTTTCTATGATTGTGTGTGTGTTGTTGACTCGAGGGTTATTAGAATAAAGCGCCTGCAGGGACCGCTATAAAATCCACGTCCAAAAGGTCCAAAAGCGAAAGCGTCAACGACACAGCGCGGCAATAACATAAAAATGAATAGCACACAAAAAATTTGATTGCACTTTTTCTTACTTTTTTTGGTGTATTTGATTAGATTTAATATTTTTCGAAATTTTTTGTTTTTGGGGTTTTGATTTGAGTTCAGATTGCAGACAATAAATGGCTTCTCAGGTTTGCAAGACGCGCTTTATGGACTGCACTGACCAAGACCGTGTTGGCAACTGTTGTTAGTCCATCAATCAAAGCGGCTTGCCGAATGCAATTGCCGAGAAAAATCGCTGTGGTTGCAACTAACCGATCAGTCGGACCAAAAACTACGAGCACCGAACGGCGAATAACGACAACGACAACGAAACTGAAACCGAAATCGAACCGAAGAGCCGCGATTTGGCTCTCAAGTGGAATCCAAATGGAAAAGTGTGCGCTCAAAGCGTCCGTTCGCCACGACGATTCATCAGCAACTGCTCGGGCCTGCAGTTGAAGTCGCGCCAGACAGCTCTGTGTGGAAGGTGTGTGTGCGGTGTGTGCGTGTGTGTGTGGGATGTGGATGGTGTTAGCGGCGAGTGGTAAGCGAGTTTTTGGCGCCAGCTTTGGAGACTTTCACAATGCCGGCTCGAGAGAGAGAGAGAGAGAGAGAGCGCAGAACAAGCAAAGAGAACAAGATTTAACACGTGCACTTGGAAGCCGGTCTGTTTAAAAGTAAAAACTAGATAAATAAAAGATATTATGCACTATGCTTTTTAATGTGAATACTGATTAATTCTATAACTCTTCAAATAAACACTCAAGAGCTTCCACTGCGTGTCAAATTGCAAAGCAATTTAATGCGTTCGCTTGCTAAAATGATTCCCACATAATGTGTATCTATACCATTCAAGATATATATAACTTAATAATTGTTATGATTGAATTTCAACACGCTGCCTTTAACTAAAACTGCATTGCACATGTTACGAAGCTGCCGAGCAAAACAAAATACAAAAAGTGTAGACTTTTCTTTCGTGCGCATGCGCACGCCTGAGAGCGCCAAAGCAAATGAGAGCGAAAGAGCTCGTTTGGAGAGTATCAAACACAGAGCCGGCGATGGCAACGACCACAAAAATAAACGCTGCGAGTTGCCATCCACATGGGAATAACACCAACAAAAAGAGGGGACGGAGAAGCAGCTAGCTAAGGTGAACGAAGAAGAAGAGGTAGGTGGGCGGGAGGAGGGAAACAATAGCATCTGTTTTATATCACAGACTGCTTGCCAAGCAACTGATGCCTATAAGATCTAATTGTCTTAAGTGTGCTTCTGGCTGTCTAAGAAGAGGAATCAGTGGAATCAAAGTCGAACACACATTCCAATTGATAACTCCCCCCCCCCCCCACACACACACACACACACACACACTCGCAGTGAGAGCAAATAGAATTAGAGAATTTTCAATATAATTTGGCATGATTGCAGATCAGAAAAGCGCCAAACGCCTTGGAATGCTCAAATGGATGAAAGGAGGCTGGAAAAGTTTGCGTGCTGTTTGTTGGCAACCCACTATCGAGCATTGGTCATCGTCTAGGACTGCAAACACACTGATACACACACACACACACGCATGCACACACGCACACAGTCTACGAGGGTGGTCTAATAAGTTACTAGGCAAAGTAGAAAATTAGATTAATTATTTTTTACTTTTCCCTTAAGGTTTTTGTAAATCTTCGGTTTTAAGCTACAATTTTAGAATTGTTTTAGATTAAAATTCTAATTTAATTAACTAAAAGTTAATGTTAACAAATTTGACTTGTAAATTTACTACGTCGAAAATCCGATCAACTTAAAAAATTGCAGACTTTGCCAAAACTACTCCGATTTTCAAGAGAAATATTAATTTGATCAAGGTTTGCTGTCTTAATTCATTCTGCTTTCAAATTGTATGAACCTCATTCAAATATAGTTAATTGCTATAAAGGAGGATTATGTTTAAAGTAAATGTACTTATTTTCAATCAAAATAGTTTAGTCTTGTTTACTTATCAGGCCACCCTCGTATAACTGAGGGAAAGGAATTTCAGCTAGAAATTTATCTACGCTAATTTCAGAGCTAAACTTGTGTAATAAAACCGCATCATCGACTGCAATTTTCGCTGCTCGCGTGCCGTTGTCCGTTGCATTGGAGCATGCCCCTCTCTTTCCCCTCTTGCAACTTCTGTCCCTGCCCCCTCGTATTAACTCTGGCAACTTGACTTGCACTTTGGCAGTCTTCGCATGAACGCCTCCAATTTCTCATAGTAGAACTTTGGCCAGGTTTGTGGCTGTTAGCCATTTGCTGGCGTTTGGTTTATGGTTTATGCGCCGCCGTTTTTGGTCTATTAAAATGATTGCAGTATTTACGTAGCCGCTTTTGCAGCCATAATTTGTATTTGCAATGCTCATCATCATCATCATCGGCATCATCGGCATCATCATCATCATTGAGTGTCCAGCATCTTTTGGTTTTTGCATTCAATGGTTTGGCTTACTTTGTATCTGTTGGCCAGGCCAAGTCAAAGCCGCAAGCGTTTCAGCTCCCAATGCTGAACCATTCTCTATGCTTTTCTATTGTTTATCTACAACGCGCCAGGCACAGCTGCCCATTCCCAGTCCCAGGCCCATCCCAAAACTCAAAGAGCCAAAGACTCAAGTCGAGGCCAGGTCTAAGCCCTGGTAAGGTCTTCCTTCCTTGGTCTCGCCCGCTTATGCGTTAATATTTCTGGCTTATCGCCGTCGGCGTCACATTGGCGTATTTACAATGATTATTGATCGCTTAATACGAATTTGAGTTTGCCCGTCCGTCTGTTTATTTGTGCAGCTTAGAGATACATTTGGTGTGATACACGTACTCTGCATTTAATGGCCTCGGTTTCAATTTCTGTTTGTTTTTTGCGCAAATATTTGAGTTACCAGCCCCCATGATCAATTACGAGCACAATGTTGCCACTCACAACATGCAACGTGCAACTTGCGACTTGCAACTCGCAGATAATGTCAACGGCATCGTCTCGACATCATAATTTGTCTGGGTCTGTGAAAGTCCATTGTGGTGTGTAGCAACAAACAAAAAAAAATGAAAATAAACTTTCAATTTGAGACAGACTCGTACTCCCAGTCGTAACTCAAGTTGATTATGATGCGAGGGATCCAACACAGTATAAAAGTACATATAGATTTGTGTATGTATGTCTTTATGTGCATTTAAGCATGTATTCATATCAATCTTTGTGCACTTTCCATCCATTAATGCCATCCATTTGCTGCCTGTTTGTATGCCTCACATTAACATCTCGAAAATTCCCACAGTAACCATAAAACACATATATGTATGTAATCAAAACATACGCTGTAAAGTCTAAATAACTCTTATGTTGAGTTTTGTCAATTTATAGTTACAGATCTCAGTAGAATAAAAAAAAGCAAATTTATTTATTTATTTATTTAATGTCAACTAAGAACTAAGACTGTTGACCAATTAAAAAGTAAAAATTAAAGTAAAGATCAATTAATATAATTTTATATTGATGTGAAATTCATATAAATTAATATCAAATTCAAAAATAATTTTTTTATTTCATTATTTTTTCTAGTAAATGACTTATTCAACAACTAATCAAAAAAAATTTTATTTTAGAAAATTTTTTATAGTCTGATAGCAGATGATTAGTATATATATATATATAATGTTGAATGTGTAGATTTACTAACCAAGTAGCGAAACTTTAATAAGAGAAATTTACAGAAGTAATAAAACTCAAGTGAAAAATGAACTGACATTTATTATAAAATTTAACATTAATGTACAAATTAACCTAAGATTTTTATATCTCAAAAATTATCATATTTTTCATATCAGTTCAAAGCTAATACAATCTAGAGAAAGCAGACTATAATTTTTAATTTAATATTTGAATTTTACCAACCATCCTGTAGCTCAGCAACAAAACTTTCCTTATTTGAATTACACATTCTGCTTTTTGGTATTCTTTACAGAGTATGAAATAGTTTGAAATGCAATCAAATTGAAAGTACAAATTGCAAAAAACAAGGTAAGAAGAGCCGAATTCAAAGTCAAAAGCCACGCCCGCAGTGCGGCAAACAGGACAATGAACTCAAGCCTTTTGAGCCGTTTTTGGTTAAGGTAAAAGTGTAGCATTAAATAACCAGTTTAGTTTTGGACTTTTTGCCGGCACTTCCGTTTGCAGCAGCTTACCGATGAAGAAGTCTGCTAATTTTGACAGATTACAAGGCATTTGCCAATAGGCCCTGCGGCAACAGTTTTGGCAACAGTGTTCGGCTTTGAGTAAGCCAAGAAGCGGAGTCGAGGTTTTAATCAATAGCTCCATGGCAGGCGATGGCCATTGTACGTTCAGTTAGTTGGACATTGAACTGCCATAAATTCAACTGAAAGCTCAAAAGAAGCTCACAACAGCCACGAAATTCAGATGCTCAGATCTCAGTAAGCCACAGTAGCCACCCTGCTGCTTTCAATTACGCGTGGAAACCGACAAAAAAAAATTAAAACATGAGGAGAAACAACAACCAAGAGAAAACAGGGAATTTATGAGTTGCATGGGCGAATCTGCATACACAGATACATAGAAACCGAAAGAGAGCAGAGACCGCAGACGACGCCAACGATTAAGGACCGCAAATCAAAAGCAGAAACCAAAAGCAAAAGCAAAACCAACAAAATGCTTTAACCGTAAACGAAACTGAAACCGCGCTAAACCGAATCCAAAGTCAAATGACAAATGTTAGCACTAAGAGTTTTTGGTTTAAATGCCGTGGCCAAAACCGACAAAGGAAACACGGCAAAGTGTTGAATGCAAGCGGAAATCACTTGAAACCGAGAATAAATCAAAGGCAACAATAATGGCTTAAACAAAAAAAAACAAAGAAATACAAAAGAATAAAAAATAATATCAAGTGCACAAATGGAAAATAGAAAATGGCGATTGCAGTTTCCGTTTTGGCAGAAAAACCAAAAAAAAGCAACATGAAAATGATAATAGCAAAAAAGAAGAGAAATGACTTGAAATCAAAAATGGAAAAAAGTCAAACACATAAGGAGTAATAAATGAGTGAGTAATATCAAATTTCTGACAAACACACACACAAACACACACATCACGATCTAAAAGGATGCTGGACGTCAGGACTTCAGGACAGTTGGCCTGCTCCTTGGCCAGGCTGAGTGATTTATGGGCCCGTGTCAACGGCTGTGCCTTGAACTTGCGTCTGCTTGAAGTCTGGACAGGCTTAATTGGTGCGGCTTCCAACTCCCATTAATTCATCTATCATTGCTTACACAGTACGCTCAACTAAGACATACCCTGGCAGCATGCCAAGCAAAGTTTTTGTTGAGAACCAAATGAAATGTGACCAAAATGTATTTAAGCCAAAACCCTCTACAGCTTGTCTAGTTGAAGCTAGAAAAGTCAATTAAATGAAACCCAAATGACACGTTTGTGATTATGTAGGCTGAGAACACGCTCTGGTTGCATCTACCCAATTGCCATTTAAGAGATTATAATTTTTGCATCTGCCAAAACTACAAACTTTAAACGCAAACTTTGCAGACAGTTTTCGTGCCATCGTTGGGAAATTTTGATGGTATTTAGTTTTTATTTCATTTAGCGGCCGTTTGAATTCAAATGTGCTTTTAAATCGGATTAGTTGCGAAAACAGCTTTCGTTCTACTAACGGATTAAATTAATGCGCTCGCGCGACTTTTGAAAAATATAACAAAAAGAGCAATATAAGTCTGATCTAGTTTGAGGACGAGCATCCGTAGAACCTTATATTATCCAACCATTATTCATAATAGGAAGTTCCTATTAGGAACTGCATATTCTGTTTTATTATTTGACCATAAATACAAGAAAATCTTTTGCCATTTTTGAAAATTTATTTTGGTGAATTAGTCCGAAACCCATCACCAACAGGATATAGAATAGGACCGGGACTTTCATCTGTAGATTGCTGGAAACGATTCCGATTCCCACTATTATAGAGATAGTTTGTAGAACTGGGACTTTTATCTATCGACTGTCGTGCAGATGTCAAAAGCCCGTCATCAAAGGAATATAGAGTAGGACCGGGACTTTCATCTGTAGATTGCTGGAAACAATTCCGATGTCCGACTATTAAAGGGATAGTTTGTAGGACCGGGACTTTTATCTATCGACTGTGGTGCAGATGTCCAAAAGCCATCATCAACGAGATATAGAGTAGGACCGGGACTTTCAACTCTCGAATATTGTGCACGTGCTCTATGGTCACTTGCGATTGGATCCCGCAGAGAAAATCCGGGAGCTGTTCTTCTTGAAGAGGCTTCTAAATTACCAATATTTTGATCTCTTATTTGTTGAACATTCGGATAAACAGAGGTGGATCTCCACGGGCTTACAGGCTGAGTAGATCCGGGAGCTGTTCTTCTTGAAGAGACTTCACCTTGTCCATAGATTCTTGCTGGGTATATAGGAGCCTGATTATACCATGACGCGGATGCTAAGTGTTCGTTGTCTCCTTGTCCATAAGCGCCTCCATTACTATGTGGTACTATATAACCAGGACTTTTATCTCTCCATTGTTGAGCATTCGGATAAACAGAGGTGGATCCGCACGGGTTTTCAGGCTGAGTTGATCCGGGAGCTGTTCTTCTTGAATAGGCGCCTCCTTGTTCTGGCTGGTATATAGGTTGAGCAAGAGCCTGCTTATATCCATCCTGAAGCGAATACAGGCTGTAAGTTGTTGATGTTCTCATATGGTTCACTCTTTGACGACCATTCATCGCAATCATCACATTCATCGCAATCATCACATTCATCGCATTCATCACATTCATCGCTCGATGTATCGCAGCTATCAGATGCGGCAGTTGAACCAGCAAAATATTGAATCAGCCGCAGCTTGATGATGCTTTTAATGAAATGGAATTATCGCCGATAAAGTCTTGTATTTATAGGGCAGTGCGACTCGAAATTAGTCAGCTTAAGCTGAGAAGTTTTTGGGAATTTATGTAATGCGGAAAATCCAAAAATATTTTAAATTTTAAAACATAGATTGAAGCACTATTAATCTTTATTATTAGATTATGACCCAGAGGGCATTATAATCTCGTTACGAAGTGTTTAACATATTATTGAATGCGTGACAAAAACAATAAAATATATTTAATCTTGATCATCATGACGAGTTGAGTCGAGAGTTAAGTTGAGTCGAAACTTAAAATTGGATTAGTATGTCCTATATTTGCATTATCGATTGAGTATCAACTTTTAGTATAACATACTATATGGAGTTTCTTCTACATCCTGATCAAATTTTCTTAAATTGGACTACTATATCATGCAGATGTCAGTAAAAAAATCACTCAAAAATTAAATACATTGTTTCGTAAGGGTATCAAATCTTCTTCGTGCCGAAAATAAAATCTCTTTCTTATTTTAGAATTTCCCCAAAAACTACCCGGCGCTCGATGGGGCTCACAAGAGCTCATCATCAATTATATGGAAGTAATTGAATTAAAAGAAGGAATAAAAACAGCAGAAAATTCGACATAAATAAGTATGTTTAGGTTATAAATAAAGCAGAATGTCGAAATGCTGACAGAGTTGACACTGGCGTTGCCCACTTAATCAAAATTATGACACGGACAAACAATTCGTATTCGCATTCGCATTCAGCGCTCCCAGAGATAACAGCAATTAGACCAAATTGCCCAGCGTGTGGAAGAAAAGCCCGCTTTCGGGGCGATTTATGTGCTGCCCGAGATAACGACTGGCGAAATTGTCTCAACAAGCAGTCGCAAGTACTTTTTAGCAAATGTGTTAAAAGCACGTCACAATTAAAATAATAACTTAGTAATAGATATTAGCCAGAGGTGTACGGCGAACCTTCGCTAACTTGTCGCGAAATAGTTTTTTGAATTGAGGGCCAGCGTGTGGCCGTGAAATCGGGTACGGTACGGGTTACTCGTGATCGAAAGGACAATATACATACATATATTCGGATTACTCACACTTCAGTGCAAATTGTTTGGACCAAAATATGGAGACGATTACTATCCTTTTGGGATTACTTAGCATCGGTTTAGTACCATCTGCAAGTCTTAATGTGGATCATCAACAATTGCAACTGGGTTAGTTTTTCGATAATATTATAAAATGCGAATCGAAGTCCTATATAAAGAAGAAGAATACTTAAGCAATCCTGTCTCACGTTGGATATAACTAGCTAAGCTGTTGTTCACAAAAATGCAAAAACTGTTATAATATTTATACATACATTTATATCTAAAGTCGCAATTACTTTGTCAAACAATATATAATATTTTTATGTGGTATATATTTAATCTTGTATAACTTTCTTATGACTTCATATTACGTTATCAAACGCTTACAAAGCCTTTGTTAATGTTAGCACTTAGTTACTATAGAATGTTACAAATTATTACCCATAAAAATTACGTTTATTCGTGGTACAATTAATAATAATTCTAATTTGATGTATTTGAAATATTTAAGCAACATTAATGCCAACTCGCAGTTTAAAAAAACAATAAACATTTTGCAGCTAATGTTCAGTATCTAAAACAAAACAGAAACTATTAAAATAATAATATTTTCAATTAATTAAAATTAAATTTAAAAAAAAAAAATTTAGAATTTTTTCAGATGATTTGAAAAATTTTGTTGACTTAGCAGTAGCTTATATCCAATTATTTTTACTGTAAGTTACAATTAAAGAGAAGACTACAAATATTGAACAGCAAACAATTAAACATAATTTGTTCTCAATAAAATTGTTGTAAATTTAAACATGTATTTCCGTTTTTCTTACAGCTACCAATGGATCGATTGCCACCGACTCGGCTAATGGAAATTCCAGCCTCAACTCAACGAAGAACCTTCCAGAGCTCTCAAATGATGGCAACTGTTCGTCGTTGGTGAATGCGAATTCTTTGAGCCAATCAGAGCTCATCACGCGTATAACCGACGGTTGTCGCTACGACCGCATGGAACCTCCAATTACGGTGAATGAAAATGGTGAAATTGAACCCGTGGCTGTTTATGCACGTTTCTATATCAATGCCCTCAAAGATCTGGACTCGAGTGATCTGCAATTCCTGCTACAGGGATTGCTTCAGCTGCGATACTTCGACTCTCGCCTGGCATTCGCCAAATACGCCCCGAGTCGTCAGCAGCCTGTGGTGGGTGAATCGGCGCTGCGGGAGAAACTTTGGGTGCCACACATATTTCTGAACAACGAGCAGAGCTCCAATGTGCTGGGCACCACTGAGAAGGATCTGCTGACCAGCATCTATCCGGATGGCACGGTGCTCATCTCGTTTCGCCTCCAGGCCACACTCTATTGTTGGATGAACTTCCAGAAGTTTCCGTTCGACGATCAAAACTGCACCACAATCCTGGAGAGTTGGATGTACAACACATCGATGTTGCAGCTGCATTGGGAGACCACAAATCCCATCACATTTCACTCGCAGCTCCAGCTGACGGAATACGATCTCTATGGCTATGTCTGCAATGAATCCGTGAGTGTCTCCGACGCCTTCACCATGACCCATGGTGCCCTCGTGGGCAACTACAGTGCCCTGAGCTTCAGTGTGCTGTTGACCCGCGAGGTGGGCTATTACATCATCGACTACTTTGTGCCCTCCATGATGATAGTGGCCATATCGTGGGTATCCTTCTGGCTGCAGGCGGACCAGACTCCAGCTCGATCCATGCTCGGCTGCTCCACGCTGTTGTCCTTCATCACGTTGTCGCTGTCGCAGGAGAACAATCTGTCGAAGGTCAGCTATGTGACCATGTCGGAGGTGTGGTTCCTCGTCTGCACCTTCTTCATCTTCGGCAGCCTCATGGAGTTCGCCTTTGTCAATACGATTTGGCGGCGCAACAATAATCTCGAGTTGAAGAAACGCACCACCAAATACATAGTGCGATCCACATTTGTGCCCAAGTTGAAGCGCAATCCACGCAGCTTCAATCGCAGTCACAGCTCCATGAGCAGTTGCAACAAGATCGGTGGCAGCAACCACAACAACAACAACAACAACACAGTCATCACTATCGAGACGCCAATCATCATTGGCGACGGCCTCTGTCGAGAGAACTCCACGATCAGTCTGGAGGACAACAACGCCAGCATCGGGTCCGGCTCCACAGCCCAGTTGACGGACACGCCGCAAGCGGAGAAGCCGCCACAAACATTTGCCACAATGACACCCAAGGAGGTGTCACTTTGGATCGATCGCAAGATGCGATTCTGTTTTCCCCTCGCCTTCATCGTGTTCAATGCGCTCTTCTGGAGTTTGGTTTACTGCCTCTGACAAAAGATCGTGATCGAGGATTGAAGTTCAAATTTGACTGTGATCATGCCACAATCGATGTGTTGCAAGCTAACAGTTTTGTCGCATAGTTTTTAATTAGTACTAGGAAATTTAGTATTTAAATTAATGTGTCATTTAGTCATTGAGTACTCATATTTTTAGGTTTCCCTTAATAAAACCACCTTTTTAAGCTGCATATTTATTTTGATGTATTTTCAATTCGTTCATTCAACTAGTATCAACAAATATTTTATTTATAAAAATAAACAAAAAAATTAATGAAACTTAAATTTCGTAAAACTGATAATACAAATGCATGACGGCAATTTTTTCATTTATCCAGACAATTTTTCAGAGGACTTTTCCTCAACACCTCCGATTTAGGCGTGGGACACGCACAGCGCTGATAAATTTGTGCTTATTAGCAAGTCGACGTAGCAGGCAATAAAAATAATGCCACCACTCGAACACGGGCTGTGCAACAAGTTGCAGACACTCGCACAGTAAAGGCGGCAAGTCTGCAGCTCATCTATTTGTATCAATGAAAAAATCATAATGCCAGCACGCCCCACAAAAACAAAAACACTCACGAACGGCACTTGGAGTGGTTTGGTGGATTTTGCTAGCTTGCCTCCGCGTGGATGCCACAGTTGCTGCCGCTGTTCAATTTTTAATTAATTGCCTATGATGAGTGTGTTGAAAACTCGAACACAAACAGACAGTCAGACAGACGGACGGACAGAGTTGAGAGGAATTGTTTTAAACTAGCAGCTCGACTACTTGATAAATTAACGGCACATGCGGCACGTAAATTGTTTTTAAATTGCCTTATAAATGAACTTCAATTCAGCTTTGCCCCATAAACAATCTGAAACTGAAAGAAACTTGCGCATGCCAAATAATTTTCAATTTTTCAATCTGACTTTTCGCTGCCTCATCGAGAGAGTTGGGAATTAATTTGAAGTGTTCATAACTCAGCTGGAACTTCGCCTCAACGTCATCGTCAATAGTTCGAGAATTGCAAAAATGAGAATTTTGTTATGCAAAGCTAATATGGAGCCATCAATCTTGCAACAGTTGCAGTGCTTGTCAAACTGTTTGGGCCAGCCTCGAACTTGTTTTCTGACCGCGAGGTGTACATAATGAGATGTAATCTGTCAAAATTAAGTGTATCACAGGGCCCAAAGCGACAGTCTGCCTTTTAGCCTGGCCAAACTGGCAACTTGTCTCCAGTGTTGCCGTTTTTGGTATACATATTTCCCACCAGATTTGGTGGTAGTTCTGACTTGCTAGTGGGAATCTAGACTTTTTTTTAATTTTTAATCAACATGGTTTATTTTTTTTAATTCTATAATTTTCAGGAAAAACCAATCACGTTTTGAGATCTATAATTAGGAAGCTGATGCGAGAATTACGAAATATAATCGTTAAGCGTTTTTATTAAACAACATATTTTATATTATATTATTAGTTCTCTCAATTACAATTAAAGAAAAAGATACTTACAAATCGATTAAAGTTGCCTTAAATAATTTTACTGCGTTCTTATTGCTCGTTCAGTGATTTTTAGTGGAATTTTGCAAACTTTTTTTGGTGGTTTTTATTTTCTATTTTCTTTCGAAAAACAAAGTGCAACACTGGCTGCTACAGCCTGCCTTTATTTTGATGGGGCTCAACTTGCAGCTCCACTTTGTGATTTTTCAACTCCTTTTCTGCTGCGTCTGCTGCACGGCACAAGTTTATTGAACCCCAAACGTTGGCGAGGGCTGTTCGAGGCATCTAGATGATTGTGCTTGAGGTGCACGACTCTTGAGAATGCCAGGTAAGACACCCCACAGTCTTTGCAGCGGATGTTCCCATGTCAACGTGCTAATCCTTGCCACATGATAGATGCCTGGGACAAGCGACAACAGCTGTTTGTTATGTACTTACCAAACAGCACCCGTTAATTATAACCCAAATATGAACTTTCAACAGCAATTTTATTGATGAGTGCTCCTACTGTTTGTGGGTCAACATGCCCCGCTTCTCCCCCCCATTTATTAACTCTAAAATAAAATATGAAAACAGAGTTCATTTACACGGCGTCTATTTGGCTTGGCTTAGCTTCCGATTCCAAATTCCCGATTCCCATTTCCAGTTGTCCCCCGCTTCCCCTCAGACAGCAGCTGTGAGAACCGTCGGAGCTGCCTCGTTCTACAATGGCAAATGAGCTGCATAATAAGCAAGTGCCTTCTCGGCTTATTCTATCTTATTATGTATTTCCCCTTAGTTCTTATTTTTTTTGCCGTCCAGTCCGCACATGAGAATTACAGACATTTTCATTTATTATTATAGTTGTTGAGTCCCGCCCCGGGACCACTCCGATGGGTTGCTGTATAATTTGCAGTCAAGTGCCCAACAAAACCCAACCCAACCCGGTCTCCCACATGTCCCCAACTTTTGAAGCATGAAAAGTTGCCGACCACTGGCGAAATAATTGTATAAATAAGAATATACATACATTGTATGAGCTCAGATAAGACAAGACAAAGAAAACTAAATGTAATGCATTCCCAAAACACTATTTAAATACATATGTACTTACTGCTGTGGGGTATATTCAGCTGAGAAAATGTAGTAAATAGAAAAGCAGGTGGAATTCTCTTTAACAAATAGGAATGTCTGTAATTCCTAATATATAATTTATAATTCGTTTACATTCAATTTACATTGAAAAATATAAAATTACATTTTTAAGCATATATTTTTTTATTTTATATATCGATTACAAATTTAATGAATAGCTTACATAAATGTTTCACAATTTTCATTTATAAATTTGACTAATCGGTAACAAATTTAATGTCTATTTATAGACATAACACTGATTAATCCAAAGAGCATTATTTAGTCGAGTTCCATTGACAATGGCATGTTGGATTTTATTTTTAGATGGTGGGAAAATTCTATTTCAAGTGGCGTTCAACAGATTGCCTATCTAAACAAGCACAAGTAACCAGAACAAGAAACGCCACCAACAACAACAACCACAATGCTTATTGTTGGCGTTGCTGTTGTTGTTGTTGTTGTTAGTTTTGGTTAGCCAATTTTAAGTGTAGCGCTGGGTTTGGTTCCAGCCAAGTCACGCTCTGTGGTCGGCGGTTCAGAAGTCAAGTACGCTGTCCATTTGGACGAGGCGTGCGAATGAGCTCAAGTCTCTCAGATGTTGTTGGGACTAGCCCCAAATGTAATCAATAGCACCGGACACTGGACACCGGACTTGGGTCTTGGTACTTTATGACTAATAGATGCCTTAAATAACTGAGCAAGGGCCAATTTGGACATATCCATGTGCAAATTGAATGCAATGTCCAGTGGATTAAGTTGCCACACACGGAGATATATGCATAAACATAAGTATATAGCTTGATCTGGCTAAACGGCATGCCTAATGAGTCGACCATGTGGCAAGGTGCAGGTTCTTGGCGTATTTACATGCTGCATGCCACAACCTATTAACAAATTGCAAACAAAACTTGGAGTGGCCAAGTTGCAAGTGGGCGTGCATACTAAATTACGGTACTAATAAGGAGAGGCCTTTGCAGCTAATTTAATACACATGCAACATAAACGCAGTGCGTTAATGGCCAAGCACTTGCTTCCGTCGCAACTTGTGGCAAGTTGCCTTGACCCAAGATCATGATCACGATGTTGTTGATGTTGATGCTGATGATGTTGTTGCTGATGATGATGATGATGATGATGATGATGATGGCGCCTGTCGATTAGGTGCATGCAACACACAACCAGGAGCTGTAACGTCAACAACTTGCAACAGCGAGTGGGGGACTGAGAGTTGCTAAGATTTGAATCATTCACTTGGCCAAGCCGCCTTCAGGCCAAAACGTTTTGCACGTTTTTTCCAATGAAGCTGCAGCTCTGGCGCCTCGCCTCGCGGTCATAATTAATGAAAACGGCTGGGTAAATGCAACGGGTTGCAGTTGTTTTTGCCACAAGCTAGTCAGGTAGACAAGTCAATGTATTAGCCGCAATCATTTGACTGGCCATTTAATTTGGCAAATACTCGAACTCAAACTCAAACTCATACCTTTTGCTTTTGGCCATGTGACAGCAGCGCCAATCGCAGATAGACTCATACCTTCAGGCGACCTGTTATTAATTAGTATCTGCTTATCGCTGGCGCACTCGACTCGTACATTTGTCATAGATATAGTATATAGTATATGGCGGGGGAGGTACCACAGGTAACAAAACGCCAACAACACAGCGCTCGCAACGTCAACGCGTTCGCTTGTTACGATCTTATCGGACAAGAGCCAAAGGCAACTCTGACATTATCTTAAATTCTACTCGTAAGTATGTGAGCTTATGCAGAGAGCAGAGAGCTCGGCAATCTATCGCACTCGGTACGAGTATGCTGGGCTCATCCGTTATTTATGGCTACCATGGGCTTGGTTTTCCCCTTCCCACTTCGCCCTTCTTTTTCCCGTTCCCTTTGATCTAAGCCAAAGTAACCCACTTGCTAGCAACTTCATGCCAAGTCAAAGCATTTACCATTGGCCTTAGTTTCGGTTTTAATTAAGCACGATATCGATATCGTAATGACGATGCCACAGTCAGGATGATAATCAAGTGCAACATCAACCTGCTCCTGGATATATTCAGCAGGCCAGATACTTGCAATCTATGATAATCGCAGAGAACGTTTTATCAGATACTCAGATACCCTACAGTCAAGACATTTGTATCTTAAACCAACTTCTTTCCCTTTCCCTATTCGAATTTTGACAAAAAGCTTTACGACTATCGAAGAAGCACTAAAAATATAATATTGAAATAAAGAATTGGTAGGGCAATAATCCGATGATCCTAAACCCCACAATTATTAAACAAATATTTATTTGTCATATAATTATTTATGTTGAAACATATATATTTTTTTCATATTTTGGTCAAGTTTCAGAAATACTTTTTTGAATGAAAATTCATAGTATCCCCTTTTTATCCTGTAATATATTTATACAACGAAAAAAGCTTAATATCACATTTTGCTAAGATCCAATTATCTAGAGATAAATTTATATCTTAATCGAATGTCTCAGATATTTTTGCCCCCATTTGTAGCTAAAATCTTATCTTAGTTAAGTCAAGTGAGTTAACGTTTACTTGACTTGCAATTGAGATAATTCCTTTCACTTTACGTTACTTTCATTTCTAGTGAATGAATCTGGTAGCAAGTTGGGCTTTGTAAAAGCAACTGATGTTCTTGAGAATATTGGAAGAGTTGCCTCTCCTCTGCTTGGTCTGCGGTGGCTGCAGCAAAACTTTGCAGCGTGCAACTTGGCGACTTGGCCATTACTTCCACTAAAGAAATTAAACATCAGCAAAGCAAAGCAAAGCACAGCACAGACACAACAAAGTTAACTACGAGTACATGAAAAAAAATTAGTTAAAAGATAAACATGGCACGCTAGAAGTGCGCAGACAAAGGCCAAAAGAGAACAGAGACTTTGGCTGGATACCCTGGAGTCTCTATCATAGTCAGGATAGATGAATGGAGGAGGACAAGGGAGGGGAAGATTTCGTCGTGATGCCAGCCGCTTTTGGCTTTGTCTGATTATGTGGGTAGTTGCAGTGCGAGTAGTTGAAAAGACGAAAGATACTTGAGCCTTGTACTCGCATCCCTGGCAACTTTTTGGCCAAGCCAGCAGCAAGCAGCAGCCTGTTGTTGTTAGCCAAAGTTCTCGCGGCCTTATGTTGCACAATGGCAAAGCACAGCAAAAATAATTGCTTCAAGCGCATTTTTAATATGGACAAGAGAAATAACAAAGCGTGTTCACTGTGGAAGCAACTGCGATTACGACCTCTCTCAAAAAGTAGAAGTAATAGCTAATGCTAATTAAATACAAATACAAGCACGTGGCCACATAACTCAAACCCAAATTCAAATCCGACTGCAGGTCTCTGGCATTCATTACATACAAATGCCTTTAGCTTCTGTGAGACTGTGAGACTGCGAGAATAAGTACGTATATTTTCATCATAAATACATTTTAAGCGCCTTCACCAAAAAAATATTTCACAAAGCGCGAGGAACATTATTATTGTCGTGTTGTCGCTTTTAATTAAATTCATAAATCAGCTGAGAGGCAGACGGAGAACCAGAGACTTGGAGAGACTTGAGCTATGAGATTCTTAGGAAAAAAAACCAAGCGACTTCAAATTATGCTCTTTGCGTTAACCTTGCAATAATTTCCACAGAAAAATGTTGAAGCTACTTGAGCTTGATTTCATTTGTAGAGGTCTCAGTGAATTTGTCAGGCCGCAGATTGACAGATTGACTGACAGACGGACAGTGCTATTGAAATGCGAGATAGTGCTTATAATTTGTCTTAATTGAGAGCTCAACTGGACTTGGAGCTCAGCAAGTGCTGACTACTGTCTGCCGACTGCTGCCTTCCCCTTTTACTCAGCCCTACGCCCTGTGTAGATGAATGTCAATAGCGGCAAAATATTTGCTTTTCATTGTTCATGCAAATGCAAATGCAAACGTAGACCGTCTACGTCGGCGTCTTCAACTTTTCACTTGATAATGGAAAGTTGCGAAAATATTTTGATTAGTTTCTGTCTTCGTCTTCGTCTCCGACTCCGACTCGTCTCGTCTCGCTCCACTCGGTTAACTCTCAGTTTGGATTTGAATTTGAGTTTCAGTTTGAAATAGCACTGGCTTCAAGCTAAAATAATTAGTCTACTGAGAGCTTTGTTTGTTTGCATTTGCGTCGAAACATAAAAAGAATTAAATAACTTTTATCTATGTATGAACGCGCTCTTTTCAGAGTCTTTATGGATATTTATGGGGAAAAGGGCAGAAGTTGTGGACTTTAGATAATTTGCTTTGGACTTAGCGCTTATTTGAGGAAAGTTTAAGCAGCAGCAGCTGATGAACAAAAATATTTGTATAAATTTCAAATGAAGCATAAATAAATATTAGTGCTACTCTTTTCAAAGGGTATTTCCTAATCTATACTAGTTAAATTGAAAAGCAAACTTGAAAGGTATGATTAAGGTATTTTATTTTATTTTTAATTCATTTTATATTACTTTAATTTGTTAGCTTTTCGAAGCTTTATGACAAATGGAATAATTAATAAATATCCGTATTAGCGTACTATAAAATAAAAAGTTAGTTTAGAAAATTTCCTCAGTTTTATACACCATTATTTTACAAACTAACAATAATCTTTAGCAACAAGCGAATAATGAAAAAAAAGATTTTTTATTTTATATTTATAATGATCCAACATTCAAAAATATTATGAGTAACCATTGGTTTTAAGAAATTCATAATTTCGCACATGCAAGGACAAACTAAGACAAAGTTAGAGGAGGAAATGCGTCCAGGACAAACCCAAAAGTGGCTGTTAAATGGTTTCAGCCACAAAACCAAAGTTGTTTTCGTGGTGCCTGAATTTATGAGAAAAACTTTGTCAGCCAACAAGAAGAGCAACGAGAACATTGAGAACATCGAGAAAAACTCAGCTGAACAAGAAGAAAACACGCACAATGATACCATGGAGACGCATTAAGCACACGAGGCAAGTGTTGCAAACTGTGGATCGGAGTCCGGGGTGAGAGCCTGGCCAACTGTTAATGGCAACAGTTGTCAGGCATCACGTAGAAGGAAGCCAGCCAAGCAGAGAACAAGACCCCAAATACCAAATAGGTATCAGTTCATACATAAATAAATGCTGTCGGAATATACAGTATATTTACTTTTTTTGTATTTTATTCTTTTAAATCAAAGTACAAATAGCGATAAGAAGCTACTGCCAAGACTACATGTATCTATAGAGCCGGAGTAACATCCCCAACCCCATTGACATCATAGGTGGAAAACACATTTCAAGCAAATCTACCAAAATAAGTGGCGCTGTGAAGTGTACGATGTGTTGGCATTTGGAATATATATGTACATAGAGAGGCCTTGGATATAAAGATAAAGAAAAGGTGCAGAGATATTTTGATTACTTTAAATTAGATAAATTCTATAAAAAGAGTAAGAGCAATTATAATTGAATTTTTCAGTAAAAATATTTTATGATTTTAGAACCTTTTCACTTTTTACCAGTGCACAGACAGGCTGCATTTCAATTCAAGAGGAGCTCAAGTGGGCAATAAAGTGGGTGGTTTAAACACACACACTCACACACTCAAACACACAAATACACACTCAGACTGATGTGTCAGACTTTCAATTGCACTCGTGAAATGTGTAATGAAGCAGTTGAGAGCTGTGTGTAAAATAATATGGTTAGAACTGCTTGAAAAATTACAGGCGAAAAAAAGTCGAGGAAAAACTGGAGCAAGCCTCCGTCATTACGCACCGCCATTAATGATGCTTAGAAACTGGAGCAGCGCCCTCTAGCGGCAAATACAAAAGCTTTAATATTAATCATGCGACCCGTTGGCTTGACTTCATTTTTTCCAATTTTTTTGTTTTTTGTCCATTTGCTTAATGAAGCGCCGGGTTTTTTAAGAGCCGCACAATTTGCGACAAGTGAGTCACAGTTTTCAGTGCGCAGACGAAGGCGTGGCACTTGTCTCCAAAGTTGAAGTCAAGTGATGAACTTCCGAAAAGGGGAAATACGAGTTCTCGTAACAGCACATGACTTGAAGCAGCAGCCAAAAATAAAACTGTCTGCCTTTGAGACAGAGTTTGTCTTGCACTTGTCTGTGGTCTAAAAAAAAAACAAGCCAAAAGAAAAGAAAACTTTTTCAATAAGCCACAATTTTTAAGTCAAAGTGGCAGAAAGTTTCGAGTCACACAGCCTTTTAAGTTAATAAAGTTAATTTCCGGTGCGGTGTGTTTGTGTCCAGTCTAACTGGCAGCTCATAAACATACTGTCATATATCTGTAAGCATTGAAGGTGTGTGTGCCATCAATCAATCAATCTCGCAAGAACTAAGCGCTCTGTCCCGATCGCCTTGTCAAATTGTTTATGGCAAATATGTCAATGGCCCCGATGCCAGTTTATCAATCAGGCAATGCGATGCCATCGTCGACGTTGGTCGCTACAAGCGCTGCCAATTGATTTCAATTCAATTTTGTAGATTGCAATCGAAGCTATTAAACTGTACGATGGCCATGGAGTGTTGGAACAGAGCTTCCTTCAATCCGAGCTGCAGCTCGAATCTGAGCCGAGCCGAGCCAAAGACTTTGCCCTGACGATGAGCTCCCTCCACACGTAAGTGCAATTTGGTTTTGGTCGCCCCAGGGGCGATGCATTAATGAGTGGCAACATGCAAAGCAAAGAAGAAGATTAAAGTTGGTTGCATCTGGGAACTGGGAACTGGCAACTCGTGTTTGCCAGCTGAGAGACGTAGCACGGAAGCTGCTCCCTCTAATGACTGCTATTACATTTATCGTCTTGGCCATTACAATAAAATAACCAAGTACATATTTAGTAATTATCCAATTTGAAAGTTACTACAAATCGCACTGCCAACGTGCAACACCATAGAGTTTCAACAGACTCGGGAAATTGCCTCTCCCCCTTTTCCTCGGCCTTCGTCATCTCCATCTCCATCTCCGTCTCCTGCTGTTGTCGTTTATTGGCTGTTTGGCAGCAACGGCAGCAACTCGCCTGTTAACTGGGTCAGTTCCTGTCGCTGTCACAAAAGGCATTGCAAATATGGCCAACATGGCGCACAAAAAAGTCAAATATTGTCGCCAGGCCACAATACAAAACAAGCCCTGTCATAAAGGTGGACAGTACAGGACACACAGGATGATACGCTGACTATTGCATCCTTTGCAGCGTTTCCATTTCCACAGTTTGCAGCTGTGTTGTTGCATCAGGCTGATGAAACGCCTGCCACTCACTAGTATTTGCTTTGATCCTTCAGGGCTGTCATATATCCTGCCACCAGCTGTATATTCTCGCTTTGTCAGCAGTTTTCCCACACACACACATACACCCACACACATTTTATCAAAGTGGCCATATTTCATTTTGATTGCTGACACTTCAAGCCACGTCAATGCGCAAAGACAAAGGCTGTCTTACAACTCAATTTATTTGCCTTAGTTGACGGCTGAGAGCAACAATTGTGCAACACTTTATGGGCTTATAGACCACTTCAGCTGCAAAAATGTATTTCATTTAGCCCTGCCCAAAAACAAAAACAGAAAAGCCAAAAAGGTTACCAGTCGAGAATTGAAAAATCCCTTTTTTTATTCAAGGTGTTTAAAACTAATTTTAAACTATTGTTTTTAATTAAATGTATACAGTTTTTTAGGGCTCTCTTTGCTTTTAATTGCACAATTTACATATATTAAATGTTAAATGTAAAATAAAATTTTTGACAATGACAATGACCGTAATAATGAGTATTTTTGTTTATTTTTTAACTTTAAAAATCACACACTTCTAATGGACCTAGAAAAACATGGCTTGCACCAAAATCTTTATTTTTTCTCAATCTCTGCATTTCCGCCGAGATTTTCATTTGTATGATTTTTACCTTTTTATTCAATGATAATAATTATTTTTGAGTAATTTTATAAAACTTACACCATAATCATTATTTTTTATCAAAAAAAATAAAACTCAAGTATAATGGTCATAAATGAGTTTTATTTTTTTTTTTGCTTCAAATAAAACTCAAATGTAATTTACGGCTTCTGTGTTAAGATTTTTACCAATATTATTTTATATCGTTATAAAGGTAAACCATATAATTTTTTATCAAATTAAATAATAATTAAACAAATAATAAAATCTAAGACTATGTAATATGCATAGTCTGCTTTCATTCTTAATATTCTCGTATTTACAAAACATTCTCTATAGTATCGTAACATTGAGAGCCGCATCTGAACCTTGCACTGTTCTTGTGAGAAGTAGCTGCAAAGTTGTTGGCTTAAATGCCCAGCTTGTGGCCTGAGCTTGCAACATTACATAGTTGACATTGTGCTCGTACTTTGGTAATACTGGTATTGGAGTATGATGTGATCCCGAATGTGTTGTGGTCATTGGAGGCGTCAGCAGGGCCATAAAATGTTTGCCACTGTGTCTGTGTGAGTGTGTGTGTGTGTGTGTGTGTGGGCTCATAAAATATATAAGCACATATTGCGATGAGTTTTTGTTGTGTTGTTGCCACAGTTGGACAGTTGCCAATAACTGTCGTATATTGTGTGTGTGCCAAAAAATATGGTCATAAACATAGCTAGGTGGCTCTTTAAAGTGCGATAAAACGTTTAAGCGCATCATATTATTTATGAGTTGTGATAAGCAGACCACTGCAAAGAAATCAAGATTTATGTGGCTCGATGGGCAGGTGAGGTCGTTGTTCTTGTTGTTGTTGTTGTTGTTGTTGTCAAACTGATGCGGCCAATTTAATTCGAATTTCTGGGAAATTTCCAGTTAACAACTAACAGTTAACAGTTGTAGTAGCAATCGTCAATTGGCCATCATGGTCTGTCTGTCTGTCTGATCGGTCAGTCGTCAAAAACAACTCAATCAAACGCCAAAGCGGCAAATGTCATTCATTAAACTGAACAGGCCAACTCGAAATGGCCCAAAGCCACAAGACCGAGGACAAAGCCAAAAACAAGCTGGCTGGCAACTGTTGCTGCTGCTGCTGCTGGCATCGCATCGTTCGAACAACGATAGGCACGACTAAACTGTAACAAGGAACTGTTCTGCTGGCAACTGCGGCAATTGTGGCATGCAGCATCATGCAGCAGGCGGCCGAAAAGGCAGCTGCTTGTTTAGCAACTTTCTAAATGAGTGCACTATAAATCACGACGGGGCTACAAGTTGCTGCCTTGTTCGTGGCTACCAGAACAAAAATTAATTTAGTCATACGGCCGGACACTTGTAACATAGCAGGCAAACAGCCGAACAGAGCTTCAAACCAGGCGATAGATTAATGGGCGGCAGTTAGAAAGTATTGTAGTACTCTCTGAATGCCCATAACTCTAACCCATTTTTTCTTTTTTTGCCAGAGATTTGTTACTCTAGTCATGACGCTGTGTGCGACCGTCAGTTGATGTAATTCCTGTGCCTAGGCAAAATCAATGAAGCGCATTTTTTTCTATGGGGGCGTGTGGGCGATGTCAACAGCAACAACAACAACAACAACAGCAACAGCAGCAACATCAACGACATCAGCAACTTGAACAATTTCAGCGACCCACGTGCCCCGTTCTTTTGTCCCTCCATCCGTCCATCTGTCCGTCTGTTTGTCCTATCGACAACAATAAGAACTTAAATTTTTATTCATGATCAACAATGCGGAAGTTGCAGCAAGCGAAAACAAAGAAAATGCACTGCCAGAAATTTGCATTTTGTATGACAATTCGATACGTTCCGCTCTCAGTCTCAGCCATGGTCATGATGCGGATGCGGGTTTTGACCCAACGCTTAAAGCCAGCCCAAAATACACAAGTTTTTTGTTGCGATTTTTTTTGCATATTTGTGCGAAAAATCGCATTGCATTTTTATTTCTACTCGCAACTTCTTAACAGTTTCTCTCACTTTGCATTTGGTATTTAGAAAAATATTAATCATGAGATTTAAGCTCTTCATAGCTTGCCATCATTTATTTTAATACTTTATCCATCAGTCTGATAATGGATTACTCTTGGCCAAAAATGAATTGCTTCGATTGGCTCAATGCTTAAAAGTATCTACTCAAGACTCATTAACAATTAAGACTATTCTCTTTGTTCTTCTACACTTTTATTTTTTTAATATTGGAAGTCTTAATTATTGCACTTTCCTCTGCTCGATGGGCAAAGCATGTAAAGTGTATCTCAAATGGACGTTCACTTGTAGATACATTTCAATCTAGAGTTGTTGCTGTTGTTGTTGCTGTGTGCAGAGGCAATCGACCAACCCAATACCATATTATTATCTTATCTGTGTGTTTATTTAGAGCGCATTGTGTTTCAGGGCTGGGCTTCATTTCTCTTTAGTCCATTGGCGTCCGATTGTTTGCCTTTTGTAGATGCAACGCGACACGAATAAAGCCAACAATAACAAACAGTGGCAAATTGTAATTTAATACCTGAAAAATTTGCAATACAAAGTCGCTTAAATGAGGTGTTGCAAGTTCATGTCTGTCCACTGTGTCCCACTTGTCCTTTTGTTTACCTGACTGTCTATCTGTCTGTCCGTCTGTCTGTCTATCTGGCTTTATGTCCAATCTGGTCGCTTGGCTGAGTCCGCTTCACAGGTAGACGAGCTCTGCTTACGAGCGGAAACAATTTGCAGTGCGATAGAATTTCGTTGCAATTTTATTAAAAGAGTCATTTTTGCTTTTTAATTAAGGCAACGTGAGTTGAGGCCCTTACACAACATGTACAGTGTACACTGTCCACACACATATACTTATATTTTCTTTAATTATACACACGAGAAGTGTGAGTCCTTCAAGTGACACAGTTATTTATTTATACAACCTTTTTCTGTGCTCCACATACACGTATCTTTTAAGGCAGGATGTAATTTGCCAGCTTAATTATTTAGCTGACGTTGTGACGTAGATTGCAAATAACTGGCAACAACATTTCTTGCTAATTTAATCAAACACACTGCGTATGAGTAATATAATTGGCGACACGTATATGTACGTATCTGTGTGTGTCACTATATAAATATTTGCAACACATTTTGCAATTGCTTCAAGTGCCATAGTGACATTTGACTACATTGAAACCTCAATTCACAAACGCACAAGTTGCGACCCATTGAGACAGGGCTCCGACCATGTTTGAAGTGTATTAGACACATTGCAAGTGGGGGAGAGAGGAGAGGAGAAGAGAGGCGAGTAGAGAAGGGGGAACTGGCGGTAAGCGACATGTGCTAGCCATGTTCATAACTGTAAAATATTTGCACTGCAGGCTGGCATAAATGTAATTTCATGGTGTGTCATTTTCAACCCAGTTGCTCCCAAAGGACAAGTGCTTCAACTTTTGCCTCAGCTCGTCCCCCCAGCGGATATTTGTTATATTGCGAGCAAAACATTTACGAGTTGATTTTGATATTCCTATTCGTATTCGTATTGCAATTCCTTTTGCTCCAGATGCAGCCCTCAATGTGCGACATTTATGCGAATGCTCGAGCACACAGGAACTGGAGCTGAGTCCTGGATGAGTCCAGATGATATGCGAGTTGCGTTTGCCATTTGACTTTTCGTATTTTCTGGAGCAGAAATTTATTATGGCATTTTCAATATAAATTGCATATGATGCTGCAAAAAAGTATCTTGTTGACTGAGAAATGCCAAGCATCTAATTAGAAGGCGAAAAACCTACAATGGTATTCAAATTTATGAAAAAAAAATGAAATACAAAGACAAAGAAAATATGCAATAAAATACAAATAAAATATTTTTAATTGATAGCAAAAAAAGTAAATAAATTTGAATAATTTATAACATTCGATAAACACTTTTAAGCTATTGGCAATTCGTTTGTCATTTGAATTGTGGACAAAATCCAGGCGCATAATTATAAATATTATAATACTTGTTATGATAAGCAAATACCAAATAATTTTAATATTGATAAATTCACGCATTTGTTGTCGCAATTTGAATTTGATATTGACATCTAAAGCTGCTGTGGCAACAGGCAGTTCAAAGGTAGCAAGTTGGCAATAACTAATTTCCGATCGAATCGCTTGCCACGCCCACCTGCCAGTAAGCTGGTAATAAAGTTTGTGGCACGCTCTGTTGCAGCTATAAAATTTACAGTCGAGTGGAAGAATGGGAGTTGCCACACACACATTACTAAGGGGACCACCCACAATTTATATAGCTAGAAAAGCAATAACAATAACAACTGCAAATACTCGCCAGATATTTATTACATTTTAGCAATTGTAATTGTCATTGTTTGTCTTGGCGTCTGGCAAATGTCGTTTAATTGCCAACACAGAAAAGGAGACGAGACGACAGGAGGGAGGGGTATTCAGTTTTAGGGGTTTGAAAGTGCTTTTCTGGTTTCTGCTTAACTCGGGTTGACGGGGTGCGAAATTTAGTCAGTCCATTTAAAAATAGACACGCTCAAATGCTTAAATAAATAAACAAAATGTCAGACAATAAAAATGTATGAGCTTCAATTGAAATACTACTGCAATTTCAATGGCAGACGATAAAAAAAAGCAGAGAGTGAGAGATAGAAAGAGGCAAAGAACGATATACGATATAAAAGCTGATGACTCAATTTATACAAAAGGCGCCACATGACCAAGCGCACACATGACAACAAGTAGTACAAATACTCGGACGTGTATCTGTATCTCAATATTTGTTTGTAGTTTTTGCTTTCATTAAGCGACTACTGTGCAATAATAATGGAACTGGGTCAGCGTGAAACCAACAAATGTATCTCGATTTCATTTAGATGAGCCTGCAGCGCCAACGCTTATCGGCAAATGGCAATCTGCACAGCTCTCAGATACTTTTGCATCTGCATATTTACACTAGGTGCAGTCACAAGTGAGATGCCTATCGGGGCGGCATTTGAAGGTAAGTTCTGTCTTGGCTCATTCACAGTTTCACTTTTAAATTTCCATTTGGGTCACATTTGCTGCAGAACCTGTAAGAGAAACATGGCTTAAAGCCTCGGATGAAGTCATTAATATTCCAATAAGCAAATTATATCCCGCTGTGCACAGTTCTTCGATCGGTCCACCCACCAACTATTCTGAGAAATTGCTTAGAAAGAAGCTCACATGCTGTGCTTTCATTTTCCCATAGATTCGATATGGGAAATCATTTCAAATTACCTGCTATTTAACAATTATTATTATTATTAATATTAAATTTTTTATTGGGCTGGCAACTTGACAGTATCTAGATAGGTAACAAAATGAATTGAATTAAATCAGCAAAAGTCACGTTTTTGGCTTTCGCAATTAAGGCTAAGTCGGCATCAAAAGCATTTCTTATAATAATACAAAATAAATTGCCAAATCATTAATCCATTTGCCAGACTTTTGGGTATCGACGAGTTGATTTCTATAATTGCCAGTTCCAATCATAATAATTTCATGACAGGCCAAGCCCCCTCTTATACAATATGTATTTTTATCTATTGAGTATTTTTTTGGCGATGCTTGCTTTGAGATTTACCCAAGGGTAAGAGTACAAGTATCTCAAAGATACGCGTTCTAGCAGATGCATTGATTCGTTCACTCACATTTACTTGTATACAAGTAGCAAATTATCTTGTCTCAAGTTGTCAGGGATAGTTGTCAGCAGACAGACAGACGGAGGAGCATATTTGATCAAGGCCAAACTATTTCAAACTGTAGTACTCACAGTGCAGATACAAAGATACAATTATATGATGATGTTGTCAATTTCAAAAGGAAATGACAGAATAAGTTCCTTAAGTCAGTTTATGGAATCGAGAACGTTCTTTGAAGTAATAGATACTTGTACTTGCTCCCTGGGTCGTCGCTCTGTCCCTGGCAATTTGCAGTTATATTTATTTTGCATTAAAGTGCAGCGTACCGTGTGCAGCTCATTAAAATTGCTTTTGTCAAGCACAGACGTTGTTCAGGGGCTTCGAGACAAGCGGACAAAGAAGTTACATTTCTGGGGTCTTCACTTCGCCTGTCGTGTGGCGCCATTGTACTATAAATTTCTTATTAAGTGATCAATAATCATTTTGTTAGAATGCCAAAAGCACTCCACAAAAACCGCCCACAATGCAGACACAGGCGGCAAAGAACCCCAGTAAAAACCACATCCAAATTACTAAACAATTTACATTGCTGCCCCCGAGCGTATTTGGTCTGTTCGCTTGTTTCTGGTCTAAATGCTGAGACGGCGACTGAGTCCGCTTTTATTGCCTGTTGCACTTTTGCTCCAAATGCAATTTTGCAGCCTTTGGAATTTGGGTTAAATTACAGTAGACAAAAGATTTGAGCTGCGGGGCGAGTTGAGTTGAGTCGACTTGAATCGAGGTAGCTGCAAGTTTAGTGAGTTTTTGTGGCAAATGATTATCAGTTTTACGTGCTTGCCCACTGTACAACAAACAACATCACACCCAAGCAGTAAAATAATCAATTCAATTAAAATGCCATGCAACTGACCAAAAGGAACGCCCCATGAGCTACGCTTGCCACAACTCGCAGCGAACTCCCAGCCAACTCCTGACGATAATAATGATGGCCAATGCGGCGATGCGATGCGATGCGATGCCGTTCTGCATTGTCGGCATCAGCTTTTTGCCTTCTTCGACATTAATAATAACAACAACGAAAGTAAACTATACAAAAAACTTGTAGCTATGACTAAAGTCAAGCTATCTCTACTAAGAGAGACCCTGTACTTATTCCGTAAAATAACAACTTATAAATGAAAGGGGAAATAATACAAATTTGTAACATTTCTTTTGACATTTATTAAATAAATAAGGAGAAAAATACTTATTATAATATATATAGGTTAAACATGTCTGCCACGAATCCCTCTGACTAATACGCACATTTCTCCTCAGACAAATTTAATCACCCCTTTGTACTCTTTAAGTACAGGGTCTCACAAAAAATCATATATACTATGAAGAAGGGGCGAACTGCAGATCTCTTGCTGGGCAAGTCTAGGGGCAGCCCCTGCAGTCCGACAGCCTTCACTTCACTTCACTCCATAGTCTGGTCCGCTCCGCTCATGAAAAATTCATTCATAGTGTGGAATTTCGCGCTTAAATGTAAAATAGTTTTTCAAACAAGTCGAACACAAAGCGCATTGTGAACGCTGCCGACAGGGCGATGATGTTATGAAAGGACGCTGTGAAAATATAGCATAAAATACGAGTACACAGACCAGAGATGCGTTGTACGATGTATTCCCCCTTCTCTCTGTTTAGTAACCAGGACTACGATTGCAACAGCGTTCTGGGATGGGAATGAGGATGGGAATTGCGACTGCGACTGTGAGTTTGACTAAAAAAGGGCTTGGCAGCTGCGTTGCAGTTTTCCGTTTGCCTTTAAAAGCCAAAAGAGTTAAAGTAGCGGCATTACAACGCACCAAGTGTGATTAGCATAAATGTATAAATACATACATAAAACGAAGATGATGTAAATCACCAACAAAACAAACCGAGAGATAAATTCTCTACCTTAAGATATTTTCATGTTATCGAAACTATGCAACCAATGTTTTCAAATGTCAAACAAGCATAGATAATGTTTAACGTATTTATTTATTATATAAAATTTTGTTAATTAATTCAATGTTATATTCAATTTAAATTTTAAAGAAATACAAACCACATTTGTTTAAAAACTCTGTGACTTAATATTCAGCTAAGAAACCTCATAAGAAAGTTAATATAGCCAACCATAAAAGTATCTCAGCTGCGTTTCACAACGAAGATACGCGCCAAAAACTCTGCAGATACAGATACATCTGCAGAGAGAGAGAGAGAGAGAGAGATGGTTATGTCAGTGGCTTAGCTGCCACAGAGGCAACTCCGTGAAGATCTCGTCGCATTTAAAGACACCTCAAGTGGAACGCGCAAACAGCAAATACACATCCGTTCACACACTCACATACACACTCTCGTAAGACATCTTGATAGACAACTTGATGCCGCAGCAGCCGACGTGTACGTGTTTAACTACAGGCATCTGCCCAGCTGCTGAGAGAGCTAAGCAGTCCTCACTTAGACAAAGGCTCCATCTACACGCCCCCCTTTTGCTTTGGGGGATGCAAGTGTGTTTGTGTGTGTGTAAAAGGGCCGCCCCCATGACGTTACGCCCATAAGACAGCATGCTACCCTTACAGTTCCTTAATAACCGTGCAAAATTTGAGTAATTTTCCTTTTACTGTGGCACAGTTGGCTTTTAATTTCCCCCATGGCATGTGTAATATGAGTAAAGTGAATGAAAAGTGCATGAAAAGTGCAGAGTCAGGGGTAGCTTCAAAAGAGGGGGGGAAGGGGTGCTTCATGCTGGCATTTCGTGATTAAAAATTGCAAACATAAATTGTCAATTATAATGCACTTTCAATTTGTAATTTCATGAAACGCCGAGAGCCTTTAATTGCCCGCCATCTAACTAACCATAATCACTGCACCAAAGCGACAAGTGGCAGGGGCAGGTGGTAAGTGGAAGCTGACAGGGAAAGTGGCAGGGGAACTAACATTTAGTGGCAACGAGTATTTAATTAATTTTCCAGTCGTATTAATTTTTAATAAAATCAGATGAAATTGAAATAGTTGTGCAATTTATTAAATGACGATGGTCCGTGGCACATTGTGTTGCCTCTTTGTTATGCGTTTGATGCTTTTGTTGCTTGGGGTCTAATTTATTCAACGCCATACGCATTAAGCATACGCAATGTTGCGCAAATATTTATTGGCTATTTACTGTGTAAAGTGTATAAATTTAACTGCAGCAACAACAACAACAGCTACAACAACAAATACAAACACAGCCGATGATCAATTAACAGCAGACCTCAGACCAGCACTTAGATGCAATAAATGCTTGACACTAAATCAATCATACGCACTGTGGTGCTAATTGTCAGAGCAAACAACCGCGAGATGCAGTCAACTCCTTAGCCAAGATATTTACATTTTAAAGCCTAACCATGACCTATATGCAAAGACTTTAGTGGACGGAGTAACACTAGAAATCACGTAATAGAAACTATGATTAAACACAAAAAAACAAAACTCTTATCAATTCCACGTGCCAAACATATTTAAAGCACTGAAAGTAGTATGTGAATTTCGATAACATATTGGTTAACAGGAAATAAAAGCTTAAATAATTACTGATAATAAATATCAACTAATTATCAAATTATAATCATCATTGACATGAAAAGACGCCATTAGGGTTCAATTTTTAAGAATAACTTTCAAGAAATATTAACTTTAAATCAAATTATTGTCACAATTGACAAGTAAAATCTCATTTAGCGTTTCAATTGTTTAAAAAAAGCCTTTGTAATCATTGTGAAATATATCATAAACAGATTCCTATCTTACAGAAAAGAAGAGTAGCTTAACAAAGTAATAAATTATAAATAGTTAAACGAATTAATGTTAGAATAACCTTCAGAATATATAATCCTAAAAATAAATAAAATAAAAATATACCATTTACAGATATTTTTTGATCTTTAAAAAACTAAACAAAAGTAAAACAAATTGTTTTTTATTTCATAAAAAGCCCCATGAGTCATCAAATAATTGTTTTCGATAATATCCATTTATCAGCAAAGAAAAGTAGCTAAAATAATTTGAGTAGCTGACTCCTTGTTGTTAATAACAAAATGTTAAAAATAGAATTTTCTCGAATAAGAGAAAGCTGAGTGTAATATTAAAAAAATTAATACTTTAATAAGTTATCATTTCGAGTGCTCCATAGGGTAGTTGGTTAAAAGCTATCAGTTCTGTCGGCTACTTTGATATCAACTAGTATGTAGAGCTTGTTTAAGCCTGCTATCAGTGCGGATACTTAAGAGCTGAACAATTCTTTGAGTGTTTGTACTTAAGAGTTGAATGAACCGAAGTATTAACTAAGCAGCACTTGAAATTTAGTCAAGAACTAAGTAAGTGCTCCCCGATGAATCACAAATAGCTTCAATTTCCAACAGAGTTGAGAGGTCAAAGTAACAGGAACCGCAACTGAAAACCCACTTTTATATTATGAGTGACCCGGAGGCAACCTCAACCTCAACCTCAACTTCAATGTGAACCTCAACCTTAGGTGAGGCATAGCGAGTGTCCAATGCTAAGATCAATGCCACGTTACCGTTGCCGGTGTCGTTGCCAACTTCCTGTTATTTAGCCAAGTTGCCACGACCACTACTACCCTATTTATATGCAGCGGCAACTCCTCTCTTTTTTGTTAAACACTTCCTCATTTCGCTTTGTGCCCTGGCATTTGGCAGCTATTCTGTGTCAATTCCCAGCACTGTGTCTGAGTGTCACCAGAGCCAGAGCCAGAATCAAAGCCAGGTAAGCAGCAGTTGGTAAGTGAATGGAGTTTAGATTTCGTCTCTGTCTCTTTCTCTTTCTGGCTGAGTTCCAAGTGTAGTGCAATAAACTCGCTTCTCTTTCTCTTGTTTTTATTTATTTATTTTTTTTTCTTTTTTTGAATAGCTGGCAATCAAAGATTTGAATGCTAGATACGATGACATTTACTAGCACATTCAATTGCGCTTTTGATTTGAATATTTACATGTCGAGAAAGGCATTCAGGCATTCGGAATCACATTCGCATTCGTTCATGTCTCTTTTATCCTTTGTGTACTGTAGACTTGACGACTTGTATGTAAGTGCGATATATGTATGTATTGACATAGTCAAATTGGCTTACCTGGTCGGAGTGCATGCCATTGGGTCTTTAACGAGTACGAGTAACCTCAACTAATTGATTTCTAAGTGTACCGAGTGTGGCTTTAAGTTGAGCTCTTCATTAGCCGCATTTAGCTGTAGCTTTAGCTTTGGATGCTTGGTAAAAGTTCTCGTAAATTGTCTCTATTCGCAACTAATTTGCCTAATTGATAAACCATGCAAAGGCATCTTAGCCTCTTTGCTCTCTGTTAACTGTTTGCCTTGGACTGACAAACATCTTTTGAGCCAAACGCACTTAGGCACAAGCTGACGCACTTCAACTGCAACTGAAAGCAACTTCGGATTTGGGATACAAGAGTCTTACAATCAGACAAAAGTCTTTCAGCTCCTGCTTCAGCTTTTTCTTAAGTTCTCCCATTAATTGCAATCAATTTCGCTGTCAACACACACTTCAAATAACTGCAGGATATTTATTTATGCCCCACAACTGTTTGCAACTGAATAATTACCTTATGACACATTATCATTATTATTAAGGTCTGCCCTAACACAAACTTATCATTTTCACATCAGCTTGCGGGCCCCATAAGTCCAGGAGTTAGGCTCAAGCCGCACTACCACGAAACGCCAATGTGGCTTCAACTCGAACTCGTACTCATACTCATACTCGTACTCGGACACTCGCCTTGCCCCAGGCCTCATAAATATTTCCAGCTTGCAAAATTATATAATTATTTCATGCATTCTCAATCGGACCTGGGACGAGCTGCTGAGTGCGTAATCATAGCCGGAAACTTGTTTTGAATACTCTTTCGGGGGGTATTTAACTTTCAGGGGGTATTAAACTTTTGATACAATAATAAAGTTGGCTATTTTTTTCCATTAAACCATTCCTAACACTTAAGAATTTACGTTTTTGGTAACAATATACCCTGATTTTAATAATAGAAGATATCTGCATACAATTAAGCAGTAGTAGTGTATTTAAGCGTCGACTTATCACAGCTACTAGTGGTTCTGTTTGCTGATTTTACTTTTGTTTTTGCTTTTTCTTTTGCAGTACTTGGTGCATCGCGTTTTTAGGCCAACACCGACAAAACGAATTGCATTAAGTCACGGCCTTTACGTGCTTATTGCAGTTTAAAGTACAAATATTTGCGGCCTGTGACGCTTAAATGAAAAAAAAGCCCCTTAATGAAATTGTGCTTTCAACTGGCAGCACTCAATTTACATGCCGACGATCAATAAGCTGCTATCTACGTATCATACAAATAGTATATAGATACACTTAAATATATGTATAAATACCAGGGCTGCCAAAAGCATTTAAAATTAGAGTATATTATAGGCTAAAATGAACAGAAAGCTTTTAAATATTTTTTTGTTTTCCAACGCGATTAGCAGTGGCTTAAAAAAAAATTTTCAAATACATAGGACCCTTGAATTTTTCAACAATTTTCAACTGTATTTAATGTACTTAAGTGCATATACATACTCAGACAATAAATACAGTTTGTAGCTGCGCTGTAAATATTTGGCCTGACCGCCCAACAACCCAAAACCGCCCACAACAACAACACAATATCAAATGTTGTTGGGATGGGAAAACCGCTGTGGTCGGTTGTGCCAGCAGGGAAACTACGCACTCGAGCAACCCAACGAGTCGACAAACTGACGGACTGACAGACTGACGAACTGACGAACTGACGATGCGACGGTCCCGGGCAGTTATTGAATTGATGGTCGCGGCAAGTGCTTTAATGGAAACTTAAGTATCATCGTTTAAAATGAAGCAGAAAAGCGAAACGCAGTTCACGAACGAATGAACGAATTGATGTTGACCCTTTACTCCCGGCCATTGCGCTACCAATGCCAATTATTATATATACTTATACCCCCTAATTTAAGATATTGTCATTGGGCATATATGTACACGGACACAAGACCTGTAAAATTTTAACGAAGAAACTTTACTGCCAGATTAAAGTTTACACACTACAATATTCTGGCAACTGGTAGGCTAAGCTGTAATCCAGAGTTCCTAAGAAGTTCCCTCAGCTCTCATTAATATTTGCTTAGTTTACAGAGTATCTAACTAACAATCACCCTTCTGGTCAGTTGGCTAGTTGGCCTTTTTAATGTTTATTTTTAACTGCAGCTTTTTTGGTGCACATTTATTTTATGCACTTTTTACGACAACTCGCATAGAAATTATGTGCAGGCCCCTAAATATGAGAATGGGCATTGTGAAAATGTATTACAAGCATTTCGGGACAGCAAACATTATATTATACTAAAATATGCAACGCAGCTGAAAAATGTTGTTGATGTTGATAAACATGAAAGCGAAATGTTTGGGGGAGTGAAGCAAAATCACGTCATGAAAAGGGCATAAAATGTGGCAAGTAATGAGAGGAAGTTGAAACATATTAAATATGCACCAATTAAAAGTGACAACTGGGCTCTAAAACTCACCGTCGAATCAACCAAATTTGTTCAACCAAATGAAATACAAGCCAAATATTTGAAAGGTGGCGCATTAAAAAGCCACGTGCAAAAATTATGTCAAGCTGCTTTCATGAGAGGAATGGGGAATACTTTCGACACCCTTTCGAGTTTTTATTTGCCCTGAGTCTGAGTAACTTTTGCATTAACAATCTGTGCTCGTAAAAGACAAACAACCCATCAAAAGTGATGCAAAGTCAGCCCCAAAGCTTTGGGCTAAACCGATTTGGAAATTTATTTATGCAACCCCCAAACCCAATCCACTCTTACACAAATTCAGAGAGACTGATCAACTTTGATTCCTCTCTAAAGGATAATAGAAAATCCTTTCAATGTGCGCTTTTAATATTTAATTCTATCCAAAAAAAAATGTCATCAGACAAAAATGTAAAAAAAATGATTTGCTTTATTTTAGTTTTTAACAAAAGGCAATTTTTTCAACATGCTTTAATGCATTCAATTAATACAAATTCATTCTATGCTGATTGTAACTATTAATTTATCGCCTTTACACTTGATTTAGCAAATAATGTGAAATTCATTTTAAATCTCGCGCATAAATTAAAATCGCACACGGTTCGCCTCACTCAAACCAATGGAAGAGTCTTAACATGTTAATTACATATAATCGTCATTAACAATTAATTATGTAGACAATATACGCACAAAGCGCAACATTTGTGTGTGTGCAGGTGTATAAGTGTGTGTGCGTGTGTGTTTGCTCGAGAACAATGTGAATAAATGTGACTTTTAATCAGCATACATATGATATTAATGAGCTCCGAATTTTAATACTTTAGAAAGCACATTTTTTCCATAAAATTATTCAGTATAAATTAATGTTAAATTATTTTATCCTTTAATTAGTAAATTAAATTAATCAAGTAGGATTATAAGTAAATAAAACATCTATTTGTTATTCCTTTTAGATATATTGTTAAGCATGATCAATATTATGGCGTGTTTCATAAGATATTAATTGAAACATCTTTTAAGCCTTTGGGTTTTTTTCTATGTCGACCCCAGAAGTTTAATCCCTTTTTTACATTACTAGTAAGAAAAGAAAACTGTAAAACTCATATGTGTCTGACATCAATCATTCATCAAAAGTTTAACGTAGAACAAATTCTATTTATGAAGCTTTAAAGACAAAACTTTTAATCAACAAGTTTGTACTACATAGTATATTATTTTGAGCTCCAGCTTTTGGGTTAACTTGAACTTTAAGACAAGTTTGGACCTTGTTCCGCATCTAAAGAGCATTAGCCCTGAAAAATGATAAACAATGTCTGGGACTGTGTCTCTGTTTTTGCGCTTGCTAGACATTTATAATTACAACAAAAAAGTTTTCCCCTATTTACTTTATTTGTCTCTTCATTCGGATACCCATTAAAAGTAGCAAAACAAAAAAACGGGTATACCAAAGAAATATCTGATTCCAAAAAGTATTGATGTGAAATGCAGATTAATGAATGATATAATATTTATAATATTATCCAAAGACCGATTTCGATAGTAGAAAGAGCAATAGTATAAAAGAGCATGAAATATTGTTATATTATTTTTGAGCCGAACATTTTTAAAAAAGAAGTTAGTATCTCCAAGTTGAGCACTATTTTCGTAAACATTTTGAGCAAGTTGCTCTTTTATGTTCTCCTTTGTTTTTTTTGCACCGCCAGCACCACTTACTGGAACCGCACATCCCTCAGGATGCTCAGGATGCGAACACCCTGTCGTCACACACAAAAATATGATTTATGTATTTAATTTAATGGTCTTGTCGGTGTTGGTGTTGGCCTTAGTGTTGGTGTTTGTGTTGATATTGTTGGTTTTTTAGAGGACAGTATGTGTGTTTATTTGTCAGGCGACAACGGGATAATAAGAGAAACCAGAAACGGCAATCCGGCAGACAGTCAAGCCCGGAATAGCCCGGACAGCGATGTTGTATACAAACTCGTACTTCTTTATATTATTATTTCGTTTCCTTTGCTTTAACGCTATTTGGCTGTTTTAAAGGCATTAAATTGTTGTGGTTGTTTTTGTTGTTGTTTCGCCCACACAAAAGGCATAAAAATGAAAAATGTGCTGCGACTTTTGTTGCTCATCTTCGGTTTCTGCTCCATCTTTTACTTCAGTGGTAATTATAAATAATTTGCATGTTGTTCTTCTTGTTATTTGTTGCTTGTAGAATGTCAAGCATTAATAAGTAACTAGACAAGAGGCCGACTAACTTGGCCTCTACGGAACTCGCCTAAATTATGCAAAATTCCAGCACAAGCAAATCAAATTTTTGGCCACAAAGCTTCCGTCTATTGTCCTTTGGACGGATGAGCAGATTGTGTGTAAGTATCTAAAACTTGTAAAACATTAAGAACACACACATACACACACACACACGCACACACAGATTAAGAGCATGCAATTACCATAAGCCCAACACACACACACACACACTCGCATGGCCATAAAACGAAATGTGGCCCAAAAAGAAAGAGCCAACAAGGATCAAGTGCAAATTTTTGATAATTAAACATTCAGAAGCGCCAAAATGCTTAACACAAGCACAACGAGCTCCAAATGGGGGCGATGCGGCATGCCACGCCCATGCAATGCCAAGGGGCAAAGAGGGGGCTGAACTTATGCTGGCAATGTAATTAACACACAAAAATTGAAATCTCCTGCCAAACACAAACACACACTCACACACACACACACATAGACGCTGATAATGCCAGACGGTTTCATTGAGGTCTAGGAAGTCACTTGTAAGAGTGTGTGTGTGTGAGTGTGTGTGCATGTCTCTGTGTCTGTGTGTTTGCATGTGATGTGCGTGATTGTGTTTACATACATGAAATCGCAACAACCTTCTTTTTTTTTTGTTGTATTTCCGTAATTAAAAATCAGCTGCAGGATATTTTCACCATTTTCGCTAGCGAAAATTACAAGCAGTGTGTAAAACATAAACAAGCATTTTTCCAGTGAAAGAGAGAGAACTCAATCCAGGCGTCCTTCTCACTCACTTCACTTCAGAGTGACTTCTTCCCAAGGCGAGCATTACTCTTAACCCCCTGCTGAGCGTTGAATGAATATTAAGATATGTGTAATGCAATTGAATATCGCATTTAAAATACAATTGTGTTCTTCAATAAAATGTTTTCACTGAACAGAACAGAAAGGAAAAGCAAAGCAATAAAATGAGACAAGGAAAGCAGTATAAAAGTTGAGAGTACGCACTTGTAGATACGTCTTTTTAAGATAATTATTTCAACTCATTTGTCATTTATTTACACATGTATAATCTTGGTTGGTATGATACCATTATTTTTGAACCGGTAAAAGATATGTAAGTCCAATAAAGTTCTTCTTTATAATATTTCTTCCATTCACCGTCACAGGGTATACTGCTTTCAAGAATCAGACTGAAAGAACAGACGGTTGTATGTTTAAAAAGTACACTGGTATGTAAATATTAAAAAAATTATTTAAATAAATAGTCAGCAAATGGAAAAGAGCTATGAAGTGAGAATTGCAGGGCATTAACAAATATTTTTATTATGCTCAAATAACAATTTCACGTCTGCTGCATTCGAGAAACAAATTTATTTATATAATTTATTTCCCAATCATTTATTTTGTATTAATTAAATATGCTGGTTCTTTTCATATGTTGTTTTTCTTTTTACCAAGCCCACACATAAATATTTGTTGTTGTTTTTATTTCGGACAACGGGTGAGAAAAGTCTGTTTTTAAGCTGCAATCCAAACAGATGAAAACATTGACTGATTTTCCGCCTTTTCTTCGTTTTGTTGCCTTTTGTTGTTGTGGTGGTCGCAACAAAAACTGAAATGAAAAGGCTTTGAGTGAAGCGGAGAATTGGGAGCGGCCTGTTTTTGACAAATTGACTTTGCTAGCAATAATAATAACAACAAGCAGAGCAAGAGCAACAACAACAACACCAGAACATTGCTCAAGTAGTGGATTCATATTGATTTCAAACGAATCTCAACATGCAAATGACAGATTTATATTTCATGCTGTCGTTTCGGCTGTCAATCAACTTGGCCAAGGTGTTGATTGATGTCTAGACTCTAGACGCAGCTGGGCTCAGGGTAAGGAGGTTTTGAGTGGGCGTTGGCTTTGGGTGTTCATTTTTTATAAAAGATTTCAAATATATATTTTTGACAGCTACGCACTCAGAACTCGGGCTCTCATTCCGTATTTGGAATCTGTTCGTGAATAGCAGTGGGTGCATTGTACGGCAAATAGACCGTCCCGACACACTTGAGTGACTGGCAGAGGGGAATAGGCGGAAGAGGATAGGGAGGAGCAGCTACTAAGCTGAGCATTAGCAATGCTTAGAAATGCAATGACGAATGCTGCGATCAATATGGAATAGGATTATGTCATATGCGTGAATACATACATACTCCTTATTTTATACATACAGCTTGGATGCTATTTTTATATTAAAAAGTTGAATTAAAATTGTTTTCTCTTGTCAAAAAATCAATTGACACACTACACACTGTAGCATCCAAACGGCAAAAGTATAAATGACAGTTCCCAGCTTCATTTTATCACAGCAATGCCCGCCATATTCCCCAGATTTAAGCCCAATGGATTTTTCCATATGGTCCATTCTGAAAGACACAGTGTCTACTAAAAAAAAATCTTGAAATGCTTTCACAATATTCCGAAGTTTTGAACTGAAAAATAAAACAATTGACAAAATTACAGCATTTTTTATAGGTAACAAACACTTCGAGCGACGACCCCTGTATATGTGTCTTTGAATACATTACACTTCAACTCCAAGAAACCCTAAGTAACTTTGCTATTAAAATCTTAGCCTAGTTTTCACTGTCTGCAGAGCCAAGAGAAAAGAGTGTAAAAAAGTATCATTCACAGGTGTGCAGCGCATTCACCATTCACAGGTGTGCGCACAAGCTTTTTGTTTAGTCAAGTATCGTAATTTGTTGGCATGTTTATTCATGATAGCGCAGCTAGACCGCAGACAAGAGGCAGACGAAACACAAATACAAAGCCAAAACTCTTAAAACTGTCGCGCTCTCTCTTCTGCCGTTCCCTTTAATAATTCAGCAGTCCTTTTTAAAGGCAACAACAGCGACAGTCTAAATTGAAAGCTAAAGCAGTCAGAACTTGATATCGCCTTAAAACCAAGCGACGATGTCCCTGTCGACGCCGACAACAGCCCCTATAAAAAACAGAAAGAACTAAAAAAAAATAACAGAGAAGAAATAAAATGTCGTAGAGCCCGGTTAAAAACAAAGTGCTTTAAATGGTGACTCGGGTTTGGCTTTGTGGAGGTTGGACGGAAGCACTGAAATTCGGCTGAGACCGACGCGAAGGATGCTTAATGGTCTCAGTAGGGCGCTTTGCCTCCAGCTTAACCCCAAAAGGCCACGAAAAAGGAGGCTAAGCTTTATTTATGCTCCAAAAAGGTATGGAAATTCCACGCAAGCACTTACAGTATTTCAATAAAATACTGCTATGCAATTTGAGATGAAAATAAAGAATGTTACAATAAACAGGACCAATTCTTATTAAATGCAATAACTAGTATCCCTTGATTTCTATTAAATTAAAAAAAAAATCGGTATATAAAGAGTAAAATATATCAAAAAGGAAATTATCTCTGAGCCTCTAGATATTTTGAATATAAGTATTTATTTCAATATAAATTTCATTTAATTTAATTTTCATATTTACTCATTTATATATTTTTATATAGCTTCTACAGAACATACTATAATTAATTAACTACAATTTAATATTCGTAAATTTTGCTGTCATGTTTAAGGTTTCTATATACTAAGCTGTAACTAATCACAGTGGCTTTAATACGACTTCAAAGTAACTGAAAATGCAAATACAGTTAAACTATTTCAAAGCTATTCTGTTTAAAAAGCTTCTTCATACCCTGTAGTCATAATAATAAATCAAGCAATGTGGGTGTAATACAAAATTTTCAAGGGAGGAGTTAGAGAAATACATAAATTTACAAAAATTTGCTTTTTCTATTATTGACTATTGCCTGGAAAACTGAACTTAACCAGCCTGTTAAAAATGAAACTTTCGCACAGCTGTCAGTTTTTCCAGAGAATCAGAGACTTTTCATAGACTTTATGTGTGCGAGTATGTGTGGGTTTTTGTGTTTGGATGGGGCATCAGGTAGCCATGGAACCTGAGTCTAGGGAACTCGCACAAACGAAATAATCCAATATACATATTGTATTGTGCGATAATACTCAGCAAGAGCTGATAGAAGGGAGGGAAAGTGCTCTGACTAAAGCCAGGTGAGATTTCCTTTTCATTTTTTCTATTTTTTCTCGCTTTCTACTGTTTACCTAGGTTGTTCTGTTGTTGGCACAATCCTACCATGTACAATATCTATCTACGTATGCCATTCGGATACGAAAAGGAATACGGATACACTCCACTCGAGTGCGTTCATTTAAATTTTTTGCAATTTTTAGGCAGTTTTATGCATGGCAACACAAACAAAACCGCTTGGAAATTCAACGGAAATCATTTCAATTTTCAGATACTGCACAAAGAATTTACATATATGTTTGTACATGTTTGTATGTATGTGTGTGCATACTGCCCTCAGCAATGTATGTTTATACTATGTGCAAATCAATTGCAAAGTTAAAACTCACACAAAAATTTCATTAAGTTAAAATGCGCTGAAAATGCCAAAAATCTTTCGATATTGAACTTTATTTGTTTAACTCTTAATAAAGCCACAAAACATTTAATAAACTGTGCCACATAATTAATTTAATTTGCAATGATTAAAGCTTTATGTTTAAAATATAATATAAAAAAAATAATATTTCAAAAGTAAAAAGAGTTATTCAAATAAAAACTAAATTTATTTTTGCTGACTTAAATTTTATTTACTTTAAAATGCTATCTTGAATTGAGTGCCTAAACAAATCTTTTTAGTTGTTTAATAATCTAAAACTTCTCCTTAAACTTTATGGCTCAAATTAAATCAAGAGTCCAGCTTCTTAATAGAAGAAACATAATAAATATTGAATTGCAATTAAATTAATAATGCAACACAAATTGGAACGATACATTTGCCAAATTGAACTGCTGATATTCATTTCATTTGTTTACCCGTTTTTGTCAATCTCGGCAAAGGACAACAAATAAAAATTTATTTTGATTACAAGTGCCTGGCGATTTCGTGTGCCAAGGATAATAGTTTGCCATGTTTAGCAGGCGTCGCCTGGATTTTGTGGTCCATAACCGTTGACTGTTTCGACTGCCAACTGGCAACTGCTGTCCAGTTGTCCAACTCCACTAGAAGTGGGCAAATGTCCAAGAATGTTGGGGAAAGGTTCTCCCTCTGCTGACTGTCTCCTGGTGATGTTTACTTTTATGTGACAATGCAAAGTAAGTGCACTTGAGTTGTGCTCCCGGCCTACAATCAGCTGGCAGCTGCTCAGTGCGCGATAATTAACATTTGTTACGCAGGTCAACAACTACACTATACTACAAACACACTCCACTACATGCATGCGTAAAAAGAAAAACTGTATAAAAGTCAGTGAGCTTTAAAATTGGCACGGACTCGACTCTCGCTCAATTACGGGAGTATGAGAAGTTCCATTGGCTGCTGAGTTGCCTTTGCACGGCCATTAGTCCGGGCACGGGATCGGGAATGGGAATGAAAATGGAATTGGGACTGAGAGTGGGCGTGACTGTGACTGTGGCAGAGTTCCGCCTTCAGTTCCGTTTTGTATGCATGCCATAATTGTTTGGCTAGGAAAAATAGCAGCTCGCAGATGCCAATCAATGAGAAGCCCGCTATGATGCCGCAGATGTTGCCAATTGTACCTGGAAGCAAAGGAAGAGCACACTACTATATACATACATTCGAATATATAAACAGTGTGCATATATGTATATGCAAAATTGTAATATACAGCAGAACTCACTGAAGATCTCATACCAGGCATTTTTAATAATCTGCCGAAAGTATTGAATGTGCGTTTCGGCAAAGTAAATACGTACAACGGCCAATTCGGAGCTGTCATGGCCAAAACTGTTATTGGCATCCATGTTGTTGCTGTTGCTGCAAAATTAAACTCATTTATGGCAACTGACGAAGGGTAAACGGATGTCCCAAAAAGTATCTTAATATCTGAAAACTTTAACTTTTAAATTCACTCTGTATAAACCAAATAGAATTTAACTAAGTAGAATTTTCCTAAAAGTTTTCCAATAAATTTAAAAATTGAAGTTTGGTGCTTACACGGGCTTATATAAACCATTGAGGGCCAGCGTCATGGCACCTCGGACACGGTAGCGAATCTCCGAGCAGGAGGCCAGACAGTGGGGACAGTAGAGGGCATCCTCCAGCTCATGCTCGAGTCCAGTCAAATTGACGCGACTGGTGATGACATTCAGCCATTTAACTATAACAAAGATCTTGGGATCACAAATGTTCGATGGCTTCTCCCTCTACAAACTTCGAGTACTCGTACTCACACTTGTAACGCCTCAGACACTCCATGTGCTGGAGGGTACAGAAAACTCGACCCACGTTGCCCTGAATGAATATTGTAGGTATATTGTAGGGCAGACATCCGCACAAGTGGAAGATACTGCGGGCTCGACAGGCGGAGATGCATTTACTGAATGTATAGCGACGATTGAAGTCGTGGCGCAGTTTTGTGTTCTCATCCCCAAAGAGGCATTTGCGCTGCAGATTGACGGACTCAATGATTGACTGACAGTTGACTACAACTACAACGACTTCGACTCACCACAGTGGGACTCATGTGACGTGCCTCGGGAACTGTTTCAAAGATTTTTGGATGCACGGGCAACTGAGTGTTTTCTCCACAGTTCACAAATCGCACGGAAACGCTGCCGGATTGGGGATCAGGATAATTTCCGGGCTCATAGATAGAAATCTATTTAAATAGATAGGTAAACTAATTATTTATTAATTTACTTGGATTCTCTTTTTAACCGCAAATCCATCTCTGTCATGTAGATTATAAAAATTATCGCTGTGTGAGGTCTTCAGTGTTAGCGATAGACCCATGTCGGCTCCAAAGAAACGCTGGAAATAAGGTCGATCCTTAAAGTATCTGAAAAGAAGAGCAAAAATAAATATATGGTAAGACTTTCCGGTTGTTTTGGTTTAATTTGGTTTTTTTTTGGGGTTTTTTGGGGGTTTGTTTGGTGAATATATAAAATTTTGAAAGGATTTATAGATAAATTGGTTGCCACCTGAAATAAATAGTTCATACCACACTTTTCATTGTTTTAGAACTTTGATTTATTCAAGATCTTTTAATTTTCGATTATTTACTCTTTTTTTCGATTATTTACTCTCTTCCGAAAATATCAAACTACCATAACTCTATAAAAAAATTCAACCGATTCTTTTATAGATTGTCAAGTTGATCAGTGCTGAACCTTTAACTTGATTATTCATCTAAAATTTGTTTAAATAGATGTTCATACTTTCCACGCAGATTGAAGGTACAGCAGAATCCATAGCTAGTTAACGACTCCTCAAAGTGTCTCAGGCAATCAAAGGATTTGCCAGCCAGGCGGCAGGACACAAAGATATCACTGCAATTGGGAGTTAAAGCTCGCATGCGTTTCTTGGTATTAAAGAACAGCTCATCGGGCTCTGTATCAAGGAGATCAAGGAATCCCTGAAGTTTCAGCACGTTATCATAGTCGCCCAATTCTGTGGGGCTGTAATACATGCCAAAGGCATGAAGTTCCTCATAAAAGAAACTCGCATTTCGTTGCTTGGGATCCTTGTCACTGCTGTAGAGGAACGATTTAAGAAATCTAAATATTTTAAAGAGAATTTTTACTTACAGTTCCTGGGCATAATTGCGGACAGCGCGACTGGAAATGCGATTCATGGTGCAAACGGAGACGGCGGGCAGATCGACATTACTCACCGGATACTGCGGATTGTATATGGTGGTCACGAGGACCTCCGTGTTATCCTTGTACGTGTGCCAAACGAATGCGATTAGCACACTCAGCGCAGTTATATGGAAAATCAGCCAGAAAAAACTGTGGGGTCTCATTGAAAGGACAACGACGACAGGATGTCACTGATAAAGCTACTTACCGTTCCTGAATGCGATATCCGTGCTCAACTAATTTGCCATAACAATGGAACGAGAGATTTTCCAGCAAATCCTTTAACGAAGCGCCAAACGACAATTTCTGTGGAACAGTTTCCTCATCGCGAGCCACGACAGGTGGCTTATTGGTGGTGGGTCGGGCGGGTCTGGTCGGTATCCACCAGACGGCGTGTCCAACCGCCAAACGTTGGCGGAGCTTTCGCTGTTCCCGTTCTCTAATTGCTGCCATGTTTGGCACTCACTCAGCCCGTTTCTGGATTGCAACTGTTGCGGCTGTCGAAGCATTGCGACTCTTTTTGTAGGCCGACCTCCAACAGTCGCCGGTTGTCCTGTCATTGTCATGGTCATGGGGCACAAAACGAGGTACGGGAGGTCCTCTACATGTTGGCTCATTTTAATGAAAATTTTGCAGTCATGTCGTGCGTGTTGTTGTAATTAGGCCTCGTGTTCCAACTTATTGCCAACAAATTAACTGCGACATGGCACGTGGTGTTCAGGCAACGTTCTGCCTTTTCCATTGCCCCGTTTCTAGGCCTGCCTCTCGATTCGTCTTGGCAATTTCCCTTAATTGTCAACAATTTAAAATGAAATTAGTTAAACGCGCGTTAAATGTCAGCCGAAACGGAAACATCATCATCAGCGCCAGCGCCAGCAGGACTCAAGTAGGTCATGTCCTTTCTGATTTCAGGTTCCCCTGAATACATTTTAAGGATAACAAGCCAGGATAATTATTGTAATTGTGGATAAATGTATTTTTATTTCCCTTTTCCCCAAATTTCATAATGATTCTGAATATAGATAAATGTATTTTTATTTCAAGCAAGTTTATTATAGTACAAATTAGAGCAATGTCTTTTTTATAATAGTTTAATTTCCCAAAATCCATATAAACATATTACAAATTGTAAAAAAAAATTTTATTGCTTTAGTTGGAAATTACAAGTTTTCCCCACACGTTGCTTTCTTTTGTGAGACAAAATAAATAGGAATAGTGTTAAGGCTTATCTGAAATTGAAATTTTTAGAATTGTCCTAAAAATTTTTACCATTTTTTTTAAATAAACAATGTACAATTTCAAAATTGTGTCTGAGGTGTATTAAATTTTTAAGGATAAATGTGTAGCTTGGTGGCATCGAGTATCCTAGCCCTGTTGTTGGCCTTATTACGATCTATTATACGATTACAGGCCATATAAAAGATCTTAAAAAAGTGATAAAGCAACTCGAAAATGGCGACCAAGGAAAATCCCATTAAAATCGACAAAATATTTCCAATGGTGCCTGAAAAATTCGAACAAGTTAGTAACATAAAGCAAGCACTTTTATCACAATTACTTACTTAATATCTCAAACCATTCATTGTTCAACAATCTCATATACAGATGGGCATGGGGTTCCCCGAAGTAAACTCTCAGCACGGATATATCCGAGCTGAACTCTGTATCATTATTCTCATTGGGCTTGAGAGTAACTAGATAGTTGTCAATGGGCAACATGCTCATGGAAATGCGATACTGAACATCATCACACGAAGGCAGGCAGTGGGGACAGTACAGTGCCTCTTCGATTTCACGTTCCAGACCAGGAATTCTCACCCGTTCAGTTAGCACGTTATTCCACTTGACTGCAATTAGAGATCGATCAATAAAGTAGAGTTAATCGTAGCTTTAAATTACTCACATTGGTACTGATTGAGACAGGAGATGTGGGTAAGTGTGCAGTATACGACACCTTCCAGGGTGTCCACCAGCTCCAAGGGCATTTGAAAGGGCAAACAATTGCACAAGGCGATAATACTTTGAATCCGACATCGGGTGATGCAATTGGGAAAGGTATAAACATATTTATTTTTAACGCTGGGCGTATAGGACTCACTATGAAAGTAGCATCGTCGCTGGAGGAGAAGAGAATTCATCAATAAGTCATCATTTTATACTGAGTACTTACTCCAGTTGGTGAAAAAGAGGTTAAACTCTTATCGGTATCAATAATACGTGGAAATATTTTCAGGAAACTCTCCTCCCTTTGTCCTGGAAACATTTCCAGGGCATTTGAAGAGGCAATCGAAGCGAAATTATTTGCATCATGAATGATGACAATGTATCCATTGGTATTCAAAACGGGTGTAAAATAATCATCATGACTTGCATTAAGCACAACCGTTAGACCCTGGGACTGGCTTGCAAAGCGATTTTTAAAGTTCCGCTTCTTAAGTCTGACAGGAAATGAAATGTATAATATGCAAGATATATTGACATAACAGACAGAAGCTATTACCTGTTCTGAGTGTTAAAAGTACAACAGGGTCCGTATTTGGTAAGACTTTCCTGAAAGGCAGCCTCAGTGAAGCAGGGTATATCAATGTTGGACAAACTGCACTTCAAGATGTACTCCTCACATTTGGGCGCCAGCTTAAATAACATTGTTTTTATTTAATTAGTATTGACGACATAAAACACTTTCAATTGTACTTTAAATTAAACTAAAAGAGGTAATTACAACAAATAAAAAATTAATTTAATCAATAAAATATATAGTAAAATTGCTATAAATAACTAACCATTTTCATAATTCGACGCGTATTGAAAAAAGTTTCATTGTTCCTGGTGCCAAAAAGATCTAGAAATGCTTGAAAATTAAGATACTCCTCGGTATCGCCGTTGTCATTTGCCAAAAAATACAATTTGCTGAGATGTTTAAGCTGATCCACATAAAACGTTAACTCACGCACCGAAGGATCATTCTTCTGCCTGAGGAAAGACAATCAGATGAGGCCAAAAATTGAGTTGGGTTTTGGGGGCTACTCACAACTCGAGGGCATAGTTGATGACGGCCTGCCTGGAGATTCGATTGTTGGAACATATTGACACAGCCGGAAATGGCACATTTTCGATGGGATAAAGTGGATCCTTCAGATTGATGACAAAGTACTGAGCGATAAATTGCTCCCAGGTAAGTAGAAGGACAGCCACCATTGTGAAGAACATGGTCATGTGCACCGCCAGCCAAATTAATCTGCAAATAAACCAAAAGAGGGGTTTGAGTATGAAGCATCCACACAGAAGGTAAGATAAACGCACATGGCACACGGCTTTGAGGTAAAAACGAAAACGGAAATGAAAAATGTGAAAAAATGCATTGCAAAAGCGGAACAAAATGAGTTGAGACGTTGACGATGACGATGAAGTTGATGATGAGGAGAATGACAGGAGGACAGCTGTAGAGACAAAAGATATCAGAGTCTCTGTGAAAATTGCAACAGAAAATTTTGTATGGGACCACGTTGCGTATGAGTAATGTCGCATCAATGGCAGCAATGGCAACGTCAAGTTGTCTTTTTATCTGTCGCGCACCTCTCCAGCAGAGTTAACTCCGGTGCCACCAGCTTGTTGTATCCCTGCAAGGATATATTGCGCACCAATTCCACCATATCCAGATAAAAGCTGGAGCCAAGCGATGCCTTCCGCCCACCATCATTGGCGCCCACTTTACCGGCATTCGGATTTTTAATCCACCAGATGGCATTGGATGTTGATTCAATATTAACCATTCGAGCGCACAATTTTAACGATGATGTCAAAGTACGAGAAAATCGCGTTCGCGTTGATTCCTGTCCTTGTCCTTGCTTGTGTTGTCCTCGCTGGCAACTGAGCGTCTTTGTCGCCTTTCAGGTGCACGGTCGTGCAGTGGGCGTGGCATGGTCCTAATGTAAGTTTGTCATTAACGTATGTTTTAATTGTCATTAAGTCTACTGGCCGGCACAGCATAATGATTAAAGTTTTTGATTGCTTATTGTTAGAAGCAGAACACGCAAATATAATAAAATTAACTAATTTCCAATTGCAAACGATTACCTAGCAAACTTTAATCATTAAAGTAAACACCATACCATCTTGCAACTATCGCATACATGAATGCACTTCTGTAAATATCGCATATCGATACTTAGTTCAATTGATCTTGTTCAATGTTCTACGATCTCATCTTCTAACTTCGCCAATAAAAGAAAAACGAACAATTGTAGCCGCGTCTTTTTACTAACTTATATTCGAAATTAGCAAATCGGCAAAATGGGGAACCAAAATAGTTTCTCCTCGAAACTCTTATAGTAAAAAAGAGCAGCATACTTTCAGGCGGGTGTTTAATTTGGGTAGCCAGCGTTGCCAGATACTTGAAACAATTTCAAAGTGAATGACCGTTAGGAAAACGATTCAATGAGAATAATATTATAGAAATTCATTTGCTTATTTATAGATTTGATACTTTCTTAATGTTTTACTCCTATTAAGACAGCAGAATATATTTATAAGTTTCTTTAACTTCGACTAATATCAGTCGGTAAATTAAAAATAAAACAAGAAAATAAACATATGAAATATTCAATTAAACTATCTTATTTAAAATTAATTTAAGTCTAAGTTGATGTTTTTAGCGTACTGATGGCCAAAAGGGTTGTCCTGGATAATTGCGGGCGCCCACAAAGGCATATTGATTGGGATTAATGACACGAGCAATGTCCGTATAACTGCGCCCAGATCGCTGTGATTGGTAACCATATCCATAAGCAGGCCAACCAACAGCCAGGGATAGTAGTGTGAACCAGGCCAAGAGCAGGAGTAGTAAGTGATTTCCTTGCAACGGAGACATTCTGTTTCTAGCAGATTGCCGTTAAGAACTGCGCCTCAATGTCGCCGAGTAGAAGCCTTTTATATGGTTTACACCTAGTCTATGGCCAGAAGAGCATTTTCATTCGGATGCCGATTTATCGATCAGGTTTTTTGCCATTGTGACATGCGTCGCATGTACTGTTATTCCATTGTCAATACACTCCTTCTAGCGTGTCTCGATGTGGATCTCCAAGTTGTTTCATCCCGTCAAAATGTCATTCACACTGCGATCGTTAAGTTATAAATAAATATCAACAATCACGTTTTTTACTCAGAACCAAGATAGAGAGTAGATGAGTGTACACTCATAGATCTGCACCGATCTTAGTTTGTGATACTCGACTGTATACAAAGTGTGAATGATTTGGCTAAACGAACATAAGTCTGACTATTTAAACAGTAATTAACATTGAAGTCTGTCAAATGACGTAGGTGCGCCTCTCTTTATGTTTTTTAAGCTCGTAACAATGGGGAGATCTATTGATTCCAGAACTAATGCATATATTATGCGAACACCTGTAATTTTGTTCACTTCCTGCAATGTCAATTCCATTGTGGTCTAAGGGGAACTACCATCTGACTGTGCACTCGATTCGCATATCTGGAGACACTTCAGAAATATCACTGAGTCAGTACCCATTAAAAAACAGTATTTCAATTCTGTGCATAATCAACGGACTGTAAAAAATATTTAAGTAATGATGTACATGAATTTTAGGGAAAAAAAACAGCTATTGAGCTGTCTCACCAAAAAAAATATGAAAAGATAATTTCAGTTGAAACACTTGACTTTTTCTTGGGATCTAAAAAGTAATCTTACATTATTTCCCCATTTATCATGAATACTGAAATGATCACTTGTCGCATGTGTAAGGCTAATTATAATTTTTATAAAAACATTTGTAATTAATGTTAGGAGATAATTTATTGAGTTGCTTAGCAATCAAACTTAATGGATTAATTCAACTAATAATACTGGCGCATTCAAATTGAACCCAATTATTACCAGTCCAGTTTAGAGACAATTTTTAGGCAGCAAAGTTCAGAGAGATTCTAAAAGATTCTCAATTAATACAAATTTAAAAGTTGTGCCCAGTTTATCAGTTTAACGAATTACTAGCTATACGAAGTTTATTGAAATTTACTGTATAACCATGATATTACTTAAGATAACTTATTCTTCACACTAATCCAGACTAGACAGTACTTTAATTCATCGCACTTGCTTCAATGAATTACTTATTGTTAGTACGTAATAAAATGTACAAAATTCAGTTTGCTGGGCGTGATTCGCGTGACAGTTACGTGACACTCCCATCTCTATAACTGACCTAGTCGCAGTTCCGTCACGTACCATCGACGAGTCTCACTCGACTAGTGCTAACTACTTATGTTTTATGTCTCTGTTTGTATGTCTGCATATTCATGTGCGATAATAAAGTTAAATTCAGACACTGCAATGCACAACACACTGTAAATTAAGTGCATTTACAAAAGACAAGTTCAGGTCAAAGTTTTAATTTAAGAAAGAAAGATTTAGTTAAAGTATAATTACTATTCTATAATTTTTATTCATCTTTTAATTGCTGCACATTCGTCATACAACATTAAATTTGCTCATATCATAATTGTATTATTTAACCCCACAGGTGGGAATAGGGAGCGTGGGGAATGTAACGTCCAGAGCCGAGACCGAGGTATCTATCCGGAGCAAGAACACGCGCTATTTCAGAGTAGGTGCGTCCTGTGCGCTGACGACTTCTCGTTGGGCGGGAGTAACCTCCATAACCTCCAGAATTGCCATAACCTCCATAGTTTCCATATCCTCCATAGCTTCTGTATCCTCCATAGCTTCCATATCTTCCGTAGCCTCCGTTATAATTGTTGGAATAGCCAGAAGCATAGCCTCCTCCGTAATCTCCATAACCAGCACTTCCGTAATATTTTAGTCCTTTCAGAGCCTTGAAAAACAAGGCGTTACTTGACTCCAGGCAGTTGGCCCACAGACAAATGAAAATCATCAGAATAGGAACTTTCATGTTGTGTGTTATTCTTTTCGAAGTTCGTCAGAGTTCTGTGGCAATCTTCAGACGATTCACACCTATTTATACCCTGCGAATAGAGTCAGGAGTGTGGATTGGATGACACATGGCAATCTTAATGGTTTTATTTTAATGTCCACCTGGATCACTGGAGATCTGCTGGCATAATGCTAATGCCCATCCAAGTAGCAACAACTTTAATGCATTACTATGAATTACTTGGACGTTAACAGATGGAACCACAAAGTTGAGCATGCCGAGCACGTACGTGATCAACGCACCGCTCGCCAAGAAGCGGATCCAGAGACGATCCGATAAACAGCTACCGTCTTCATCAGTCATCTGTCCATCCGTCGCGTATTTCCTCTCAAGCTTTTTGAGCTCAGAGCTTTTATTTTTCGAGCATTATTTGATTTTTGTTTACAATTTTGATGATCACATAATACGCTCCGTTTGAGAGTAAACCTTGCGATCGCTCATCTTGCATTGATTAGCACCAGTGTTGCCGTTTCCAAAAAACTCACCATAATTTTTGGAAATAACCACTTGGCAATGACTAAAAACCCACCAAACTTGTTTTGAGCAAATTTATTTATTTTTTATCTTTAAGAATACGCAATTTTTCGATTTATTTTATTTATTTAACTGTGCACTTATTTTATAGAACCTCTTCGAAATTCAGTCTGATTTTATTCGTTTGTTACATGTTTGTTTCAGATATCATGATGAAATTTGAAATGCAATTGACTGATAAGTGATTTTGTTAAGATGGAAATTAAAACTCTTTTAAAAAAGTTAGTTTATTTTTTAGTCTAAAATGATGAGTTTTCCTACAAATGACAAACACATAACTGCTTTATTCTAAAATTAAAATATTTATTAATAAAAATTGAAATGTATTTCAAACAGCACCATTTAAAATGTTAAAAATGTTTTGTTATTTTGCAAACTTAAAACTAAAATAAACCCATCAAATAAACAATTTACTAGTATCGAACAAAAAATATATATTACTAAATGTAGTGGTAAAACAACCAAAACGTCAACACTGATTAGCACTCAATCAGTCGAGCAAAAACAAACAAACGGAAGACAGGTTTTGAATACAGATGTGATCGATGCGATCTCTTTAAGCATAACACCAACCACACTCTCCCCTCAGTTAGAATTGTCATCTCTCGGCGCATGGGCGTTCAAATAATTCCATTCAGTCTGTCGCGAACATGACGCGAATTCGATTAAATATGCTGGCGGTCTTCGTGGCGTGTCTTCTGCTCGGAATCCGCACGTGCTCGGCACAGTTTGCCATTGCAACGTCGTCGGCATCCGCGGGTGGTGCAGTGGCATCTGCCGGTGGAGTCAGCGCCGTTGCGCAGTTGCCACAATTTGGATTCGGCTCGAATGGATTTGGCTTTAACGGATTCGGCATGAACACCAACTTCAACCCCTTTAACAATTTCCCGGCTAATAATCGTGGCGGACATAGACCTGGCAATGGACAGCCAGCACCACCTCCCGCCATGCAGTGGAGCATCAACTGGAATGGAGGCGGTAGACAACCAGCTTCTGGCTGGGGCAACTGGGAGAGTCAAGGGGGCAATGGAGGATGCGGTTTTAGCTGCGGACAAACTGCACCTGGTTGGAATGGAGGAGGAGGAGGAGGTGGTAATTGGGAATATAACTCTTGGTGGGGTGACGGAGGAAGTGCAGCACCTCCTGGATGGGGAAATGGAGGAAGGCCACCACCAGGTTGGCCAAATGGAGGAAGACAACCACCAGGTTGGCAAAATGGAGCAGGACAACCACAACCAGGCAGGGGAGGTGGAAACGCATTTCCACCACAACCAGATAGAGGAGGTGGAAACGCATTTCCACCACAACCAGGCAGAGGAGGTGGAAACGCATTTCCACCACAACCAGGCAGGGGAGGTGGAAACGCATTTCCACCACAACCAGGTAGGGGAGGTGGAAATGGACAACATCCAGCCGTTCCATCTAATGGCCACAACAATGGACCACCGCGTCCCGTTAATCCACAACCACCAAACAAGAATGGCAATGGCAATCCTCCCACACCAAAACCAACACCACGACCCACTAAACCAATGCCCACCAATAATTCCACTCCCGACACGCTAATCATTGGCAAAAATCCGCCACCTTTAATATCACCCACTCCCCCGCCAAATCAGGGAGACACACTGATCGTTGGCACAAACCGGCCACCGCTGGTGCCACCACCACAGCCGACTCCAACACCACCACCACCAACAGCAGCAACACCATCAACATACTCGCATTCCATAGAGCTCTCCCGACTTCGTGACATCGTCTTCCCCAACTCATTGCAATATGTGGCAAATCCCAGAGAGGAAGCTCCAGCGGAAGACATCGACATCCGCAGATGAGAGTAGAGAGTTCTGTCAGATCGTTCAGCTATGACTGCCAATATATGTATATATTTAAAAATATATCCATACATATAACCAGCACAAAATAAAATAAAATAAAATATTTTGATTGTGAAGATGATTTGAACAATATAAGAACATATTATATGATACTAAAAACATTATTTTATTTTCTCAAATGTTATTAAATTTTACATATACATATGTATTTATTGCCAACGTCGGTAACTTAGTCCACTAGGCCACAGAATCCCATACAAATTTTGCTGGATTTTTTTTAAGCCTTTTACATTTTTTATTAAATAGATTTAAGATATAAAAAAATTATAGTTAGTAAAATATAAAAATGGTTGAAAGTCATACATATTTTTTACAACCAACACTCAGAAATGCTTTTATTATTTTTTTAACCGAATAGTTTTGAAAATTTCACAAGCAATTTATTCCATATCATCATTAAATAAACGGAATTAAACTTTTAACAATGCTATTTAAATGGCCATGACTGTAGATTTGTATTTTTTGTAGATTTAATAATTATAAGTTTTTGTTTGTGAATTGGCACGGCTCAGTAACCTCAGGAGAACTCAAGTTCTCTCTCTTTTCAAAGTGAATAAACCGAGAAAAGTGAATATTCGTAAACAGAAAACAGGTTCGTTGAGTTGACAGACAACATTAAATAATTATATGCCAGAGAGAAGGGCATTCTTTTTATTAATAAATTATGTACTGTATTTTGGCTTATAAATATTAAGGTATCATATCGTTTAATTATTACAAATTAATTTAGCATCCTTTTGTAGGTATTATGATCACAAATGACTTTTAGTAACCATGTTTTTGATAGCCATCCACAGAGTTGTGAGCTGTGCCAGCTGATCTTCCATATTGCTGTCCATAGTTGGGAGCGGAGTGTTGATAGTGATTATGATTAGGATGCTGCGGTTCGGGATAATACCCTTTAAAGGATCCCTGGGCGGGTGCATAGTTATAGTCTTGTGGAGGCGACTGGTAACCAGCATTGCCATAACCATGAGAGCTGCCTCCTCCATAGTAGTAGTCATAGCCATGATCGTAGCCCTCCTGTATGAGTGGACCACTTGGATGCATCGGATAAACGGGATATACGGGATGTACTACGATGTGGTGGATGTACCGGATGTACAGGTCTATATGGTTCCGGGTGAGAGTAATGTGGTCCATCGTCCAGCACGTTTAGCAACACCTCAGCCATCCGATCGAATGTGGGTTTGGCCTCTGAGCCCATTAGGAGTAGAAGCACCAGGAACGGTAATCCAATGACGAGCTGCATCTTCACTACAATTTATTATTTGTTTGACGATCAATGAGCGATTGATGCATGCTTATATAGCATGGAGTACACAAGCTGATAACTGTGAGTGTAAGTGAATTAATATACGAGTATATATAAATCCATTATATATTTCCAGAAATAATCGGTCAACTGGATGGACCGGCGAGGTCGTCCAAGTAGCAAGGTCTTTCACCAAAATTCCTAGAAAAATTAAACCAAGATCTGTTTACAGCTTCTGTCTTAATTATTTAATAAAATTTTGGGACTCTTTCAAATATTAACCAAAAACGAAAGATTTTCCCGTATCGGCGAAGTATTGATACTCTTCCAAAGCTTCCTTTGTAGAAAAAGATTTTTAAACAAAAATTAAATGTTTACCCATTTTTTTCATTTTGATACAGAAATATACAATCTGTGGCTTTGGCTAAGATATAATAGGTTTATTTTTGAGAGATTGTACCTATGATAATTGTATCATACATTTACACATGTGTTCATACATTTTATATATCATCTAAAAAGTATTAATGCGTAGATCATATTTGAAGGTCTACGATGCGGCTTCTTTGGTTCAAAATATAGTTCAATTCAAATTTTAATAATATATAATAAAAATTGACAAGTAAGAGTTGTGTAAAGATTGTATAATAAAAATTGGAAATAAAAGTTAGGGTTAAATTTCTATATTAAAAATAAAAAAATTAAAATTGTATTGAATTTTTATCAATCAAATTAATTTTAATAATAAAAAATATTAATATTTTTAATTTTTTGAATAAAAATAATAATTGTATAATAAATGTAATTGATTGTATGATATAATCATCTAATCCGCCTAACTCTAGCTGCCTGCCAAAAAAAAACTGGACCTTTGTCAAGCCTCATTCAAAATATATACTTGAGGGGAACAAAATTACAATACCCTTGGCAAGAGTATAATATAGAGAGAATTTAGAATACGTTCTCCCGAGATACTCGTGTTGTTATTCATTCCTCAATGAAGCTGACCTTATTGATAACCCCAAGGCAGACGCTCGGCATCGCATCAACTTTAAATACTTGTCGATTGAGGTTTGAAGGTCCAGTTTCATTGTAGGCATCAACATGCACTGGGGACTTGTCTACTTAGAGCTGCTACTCGTGCTGGCCATCGGCCTGACCCAGGGATCGCACTTTTCCCGCGACGAGAGCAGCGAGGACGCCAAGACCGAATTCAATTTGGCCTCCACCTTGAAGGGAGGCATCACCAGCAATCGTCACCATGCGCGTGCTCATCTCAACTCGCAACTGTATCCGGAGATAACGCAGCTACCCAGTCAACAGCCAAGTGCTGGGTATATATCAGCTGATATTGATGAACCGTCGGCACATGAGAGCGGCGGCAGTGGCATTGGCACCTTGGATGTTCATGTGGGTCCTCCTGGCAATCGTGTGGTTGCTCCTGGCAATCAGCAGATCGGTGGGCCTAGTATTTATCCAGCTGTGCCTGTTGGAGGACCAGCTGCGCCGTCTTTCTATCCAACGCTTGCTTTCAATCCATATTCCGGCCAAGGGGTGCCTCCTGGCAGTACTTATCCAGCTCCGTCTGCTGGACAACCAGTTGGATACACACCTCCGTCGTCAGTCTATCCACCTATCGCTCTCAACATAGCCAATCCGAATCCATTTCCAGGCCAATACTTGCCACAGTATCCCATATATCCGCAGCCAGCGCCATATCCAGTTTATCCCGGCTATCCAGGACAACAGCCAGGTTTGCCACCGCAGAGCTATCAGAACCAACAACACTTTGCACCAGCAAGGCCACGCGAGCACTTCGATCGCAGCTTCACCATGAACACCGAGTACAAGGAGGATGGGGTGCACAAAGGACCCTTCGAGGTGCTCAACAACCACAAAGGTCAGGGCTATGGCAGCGGCTATGGAGGCGGCTATAATGGCGCCTTCAATAGGCCAGGTTACTGAGAGAAAAACACAAACATATAAACAAATGTATAAGTTATAAGTTAGGTGTAAGCTTACCACATTCCGAGGCAGCTGCTCCTCAACAAACTTGATTTGTGCACGCCCAAAACCAAGGTAATTAGCAATGTTCACGGCGTTGCACCTTGAAGACGACAGCGGAGCACGAGGACAACTTTTGGCCATTGTCCTGTACACATATACACATACATTCATCTATCTATCTATCTGTGTATATATAAATAAGGACACCCTACCTTGCGAACCGGAAAAAAGAAATATAAAGTGAAAAAACTGAAACATGCATTTGAGTTTGAGTTGCTTCATAATTTTGTTAAGGAAGCACACAAAGGAAATAAAACTACCTGGCTGCAGGCAGCCGAAAAAAGAGAAGAACGAGCACACAATAGGAAGGAGGACGAAGGACGAGGGACAGACTTGGTGCCGACAATGAAAGGTGGTAGAAAATCAACGTCAAGGAGACAGACAGACAGACAGGCCCTTTTTCAGGCTCAACTGCAGCGCTAGAAATCGCTGGGTTATTATTATGTATGTATGTATGTGATTTGTTGGACAAAGACGATTACGGGAACGGGAACGGGATCGATGTCGACGTCTTGCGGCGCATGCGCAGCCCGCCACGCAGAGCCCAATATCAATTTGGCGCTAAAAATGTGCAGACAAACGCGCCAAAAATAAGTAAAATCAGACCTAAAAAATACATAAACTATTATACTCTGTACATATAAGGTAAATAATAAAGAAACAGACCTGAAGATTAACAAATCCAAGGAAATGCTCCCAACTTCTGGTATTTCACAAGGAACCAAAACAAATTGGCGCCAAAAAATAAAACAAAAGCTGAAAAACAGACATAAATTAACGTATATAGCAGATATGAGTTAAATTAGTAATACTCACTTGAAAAGAATTAATTTAAATTAATATTGAAGTAATTATCTGTGTTATGAAAAAAGGCCTCAAAATGCTAAACAAATTCAAGAAATTCTAAAAATTCAGTTATGCTTATAAATTATTTTTGTAAAAACAATTAACATTTTTAATTTAAGAACGGACATAATTGTTTATTGAATCTCTTGACTGGCGTCATACATACATACATATACATGTACACACATACACGTACATATTATGGAATACACGTATACAAACATAAATAGCTAAGAGTTAAGACAATGCGACAATACATGAATTGTTAACAATAACATCATTTTACAACAACTACAACATTACATACATAATAATATGGAATTGGGATCGATTTTAGTTTTCTTCTTCTTTTGTCAATTTGTTGTTAGCACTACCGAGGAATTGTTTAAACATATTTATACATATGGTTAGTTGAGTCGTTCAGTCCATGTTAGCTTTGGTGTCCACCAGCATCAAAGGGTTTTGTTTGGGTTTGGCGTTGCAATTGCTTAAAGTATGTGTAAAATTTATTGTTTGTTCTGATTGATTATAAATATTTAGCATACATTTGTGCGAGTACTTAGGATGAGAGGGGCTGCTTGGCTTCGTGAAGGGGGGACATGATTAAAATGTAAACAATAAACGTAAATGGAAATGGAAACAATGATAAGTGGTAAACGTTAAATTTATAAGTCATAAGTGTAATCAGCAAACACAAAAGTACAAAATAAAATTGAAATTAAAATCAAAACAAATATATGAATAGATAGATATAAGTAGAATGGACGACAATGTTGTTTGGTTGTTTGCGTATGCGTATGCGTGATTGTCCAAATGTGGTATAATTAAATGAGGCGTCTTAATGTCTAATGAAGCGTAACATTTGTTGCTCATAATCAATTTGGCTAAATGGCGTTGCAAGAGCGCGAGGATCAAGGTTCAGGTGCTTGCGTTGCTATCGTTCAGATCGAGATTGCTTTGGAACATCTCCGCGTTGGTGAGCAGCGGCACCTTGGCCACCTCATGGAATATCTTGTGTGAGTACTTGTTCCGTATCGTCTTGATGGTGGACCGCGGCTTGCGATGAAGTCCCGCATTCAGCACTGGCACCAACTCGGCAAACTGTGCCAACTGATATCCGGTGTAGTAGATCAACGTTGGTGTCCAGGTCTGATTATCCAGATTAGCGGCCCCTCCATGCATGCGCAGTGCCATAAAGAGAGCTGCCGATGCCATCTGCGAATCACTGAATCCAATGGTGGCATAATCCATCAGCGACAACTCCAGAATATAACGAGCCAGTGTCAGCGTGGGCATCTGCACCTTGGCACAGCGAGCGTAGCGACGCAAGAAGCGATAGGAGAGCGGTATGCCGAGATCATAGTTGATGACACGCAGCGTTTCCATTTCCATTTTGACCAGCTCGTCGTGATTGTAGGCGCCATCGCAGATATACAGAAAGTCCTCAATCAACGGCGGCTGGCGTTCATCATACTTGCAAGCAATGAAGAAGGCAGCTGCGCCCAAAAGTTGCAGCTTCTCCTTGTTGATGACCTCGCGGCACAAGTAGAGATCAACAATTTTGACAGCCAGATAGAGAGTTTCATGGTTGAGCTCAAAGGTCTCTTGCACCTCGACCATCCAGTCGACCAGCAGTGTGCGCATCCAGGTTGTCAAATGAATCTGCGTTGGCATGTAGTCCTTGATGGGAAATTCCGGTTCGCGCTGTTTCAAGTAGTTGAATATATCCATGGCATAGTGCGACACCTGGAAGGGATCATCCCAGTTCTTGGCATCAAAGTCTTCCACATCTTTGGGCACAGGCTCCACGGCCGTCACCATGGATGCAGCGGCAGATGCCTTTAGTAGAGCTTCCTCCGTTTGCATTTGTGGCTGCTGTTCAGTCTTTTGATTCAATTTGGCGGCAGAGCGACGTCGCGCTGCCTCAAAGTTGCCGGACAAGCGCATGGACTCGCAGCTGGACACATCCTCCAGCGCGGACAGGTATAGGCTCTCTTCACCCTTGTTAAAGTCATTTGATATGCGTCGCACCGGCTTGATTGCAGCTGCAGCCGGCGGAGGCGGTGCAGCCAACTTTTGTTGGACAGGAGCGGGCATAGAAGCCGCAGCCGGTTTCTTTTGAGCCACTGGCGGTCTTCGCCTTTGACACGCCAGCGCCTCCTCCATTTTGTCCAACACTCGGTGACACCTTTCCACTGGATCATCGCACTTTGATGATGCGCGCGTCATAATTTTATTTGTGGTAGTAGTGGTAGCTACAGGAGCTGGAGCTGGTGCGGGCGCAGGAGCGGGAGGGGCTTTGGCAACGCCTACAACGTTCAGATTGTCAATATTCTTAGCATCGAGAAGCGCCTGCAGTTGCTGTGCCGTCGGCTTTCTGGGCAACTGCGTTTTAGTGTCTTCGTCGCCATTCGGCTGCAGCGTCATAATTTTCACATTGTTGGTCAAGTTGCCCAAAGCCGAACGCTTGATCTTGTCATTCTTGATGGGGCTATTATCGGCCTTGCGTTTAGCTCGCGTCTGCATATTCTCCACATTTGGATCAATGTTGTTGATGTTGTTGTTGCTGGCGGCCCGTCGGGTCAGCCCCTTGACTCGAGCCCCTGCCATGGGCAAAATAGCGTTCATGGCCGCCTGGCTAGATGCAGCAGTGCGAGTGGTACCTTTGGTTGGCGCCATTTTGAATTGCTTGTGTTATTTGTTGTTGTCGCTATCGCTTTCGTTGTATTTGTAGTTGTAGTTATCCTGCTACACAGCGACTGCGTGCGCGTTAGATTTTCTTGCGGTTTCGTATTGCGCCTTTCACTTAATATTTGAGCTTTGTTAGAGGTATAATTGCTCAAGTTTGGTTTTTAATTGTGAGAAAAACTACTTTATGATTGCTTTATATATTTTTGTAGTTTTAAGCGTTGCTTTGGCCTCACAAATTCACTTTTCACTTGGACTTATGACGCTTGGCCGCTCTGCTCATAACGGCGCTTGCAAAGATACAAAAGTGAAAAACAGCGCCAGCTGCATATGTCAAAAAATGTGAAGTTGGCTGCGGCGTCGCTTTATAGGGTTGTCATGGGTCTAACACAAATAAGCGTTGCCAGCACACTCAAATCAATTGCTGTGTACTTTGTTGCAAAGCACAAATGTACTAAATCAATGATCTGGCAACACTGAAACAAGTAAATAGCCGCTGCACAGAAATGCAACAGTAAATTTGAATTTAACGAATAAAATGTACAAGTAAAACGCGCAGTCCAATGTGTATGAATATTTAATTTGACTAATCACAGATATAACGCATTAAATTAGATACTACTTCCAAAGCTTGATGACACCATCGCGCGACGCGGACGCCACATATATTTGACCCTTGTCCTTGCACATGAGCAAGTCCGTGATGGCATCGTGATGAGTTGCTTTGGGCATATCCGGTCCCGACCTGGGACTCTCCTCTGTGGAAGTTCGCAGTTGCTGCGAATCGCCGGCACTGCTCTTCGGAATGATTTGCTCCTCGATCACCTGGCTGCCGTCAATGAGGCGGTAGCTGGAAATGTAAACAAATTCTATAGGAATGCAGGATCAATAGAAGGATCACCATCATTAACTTACCTATAGTTAAAGGTTAGATTTGTCAAATTATCATTTGCCGCAGGCACCTTAAGGGACGAGTTCTTTGGTGATCCTATATCCCAGTAGCGGATGCGCTGATCCGAACTTCCGGTCAGAATGAACGGAGAACCATCGACAACGCCACTCAAAATACCACAGGAAGTGGCTGGATCGTTGAGACTGGTGTTGGTCATAACTGGCGCGGAGCTGGCCCACAGCACTGTCTGGCGTTGACCCGTCTCGATGTTCCACACGGACACTTCATTATTGGACTGCGATGCAGAGATCAAGTATGACGGTTCAGTGGGATGACAGGCTACCTTACGAATCCACGAGTCCGCCGGATGCTTAATCTCAGTTATGGGCAGCCGGAAACGCAAGTCCCAGCAGATGTGCTTGCCACCGCTGGTGCCTGTGGCCAGCCAAGATCCCGTGGGGTCCGCACAGATGGTAGTGATGACACCGTGACGCAGCTCGTTCTGCAATCTCCAAGCGCTGTGCTGCATCCGTGTATCCCAGGCCACAATGCCGCCGTAGAGCGTTGCATAGACAATGACGTTCTGCGCCGCCTGATCATAGGCATGCATATCCACAACGGGGCCATCATTATATTCACTGCGAGAGAGAGAGAGAGAGTAGCATTTAATTTAATGGGAATTATACGATCATTTATAACTAACAAGTGGGCGCGGCTGCAGTCGAGTTTGCTCGACTGTTAGATACCCTGTGCCAGTCTATATATAGTAGAATATTGGTTATCTTATAAAAAAAACCTCTTTACGAGGTAAAAGTCTAGTGACGAAAACAGTTTTATGCCCCAAAATTTCTGATATCCAATTTTGTGACGAATAATATTAAGTTTTACATATAAATTATTTTAAAAAAAATTTTGCATTCGGCACATTGCGCTAAAATGTCTCAATTCTTTATATAAAACTAGGGGGCTCCGCCCCCTGCTCGCTTCGCTCGCCAACCCCCGCTCGCTTCGCTCGCAAAATTGAAAGGAGTTTCTTTTGTTGTCCGGTTTAACAAATTAAAACTGCTCGCTTCGCTCGCCAACCCCTAGCTCTCTGCGCTCTCAAAATTAAAAAGAACATCTTTAGTAGTCCGTTTTAACAAATTTATATAATATAGCATTTTTTGACGAAAAACGCAAGTATTTAACTTTAGTGTTTTAATGTTTTTCCCCGGTAATTTGACTTAGGTTAAAGACAGATTTATCGATTCAGCTGGAAAAATCCAGATTTAGCGGGAAAAGGCTAAATTTGGCGGGAAAAAGCTAAATTTGGCGGAAAAAAGCTAAATTTGGGGAAAATGTCAAAATTTAGCAAGAAGAGCTAATCTATGAGTTTTGTTAGGATATCTCATACAACAACAGAGTTTTTGGTTCTAAAAGTTAATTTGCATCCGATTGTTCCTATGGCAGCTATATGATATAGTCATCCGACTTTGACCAAATTTGGTCAGAATGTAAGAGACAGTCCCAAACATATAATCTGTGAGTTTGGTTCAGATATCTTAAGAAACAAAAAAGTTTTTCATACTAAAGGTTATTTTGCATCCGATTGTTCCTACGGCAGCTATATGATATAGTAACCCGACTTTGACCAAATTGTGTCAGAATGTAAAGGACAGTCCAAAACATATAATCTGTGAGTTTGGTTCAGATATCTTAAGAAACAAAAAACTTTTTCATACTTAAGGTCAATTTGCATCTGATTGTTCCTATGGCAGCTATATGATATAGTCATCCGACATTGACCAAATTTTTTCAGAATATAAAGAACAGTCTAAAACATATAATCTGTAAGTTTGGTTGAAATATCTTAAGAAACAAAAAAGTTTTTCATACTAAGCAATTCTGTGACCTTTGACCTTGATTTTGACCCCTTTACAGGTCGAATTTCGCAAAACGCCGTCTTATTGCACGATGAAATTATCATACCTATGTTGTGTGAAAATTTCAGCTTTCTATCTTTTACCGTTTGGGCTCCACGTTGATTCTCAGTCAGTGAGTCAGTGAGTCAATGAGTCAGTGAGTCAGTGAGTCAGTGAGTCAGGACAAAGAGTTTTATATATATAGATAACACTCACTGTTTTGCGCAGTGCCGAATGCAAAATTTTTTTTAAAATAATTTATATGTAAAACTTAATATTATTCGTCACAAAATTGGATATCAGAAATTTTGGGGCATAAAACTGTTTTCGTCACTAGACTTTTACCCCGTAAAGAGGTTTTTTTTTATAAGATATCAGTAATTTTTGAATAAGACATCAGAAATTTTTAAATCGCAATAAACTTTTAGAGTATAACCTTGTTAAAAGGTGCTTCTTGTTTGTACAAGCTAGAACGAACTGTCTGACAACACTGGTTCCCTTTACAAACACACATGCTGCTATGACACTTTGCTGCTGCTGTCCTATTCCAATTCTAAGTAAAATGTATACATTCAGTTAAGAAGTAATATCGACTAATATTCGACTAAATCATGAATAGTAACCCTAAATATATACCGATATTACTCTAATCGCAATTATAATATGGTTTTTCTGCCGAAAAAAGAATTCACCACTTGCAAGCAGTTTATTTCCGCAATGCGCTGCAAGTAGTGTACATACTGCATATGTACATGCAGAAGTGTAAAGGTAAAAGGTATATTCAGTTGATAGGTAATATCTTGCCCAAACGAATTTTGAGAGATATGTTTTATATGTCAAAAAACGCGGAATTGAATTGTCTACAACATATGATATATTAAAAAGTGATTTAAAGCACAGATTTTTCCTAAATCGAAAAAAAGAGTAAAAAAAAACCTTATTTCACCTGTAGCTTTTTACCTGTGTTCTTTAGCAAAAAAGCTTACAGCTATGCTTAAAAGCCCTTCAAAATACCTTTCCAACGATATATAAACATCTGTAGCTTCAAGTTTGGATGTAAAGGGGTTTTAATTTAGCGGTTTTTAGCGATTTCCCGCTAAACTAGCGTTTTTTCGAAAAAGTCGTAGAACAAACGTTTCTAGATTTTTGATCGGGAACAAGTCCTCATTCAAACTTTTAAGCTAAATCAACGATTTGATCCAAACAAACAAACAGACAGACTGACTTTTCATCTCGTTTTGAGAAGGGCACCAAAAATTTCAAAATTAATTATCTTTTTAACCAGTGGTCGGATTTTGATGATCGAGGTGTCATTCGACGCGTATTTTTGATAAGAACAGTAAAAAATTAAAATAAATTTCAAAAAGGCTCCAATGGCTCCTGTTGCTCCAATAACTTAAATTTTTCCCCTTCCACTAACACCTGTTTATCTCACGAACCAGGTGAGTTTCCAAAAGTCTTAGTATGCACATTTGTAAGTTTAATTGATACCTTTCGATCGGTATATGACTCGACCTGATCGGACAGTCATAGCAAATTTTCCATTCTTCCTGTGTATATATGCTAGTCGCCTTCGCACCCTTCGTGCTGCTTTCGTCACTAGCGCGGACTGCCGTCCGCAGTGATAATAGAATAAGTAATATGTATGTAAGCATATAAAACATAAATTTTTAACTCCGCTCGTATTCGCTGTATGATGTAAAAGTTTTTCATACTAAGACTTGATTTTGACTGATCGTTCCTATGGCAGATATATGATAAAATAGTCCGATTTTAACTAAATTTGGTCAGGATGTAAGGGACCAACCGATATGCATATTCTATCTTTGAGATCGATGCTTTCAAACAGACGGACATACGGACATGGCTTAATAGACTCGACTGTTGATGCTGATCAAGAATATATATACTTTAGGGGGTCGGAGATGCTATCTTCTGCCTGTTACATACATCACACAAACCTAATATACCCTATTTGACCATTTTCAAGGGGCACAGGGTATAAAAACTCGTGTGTATTACTTCTGTTCCAATGCCTGTTGCAGGGTCATCTTTGTGGAATTGCGATCGATGCGCATTATCAGCAAGCTGCCATCCTTGCCGCCAACGGCCAGAGATTGTCCGCCATCGCAAGCGGCCAGCGCATAGATGGGCGTATGGGCGGAGTACACCTGGCGAGACTTGTTGATGCCCTGGTTGCCATTCAGCTTGCTGCAGTCCCACAATCTGACGGTGCCGTCGATGCTGCCGCTGGCGAACAAAGAGCCATCTGGACGCAGTGGCGCCAGTTTAATCACCGACTCGGAATGCTCGTGAAGATGGGCAACCAGCGTTCCATTGAAACGCCAATTGGATGGATACGGCGTCACCAGCTTGTCATAGTTACCGCGCTGCGAGAGAGCGAGCACATTATAGCGACGCTTTATCTTTAGGCTTAACGACTCCAAATCCTTGCAACACTCCGATGAACGATCCAGCGAATAGTTGCGATCCGGCATGGTGTATTCTCCCAACGAAGTCGCAGTGCTCACTGTTGTTGTCGGCACGCCCAGCACCATGACTCCGGATGCAGGGCTGCCGGAAGATCCCGCGGCAATGTGTGGAGCGACCGCGGCATCCGACGCGGGCGACACCAGCGTGGGAGCATGTGCATCATTCGATCCTATAATAAATTATTATTAATCCAAATTATTAGGAAAGAATTATTATAATCTTACGGTTGTCCAGCGGCAACTTGGTTGTCTTATCTGCCAGCGGATACTCATGGCAGGCCACCTGTTTGCGGCTTATCACAATGCGTCCATTGGCCATCGCTGGATCGTCCAGATCCTGCATTGCTTTGTAATGGAGTGGTATCAGAAACGGATTCATGGCCAAGAGTTGCATCTCAATGGAATCGGTCAGTCCCTCCGAGGTGAGACGTCGGAATAGCTGTAGTGTTTTGGAAATGTGAGTGGTTCTCTTGCAACAACCAAAATTGCCAAAGCACTTACATTGCGCAGGGTCTGACCCATGTCCTCTGGCTGCTGTGGCTGTCCACCACCGCGCGCGGCAATGCGGAAGCGCACACGCTCCTCCAGAGCGCCAAAGAATGGATGAATGTCGTGGAAACGCAGCACGCTGTCATAGATCTGTCTGGGAATCGGAGGCATCAGGCAGTCGAGCAGAATGTGAGGCTTTTCCACTTGGATGAGCGGCGACTTCAAGTATCCTCGAATGGCGGGCATGATCTTGCACTGCACATCAATGGCGCTCAAATTGCGTGCCGTGGTTGCGATCATGCCACAAATCTCATGGCGTATCCATAAATTTGGATGGCACAGATAGCAGGCGGTTTCACTCACAATCTCCGTCACCGTGGGCTTCCGTATGTGACCCAGCTCAATTAGAATAGTTACAGCCCTTATGGCCTTGGCAATCACAAACTCCTCCCGATCGGTGAATCCTTGCTGCAGCAGCGGCACCAATATATCCGATGCCTGCCAGCCAACGTAGCCCGCAACGCCAGCGATGTTGTCATAGAATGCTCCTCGCAAATTCTTGTCATCGTCATTGAGGAAAGTCATAATGTGGGAGAGTATCACATCGTTGGCCTTCTCCTTGCCAAAGAATGCACACAAATCACAGATGCCCGACTCCATCAGCGTCTGCTTCACTATCGGCTGCGTGTCCGTGAGCAAACTCAACACCGCCTGGCGCACAATGTCGTGCAGAGCATTCAGTTCCGCCTCGTAGCGTGGCGTGGGCATCTCATTGGGTGCATTCCTCTGCGTCTCCTCCAAAAAGTAAACGGCGCTCTTGGCCAGCGCTGCAATGTTGCGGGCAAATGCCACGCGTACAATTACAGCACTGGTATCGGTGGCGAGATCTGTGATATACGGTAGTATATACTCGGGAAACACATTGGCATCGCTGCGAGGAATGTCCTTGACCATGCTCAGGCAGGCCGTCAACGTTTCAATCGCCTGAACTTGCACCTTAGCGGGTGACTTCTTGGCCAGATTAAGCTAAAATGCAAGATTATGGGTCAGTGTCAAATAGGTTTTACATTATTAATCTTTAACATACAATATATGGCAATATGCGATCCAGTATAGTCTCTGATGTGGTATATTTGGACAGCTTTTGCAGCAGCTGCAGGGCAGCAATCTTCGTATTGGACTGTTTCAGACCTCGAATGCAAGAGGTGACCACTGTGATGATCAGTATGAGTCCATCTTCTTCTGGAGGCAGACGCTCGCATCGAACCGGATCCCTTTTCTCCTGGTACTGCTCGGATTCGTTCTCCTCGCTGGGTGTTAAGTCCTCTGCCTGTGTCAACACCTTGATGCAATGGCCAATGTCCTTGTTTAGCCATTGGATCTTATCATCAGGCGACATGATTGGCGTCGATGAGAACATTTGCAAATATGACTGCAAAAATGAGTAAAAGTATTCTGGAAATAGTTTGCCACGCTCCTGATCCAAGTAATCCTCAGCGCTCTTTCGATTCAACGAATTAATGTCAATCATTGAGGCCAGCAGATTCCGTAGACGTTCGTTCTCAATGCCAGCCAAGTGTTTCTTCACCAGCTCGCGATCTCCGGCTCTGTATGAGAGCAGTTGTGAGAGCTCAAATGGAGCTGTGCCTTCTGTCCAGAGTTCCAGCAGAGCACAGCTGGAAATAGGAAAACGAGTTGATGATATCGTAATCCTCTGCAGCGGTATCAGAAGACTTACCCGGCCGAAAATATATCCATAGAAGGAATCAAAGTGTTGCCCGCATATGAAGGTGGTACACGTATTATGGAGTCCGAGTGAATCACGGACATATTGCCATTATTGGGATCATCCTCGGCGGACAGAGTCTTGACAAAGCGTTCAGGTGCAATATAACAAGTGCGACGTCTGCTCGTATCGAAGAAATATGTGTAGTCAGCCGGGTTATCTTCTGGCAGATATGTGGGCTTGAACGAAGCAAAATCCGACAACAGAATCCAGTTCCAAGAGGTGATTAATATATTCTCCAGCTTGATATCGCCGTGACAGATCTTTTGCTTGTGACACTGATTGAGGGCACAGAGAATCTGAAAGGTAATCCACTTCTTCTCCAGCACAGTGAGAAAAGGGCGAGTGGAAACCCGATCGTACAGACTGTGCTTCACATACTCCCGCATTATGTAGGCCGCCTTGTCGATGAGCTGTGCAAAGGTAAAAGTAAGACCAAGTGCCTCGAATCAAATTGACAAATCTCACCTCCACGCGTTGAAATGGCAAACAGTTAACGGCATTTGCCAGCGTTAAGGTTTTCTTGATGCTTTCCAAGCGTTCCTTGTGATCCTCCAAGGGCAACGTTGGGTCGTGTTTGACAAACACTTTAACAACAATCAGACCCTCTTCCGTTTTAGCTTTGGCTACTTTGAAGAACCGCGTACTGCCCATACTGTGAATGATAGATTAATATATAAGTAGAATTACTCAAATGCATACATATATATGTAATAGGCGTAAGCAGCTGTTAAGATACATATGTATGTATTTATGCATGTACTCACTTCACGTCGAAAATGATTTCGTTGCCAAACTGGCCTGAAAAGTAGTGTTCCACTGCATAGATCTGCGATGGTGCAATGCCAACCAATTGATTACCCATTTTATTTGCATTTGCACGTTACTTCTTTGCACAGTAATTCCTTTATTTAATATTTTGTTTGTTTTTATTCAACAAAATCCGAGCTCTTGTGGGAGTTACTACGCGTAGAGTTGCCAAGCTCGTGGTTGTCAGTGTTGGCAAATGACTTAATAACAGCTGTTAGCAGTTGATAGGCATCGCTGCTATCGATAACAGAACGCGCAAAAAGTTGCATTTTAAGTATTTGTACATACATAAAAACGCTGAGGGCAGCTAAAATTAGTGCGTCAGCAAGTTTGTTGTATGTTTAAAATGGAACAAAATAATGTCAACTTGGCGAAATATTTTTCGATTAGCAAGTGTATAAATAAGCAGCGTCAGTTTTGTATATTCATAGTTTAATTAATTTTATAACTTGGCGCAATGCGATTGTCAATAATTTTACTGATTGCCTGCAGTTTGGTCTTGGCTCAAGCCGGCACCTGGCGTCAAACAGAGGATTACCTCACCAGGGACAGGGAGGTGAGACCCAGCTGGAGCCATCGTCACTCGGATATGTGGCCCTGTGATGTGGCTGATTATCCAGAGGCCTATCTGCTCATTCACAAGGTCGAGAAACGCTTGGAGCGCATTGGAGACGAACAGCTGAGAAACAAGATTGTGGACTACGTTGTCAGCCAGTTGAGGCAGTGCAAAGATGGCAACGAGATGGACGAGCACTGTGTCAAACGATCGATTGGCTATGCCATGTCCTTCATCAGTCGCCACAAACGCCAACAAATGTATTAAAATAAATTCATATGGAATATACTTGTATAAAAATAAATTAATGAATGAATGATAAACAAAAAAAAAATAATTAAATTATAATCTATCCTGAATGGGGATGGGAAGTTGGGTGTTCGTCCTGCTGTTGTTTCTCCAATTTGGCAAATTTACTTCGTGTATAGAGCTGATCCTTGATCCTTTCCCTTCGAACTTCGGGCAAGGAGTATCGTCTTAAAACATCACGTCTCTCAAAAATGGACATCGTGATGTCCTGACAATCTTTGGATGGCTGACAAAATGTCCAGCTGCCAAAGATGGTATCGATGCAGCCACAATTCCGACAGAAGCCAATAAAAGTGCCCATCAATTTGGAGTCCAGTTTGCGGCAGGAAAGCGATACAGGTCCACCCAGTGTGCTTATGGCGTGTCCAGTGAAAATCCAATCGTTGATGTTCTCCAACATTTCGTGGGGTCGCGGCGGCACCGTGTCCTCGATGGTTATATTGAGCACCTTCAGTTCACCAGCCCTAAAGCGTTCCTTAATCTCCTTGGGTGTCAGCTTGACACACTGTCGCCAAGATCTATTGCTGCTGCTGCTGGATTCACGAGATTGTGGCTGAGCACAGACGGGCTTTGGGGCATCCTTCACCAGTCGATGCTCATCCACGATATGTATACGCACGCCAAGTAAGAGGGACTCCCAGGAGCCTGTGATCTCGCAGGGAGCACCTGAGTGGAGAGTGGAGTAAGTAGCTTTAGGTTTAAATTCAAATTCAAACCTTGGCTAAATTTGCTAACCGTCAGCTGGCTCGGCAAAGCAACAAGGCAATCGATCAGCCGCCCACATTTCCACGCCCCGATTGAAATTAGTGTCCTGCATGGTCTGTAGACGACTCAGAATCTTCTCCAGCATGGGCGCTACGTTGGTTGTGGCTTCCGGCGCAATCTTGTTGTGATTTGTTGGAACTTGATATCCGATGGTCTGGCTTGCTTTTTAAAAATCCACGTAAGCTTAAAGTGCGCACAATTCTAGACTACTTACCTGAGTTGCTCTGCAGGGGATTGGAGGGGGAGTAGGATGAGGAGGAAGAGGAGGAGGCGGCAATGCGTTGAGCCACCTCCATTGGCGACACATTCAACTGCTTGGCCATGTTGTCAATCATTCGACTCCCGGCCTGTGGTCCAGGTCCCACTTGTTGGACGAGTACCTGGGGAAACCCCACGTTGCCAAGTTGGTTGCCATTGCGATCTGTGGAATCGGTTAGGCCACGTTTATGGCTTCGACGCTTGGACTGCAGCACTTTAAGCAAATGTATTAGCTGCTTTTGATTCTTATTCAAGTTCGTGCCGTTTCTTTGCAGCGCATTACAAATTGGTTCTTCACTTTTAGGACTGTTGGCCTTAGCCGTTGCCTGGCGATTATCCTGACTACCTGCTGAGATTGTAGCTTTATTTTTGCTGACCGTCTTTGTTGCCTTATTTTGTCCAGACCTCATCAAAGGTATCTCATTCCAGACCATCTGTCGCTGCTTGGAGTTGGATATATAGTATGGCTTGGGACCTCCATTCACAGTCTTCTCCTTGTGGACTTTCATGCAGGCTTCCAGCGCTTCAAAATAATCGGTAGCCTTTTCTGGCTTGTGATCCACCAATTTGGCATCTTTCACATCATCACAATGACACTGGACCACACCATTGGATAATTTTGTGGAATCTCCTTCGAGTGCAAATCGCGATGCATCGCAACGACATTGACTCTGACCACTGGAGATTCTATTGCCCTCAGTGTCCACGGTCAGGGTTAAAGGTTTCTTGGCATCACAATGACACGGGGATATTTCACTGATACCCTTGCTCGGATTCCTTTGGGCCTTCAGGATCTCATTCAGTTTGTTCTTGTACTGCTCGTAAAGTCCGCCAGTTTTCACCTCACCGGAATTCACATCATTCCCGGACATGCGTTTAAAAATACCCGTAGCTCTTTCAATCTTCAACTGATTCGTCTTCGCCAGGTTATCGCTTAGCTTATCGGCAGAGATTAGACCCTCCCTTTCTTTGGTCATTTCGTCGTTGATGGCCTTGACAAAGTCATCCATGGTGTTGGGTTGTCTCAGATTCTCCACCACATTCATGAGTTCGTTCAAGGCATTCAGGCGAACGGGTTTGCTGACAAACAAATTGGGTCGCTTGGCATCCGTGGAAGGTTTCTTCCAAGCACTAATGAACTCCTTGTAGACCCTGTTTAACTCGGCAATCCGTCGCTCCGCAGCATCTTGAGAATCTTGTGAATTTATGGGCTTTCCCGGGATATTCGACGCTTCAACCTTATCTTTGGTGGGTAAATCCATTTTTAGTATAACCATGCCCTTAACTTCAGGTTCTTTTATATCCGAATTTTCCCTGCCCCTTTTTTCTTCCTCCGCATCCTTTGACTTTTGCTTGGGCACACATTTCAGATCCCCCACATTGTGTTCATCTGGCGACGACATCAATTGTGGTTTCTTTCTGCTGTCTGCTTTCGGATTTTCCCTTCCTAAAAGAGACGTTTTTTCCGATCTTTCCGCCACACTTCCACCAAGATCAGTTTTGAGACTTTTCCCTAAAGAATCGTTCTCCTCTTCCTCGGCAACAGCCGGATTCTCACCAATAAGACCCGTGCCATGTTTAACATCATCCCCTCCATCCTTGACACGATCCCGATAGGCATTATATAGACGGTGTATATCGATTTTATAATTGCTGACTGCCCCCTTCTGTGGCACAATTTGTGACAGCTTTGGCAACTGATTCATTTTGTTGGCATTGCTTGGAGTTGGGTTCGAAAGAAGCAGCAAAAAGAAAATGATTGTTAGACGAACTTCGCACTGAAGAACATTCCTGCCAAACATTTCATTTTGTTGCGACAATATAATTTAAACATTTGGCAAATAACAGAAGAGATTTTATAAAAGTTATTTTACTCGACAGTTTTTAAATATGAATGTCGAATAAAATTGGACACTAAACTCGTAACAAATTCTGAATATTTGTAATAGATATGAAATACATTTTTAATTTTGAAACTAAACTAAAATTAAAAGGATGGTCTTTAGTTATCAAAAATTGATTTCAGTACTACATGTATTGGATTTTGATATGAAAAACTTTGTTTTCAATATGAAGCATATTGATTTAAATGTGAACCATATTTAGTTTAAATATTGCTTATGTTTGATTTAAATATTCTCCATCTTTTATTTAATTATATTTAATTATAATATTCATATTTAATTTAAATGTGATGCATATTTTATTTAAATATTATTTATAAATTTAATATGATGCATGTTAGTTATAAATATTTTTCATGTTCGATTTAAAAATGATGCATATTTAAATTAGGTATTCTCCAAATTTAATTTAAATATTATTTGTATGATTTAAAATAGAAAAACCTCTTTACGAGGTTAAAGTCTAGTGACGAAAACATTTTTATGCCCCAAAATTTCTGATATCCAATTTTGTGACGAATAATATTAAGTTTTACATATAAATTATTTTAAAATAAAATGTTTGACATTCGGCACATTGCGCTAAATTCAGTGCCAATGAAAAAAAATTAATTTTTTTATGTAAAAAAAATACCCTATTTCACCTTTAGCTTTAGAAAAAAAGTTTAAAGGTATGCTCTTCAAAATATCTTTTCAACGACATATCGATCATATCTGTAGCTTCTATCGTTTGGATGCTAGGGGTTTCAATTTTTTTTAGCGATTTCCCGCTATACTAGCGATTTTTCGAAATTTTCGAATATGATCTGGCCTAGCTGGTGAAACCGAATCGTGTGGTCATAAGCAAAATTGTTAACGCTGCTGAAGCTCTGGGTGGCCAATAAAAGGGAAGTAATCCAAGTGGTGGTGGCCCACAGAAGAAACAGCTGCCACCCTTGCCACAAACAGCTCTGGGTGTGCCACAAAACAACAGCAAATCTGGCAACAACAAGTTGCTTATTCAAGAAATATGGATAACTATAGTAGTGAAGAAGCACAAGTATTATTAAAGGATTTTATTTTATTCTTAGGAAATATTACCATTTAATGAATCGAAAAGATCTTGTTACTTGTGAGGATCAGAAAGTATTGCATTGTATTTAAAATACTGATACATTATTATTAATATTGGATAAATGCGTATTTATCTCAGTTAAAATCATGGGACGGTTTAAGCCTTTGTAGACAGCAATCCTTGAATGTAGCGTCCGACAATTAGGAATGGTCGATGCTCGTAGTCCGCTTTGGTTTCCGAAGTAATTTCCACCTTAAAGAAGAAGTTATATTATATATATGATAATGAAGTTGACTTGCAACACTTGGCACTAACCTGATCGCCATTTAGACGATTCAAGAGTGTGACACAAACGTCAGCAGCTTTGACCCCAACTTTTTGGGTAATTGAGGCAAACATTGTGGCCTCCATCTCGATGTTTCGAATTCCAAGCTTATGGCATTTTTGGAGGAATTCCATTTTGGCGGCATCATCGTATTCACAGATGGCACCATCTATGCGTCCTTGACCCTCATAGAAACAATCTGTGGACATGGTGTTGGCACTTATGGTCTCAAAACTGTCTCCACTTTGGTTGCCATATGCTAAGATATCCTTGATGAGTTCATCAGGAAAACTCGCCGGTCGCACAACACGTTTTCCCAGAACTGGCTGTCACTCGATGAAAATGCACAAGTTAAGTGGAAATTTTAAATAGAGCAGGTAGTCGACACTTACGATCTCATGTTCGTTTCGCAAGTAACCGTTGTAGGCATCCTTGGTGACCACAACAGTGCCTGGTAGCACTCCGACACCACCACATGTACCGATCCTAATGAATTTGGGATCCTGGCACTTGGCATACTTCACCAGCTTTAACAGCTCGTGCAGCACCACCGAGAATGTTGAGGAGCCCACACCATGACTGACACACAGCACCGGACCCACTTTATATACGGCGTAACGATGTCCCGCCGCGGCCAAATCCACGGGTTCGCCAGTCTCCGACACGCCCACTATTTGGCGCAAATATATTGCGAGATCTCGCATTCGTGATCTGGTGCCACCCATGCAAAGCACCTGGAAATATAGATCAGCTATACACTATATAGATTTCTATTGAAATAAACTCAAAACATACCCGAACATCGCCAAATTGCTGTTGAATATCGCTGGTATCCGCGGTATTGGCCACATTGATGGCTATGTGGTACAAATAGTCTGAGCTCATTCCATTCAAATTGGGGTTCTTAAGTTCAACGCTGAATTGGATAGAAAAATAATATTTATTGTATTAATCTATATCGATAAAAAGTTACATAATTAAGTTTCTCGATGTTCTTACCTGTTCGACATATTGAGAAGTAACTATAAAGTAACTGCTGTAAAAATAAAATTTATATTTTTTTTGTAAATTAGTTTTAGGTTTTAAAATTTAATTAATTAAGTGTGGTTTAGAAATAGTGTTTTAAACATTCTTTTACTTTTATCTAAAGTATTCAGTTAAAACTCTGTTTTATTCCGCAAGAAAAACTTTAGATTTCAAAGTTTGATCCCTTTGCCATTATTACAATCACTATCTTATACTTTGTTTAGGTTTTTTGGTTTCTTTAACACTTTTTTTTTACTTAACAAAGGCAACAAAAACAAAACAGATTAAATTTTTTTTGCAGTTTTTCTTTTTAACTTCTGAGAAAAAAAAACATTACCCTGAAACTTATTACTTTCTTGAAAGCTGATTGCTTTGAAACTCGGAGATGTAATTGAATAACATATCGAGATGTAATTAATTAACATATCGTGCCCTTTTTGCGGATATAACGTAAGCGACAAAAAGAAAATTTTACAAGAGAGAGTTTTTAAGATTTCGTTAAGTGAATTTTTTCGTGTCGTGTGTCGCTTACGTTATAATTGACAGGCCAATGTCTCCGTAAATAGAAAAAAAATTAAACTTTAATTAATGTTTTGGGTGTAGATGCTGTTCGTATTAATGAACACATTTGCATTAAAAAACAAATTTCGGAAAAATGTCGCTTACGTTATATCCGCAAAAAGGGCTCGATATCTATGTATTGAATTTATATCGTCGCACAGTGTAAGATTTTGCCAATCTAGGGGGACTTAAGCAGTCGTAATTTTAATTGAATGTTCGAATACCCCCAAAGAATTTTTTGGACTAAAAGTTAATGTGGACGTGGCACTTTAAAGGGCGTAAAATACGGAAATACCAGAAAATTTTCATTTTTTTGCACACAAACCGCAATAACCAAAAAAAAAAAAACTTTTTAGTTAGTATTTTTTGCTTAAATTTTTGCCAATAAAAAAATATTTTTTTAAAATTAATAATGAAAAAAAAGATTTTTGTTCTCAAATTGATTTTTTGTTATACATTCATGCCTTTGCTTGTAACTTCAAAATTATTGGCCGAATAAATTAAAAGTGCATCTTCAACTTTTTATTATCAATATCATTGGCAAAAATCATCGCTGCGTGCTCCAGGAGTGAATTAAAACGTCGAAAAGCTGTGCGCGTGTTATTGCACTCATTGCTAAATTGAGGTCTTTTGGGCAAAATATGGGCAAAATTTTATTTCTGATCCTGATTCAAAATGATTTTCTGCCAACTATGTAAGCTCTGGTTGATTTGAATGTGATGGAATATTGTTAGTTTTATTCCATCAGAACTTCCTTTTTGGCACTAATTTCCAACAAATAATAAAAATGTTCTAGGCCACTCATAAAGTATCTTTATATTGCTAAAAATCAATAATGATTCAAAATGAGAAAAATAGGTTTGGCTGCTCACAGTGACCATACGATCTAATTGAAGAGACTAAACTTTGTGAACTGTTGCCGGTTGTCCGATGCAATTTTTGCATGCATTTCACATGCACCGGTTTCGGAAGGCCAATTTGTTATTTTGTTTTGTGCTTGCTTTCATAACATTTGAACATTTAAATTGACTTTTGAAAGCTCATTGATCTAAAAAATAATTTTTTTTTGTTTAATTAAGTCCCCCTAGATTAACAAAATCTATGTCTATAGAAATATGCACTCACGACAACAAATTTTTTTGTTTTTGTAAACTGGTTTCATGCATTTTTGAATATGCAAACACACTCGCAACTGTTTGAGTGCTTAAATATGTAATTGTGTTACAATATGAATAGTTAGAATGTAAGTTGATACACATAGAGAGAATTCACGATCGTGACGTCGTCAACACTTTATCTTTATATATGTACGAACCCCGCAGTATGTGTATATATATTTATATTAATGTAAGTCTCGTAATTATTGGCAATATGTATATACTTCTGTTTTTGTAGTATGAAAATTGTGGCGATGACTTGTGATCGCTACGGACGCTGGCGACTAACTGAACGATCGCATGGAAAGCTGAAGGCTTTTACGCTTGCCATACAATGGAATCCATACACAAAATACTATGTAAAAAACATGATTTCATAAAGTCTTGAGAAGGCGTGGTACATCTACGCACATCTTGACCAAATGATCTGTGTCGGCATATATTCATAAATAAACCATGATATTTTAATAATTTCAAAAAATTTTATTAAACTGAGAAATTAACTAGACATTGAGAAAATGGGTCTTTAGTTTTTTACTTTATTTTTAAATTTTTCGTAACAATCTTTCAGCAAGCCGAAGACAGTATTTCCATAATTTCAAGGGTATACTTATAAAGACCGATTATGAGGGTTTGCTGAATTCAAACAGATAACAACAAAGTATTTGATAAGTCAGAATTTTTATTAAACTGCACTCAAGTGTAACCAAATGTAAAATATTATTTAATCAATTGACAATTTTTTATTTGTTGCAGCTTATCTTATGTACGAGTATTCTATATAATGTCAACTAAAGAAACATAATGAAATATATAGATTATAAAATCATTCGGCGGGTTGTTGTATTGGATCAGGACCAGGAGCAGCACCACATTTATATATATATTTAGTTTTGACAATATACCCGATCGCCATCCAGGCGATTTAAGATGGCCACACAGACGACGGCAGCCCGAATACAAGCTTGATCAATATTGACCCCGCCCGCCGCCGAGATGTGTTGGAGAAAGCCATCTCCTTCTCGGGTGTATAGCCGCAAAAGGCACCATCCAGACGGGATTGACCCACATAAAAGGCGTTGGCCTCAAAAAAAGAAAGAAAGAAAATTGCAAAAAAGAGGTCTATTTATGATGAATTTAGATGACAAAATCACTTACCACCCACTCCTGAAAACCCGTCTATTATCCT